>CM045744.1:29953975-29978975 GCA_024760905.1 Plotosus lineatus | reverse complement strand
AAAAAAAAAAATTCTTGCTTTATTCATAAGCATGTGAGTGCTATAGAGTGTGGTCAGAATAATTAATTGATATCAAATGAATTTACAAGGAATATAAAGAAAAAAGTGCACTAATGATAAAATTAGCATTTAAAATGCTTATACATCAAAAATGCAATCTGAAAGAGAAAGCAAAAACAAGGACACATAATGTAAATGAATAAGCATGCAGTACCTTGCAGTCTGACTCGGCCTGTTTCCTCTTCATTTCGCTAAGCTGACTCTGCAGACTTTTATTGTGGGATAAAGCATTCTGCAGTCTCTCCTGCTGGGTGGCGCTCTCCTGCTCATGACGAGCCATCGCTTTGCTGTAGATTTGATTCTATACCATAGAAAACACCCATTAATTCACAGGCATGATGAATTTCAATTGTTGGGAAGGTCATATAAAACAGTGATTATCAAGCTGCAGTTAATTGTTCCCAAAAATCTTTATTTAAATATTCCTTCCGTTCCTTCTTGTCTTTATTTTACACACTATATTATAGATGGGATGATTATTAATAATACACACTATGCTGGAACAATGATACACTATAGCATGAGGTGAGGGTGGAACGCCAATCTAGGACCTCCTTACTATGAGATGGACGTGCTAACCTCAATATGACCGTGCCACCCTAACTTGAAATTCCATAATATGGTGCTATACAGTGTATATATACAGTACAGTGAGCAACCTTACTGTACCATCAATTTTTTTTTTTTTTTACATATAATGACCAAATAAATTTTTTCAACATGTTAGCATCAATTTTTAAGAAATATGAGCTAAAACAACTGAGTACAATATTATGAACAAAAACACTTTTCTTAATTTTACACACTAGACCAATTCTAGCATGGAAGAGTTTTCTACATTTCAAGCAGAGCATTGATGGAGGAGGTCGGGGAACGAGCTGCCTGGCTTTTCTGTTTTGGTGCCTTTCTTCATCATGCTCAGCTTCAAGGTGTTCCACTCCAGAATGGATGGCTGATCTCAAAGAGCGTCGGTCCGAGACGGCAGATTGCAGTGTTGATGGATCGATTCCTGCTTGTTTGAGAGTTTTCTTCAGTATGTCTTTGCATCTCTTGTGGGTTGCTCCTCTCGAATGTGTTCCATACTGTGCTGATTTGCCTGGGGAAGTGGTCTACAGGCATTCCGGTGACATGACCCCCCCCCCCCCCCCCCCATCGAAGACAATGTCTAACGATGGTTGCTTCCAAGCTCTTCAACCCAATTCTTTTGACGACTTCATTATCCATGACTCATTCTTCCCATTTGATTTCCAGGTTGGCCCGAAGCTTGCTTTGGTGGAATTGTTCAAGCTTTCTTTGATCACGCTTGGAGAGGGTCCAAACAACGAGGAATTGGTACATCATCACTTTCATGCCCGTTATGAGAGCATAGTTCCAGAAGACTTGATCGGCTAGTTTCCCCATCGGTGACATGGGCCACCCGAATCCTGCTCTCCACATCCTTATTGCTTTTAATTGCCGTTGAAGCAATGCTGCCAAGGTAGGAAAAAGTATTAATTTTTCCCAGAGACATCCCACCGATCTGGATGTCACAAAAAGAAACTGTTAAACTTGGAGCTGGGTGGGCAAGAACTTGTGTGTTCTTCATATTACTGGTGAGCCAAAGCGAGAGTAGGAAACTGAAAGGTTATCCATGGATTCTTGAAGTTCTTTGGGACTGTGAGTGGGGGTGGTGTTGGTAAAGTCTGTTGGGTTTTTACACCCGAGCGGCTCATCAGGCCGGTACTTATCCTCGATTTCTGTAGCGTGAAGCAACCAGGAGTTCGACTCCTCCTGGATGGGACGCTAGTCCATCACAAGTTACCTTCCCAGTATATTTTTACTGGTACTCATTTATACTGCTGGGTGAACAGAGTCACACTTGTGGTTGAGACCTTGCCCAGGGGTCTTAGCACAGTGAGGGTCTCAGTGGAATTTGAATTCACAACCTCCCACTCATGAGCGCAGCACCCTAACCACTACAATACCAGTCCCACTGTGAGGGTGGTGTTGGCATTGAGGTAACTCCATCACTTTGTTTTAACTTGCCATTTTACTCGTAGCCATGCAATGTTGAAAATGCTCCCATCTAGCTGATGGCAAAGGCAAATATCTGGCTTATCAGATGGAATCTTTTGGATTGTGGCTGCCAGACAGCGTGAAAACAATGTTGGAGTGATGGCCACAACACCATTTCAGGCCAACAGTGATGAGGAATTCTATGACAATAGAATTTTGGTAATGGACACAGGCAAGCATTCCATCGTGAAGGGCCCTGATCAGATTAACAAAAAGCTCTTCAGAACATATTTCAGGACATGGCTGCTCTGGGGACGCTGTCAAATGCCTTCTTGAGGTCATAGAAGACAAGGTATTGGGGTTTCTGTTGTTGACAACATTTTTCTTAGAGCTGTTGGAGACAAAAAAATTCATGTCCGTTTTCCCCCTTGAGGCTTGCAACTCGCATTGAGACTCCAGCATCACAGATTCAGAGAGGATGAGGAGGCGGTTAAAAAGCTTTCTGGCAAAGATCTTCCCAGCGATAGACAGCAGGGAAATCCCACGGTCGTTCCCGCACACAGCTGATTCTCACTTTTTAAAGATGGTGATGATGATGACATTATTCAGGTCACCTGGAACAAGTGCTGCTTTCCAAATCCAAAAAAATAACGATGAACAGGCTCATTTTGAGAGGCAGATCACTGTGCTTCAGGATTTTCAATGGGATGTTGTCTATACTTGGGAATTTAAGGGGCTTCAATTGTTTCATGGCGGCTTGGAACTTATCTAAGGTTGGCTGTTCCGAGAACCAGTGGCATTCTGAAAACTGAAGGACATTTCAGGGAAAGTCATCTGTCGCCATTGGTGTTTGTGTTCCTTCAATCTGTCCAAAATGGAGCTTCTCACAGTGAGGATAGTTTCCTTGTCTGCACTCTTGAGGAATCCAGTAATATGACATGTGGGCCATGCAGCTCCTTTGTCCTAGCATAGAATTCCTGCATGTCTCTTACATCAGCAAGAGACTGGATTTCTGCCACCTTTCCCTGCCACCAATGACTTTGAAGCTGCCTGATTTTCTGATGCCATTTTGCTTTCATTGACCTTCCTCGCTGCAGTCTGCATTCTTTATTCTTTCCTGGACTGTAGTCTGGAAGGCTTCCATCCTGTTCGGATATCCTGGATGTTGAATCTCCTTGTCAGTTCGGTGGCAGGTGCGGCATGAGGTTTTGCTTTCTTCCTGATATTAAGATTCATGTAGGAGATGGTCCAGTAGTCATGCCTGCCTGGGAGAAACCTGGTGATTCAGACATCATAGCAATCATATGTTCAAGAGGTAACATAGTGAAGGATATTCCAATGCCTTGATCACAAGTGCATACATGTGGTTTTGTGGAGGTGGAGCATGGTGTTCATGATGGTAAAATTGTGCTCTGCACACATGCTGCGAATCAGGAGATCATTTCAACTGCAATCGCCGACACCTTGATTCCTGATGATGTTGGGACAGAGATGGCTATCCTTACTCTCTCAGGCGTTCATGTCTCCAAGAAGAAAAAGCTTGTCCACGCTTGTAGAATTCCTATTTGAAGTTATCAGCTGAGTTGAGAGTAGGAGCGTAAGCGGAAATGACAGTCAGGAAAGAGTCTTGAGTGAGGGGAAAGCGGCGTGTCATCAATCATTACAAGATGGCAGTCAGAATAAGGTTGTGAAGCTTGAGATTGGATTTGATGGCAAAGCCAACTCCATGAATACGACAATCTTCTGCTGACTTCCCACTCCAGAAGAAAGTGTAGCTGGTACTTCAGGTATTCCTCCAGGCAATCTTCATTGGTGAAATGAGCTTCACTCAAGGCAGCAATATTGATCTGGCATCTCCCAGACAACAAGGATGGTTCTTCTTTCTGATCGGTCGCTGTCCTTGATTTCAAGAAACATCCACACCTTCCAGTCACCCATGTTGATGGGTGTAGAATTAGATTCAAATTTTCTTGAATTTCGATTGCAAGATGGGTGAGCCACTGGTTGCAATCCTCCAAACAGGCAGGGTGAGATGTCCGATGTTCAACCCAGTGATTGTAATAGTACTTCGGTATCACTACGACTGTATTTCAGAAATGATGTAAATTTATTCAGATAGCAGTAAACATTATTTTCTTTCATTGCAGCATATATAATATTAATTTCAAAATAATAATTTTTTAAAAAGTTCTAGGAAAACGTTTAATCACCTATGATGAAAATTGAAGGAAAAGTACAATGACTTCTCAGCTGTTCCATCCCCCAAGTTGTGTTATTTCCTCCTTATTTCACTTATAAACAAGCAGACATGAACAAGTCAAATAAAATGCATGAAAATGAAGAATGCACTGTGAAGCTAAGGAACACCAAAAGCCATGGGAGGCTACGGAAACCAATTGTGGAAGTTTGCTTGGCCAGATCAAGAAAGCCTTCCAAGGAGTAGGCAAATCTGTGCCAAAGTCAGAAATCAAGAGAAGTCTAAATACCACAAGGTGTAAAACCATTGGTAAGTCTCAAAAACAGGAAGACCAGATTACAGTTCGGCAAAATGCATTTAAACAGTCTGAAGAGTTCTTGAACAAATGCAAATCAATAGATTAGACAACTTGTATCAAAACGATGGGAAAATTAATGTACAGTGGCGAGATGGGACTGCTCATGATCTGAAACATGCCAGCTCATCTTATGGTGTGGGAAATGGAACTGGTTTCCTTGTGTTTACTCATCATGAAACCAGTGACAAAGGCAAAAAGAGACAGTTTTAAAGTGAAAAGGCCTGTATTCTCTGTTCAGATTCAACAAAACACTTTAAAACTCATTTGATAGTGCTTTGCAGTACAGCTGGAGAACAACCTGAAGCACTTCCAAAGCAACCCAAAACTTTTATAAGCCAAATAAGTGGAATGTTGTGCAATTGCCAAGATAATCACCTAACCTGCTGCACTTAGTACAGACTGGAATGGACATGACTAAGTGGTTGATGTTAAGTGAAACATGGAAATTTAGCCACCATCTTGGAACATTGTAGTATGAAGATCACCCATCCATCACAGGTCATTTCCAGTCAAAATAACAATTGGTTAAAACTTTCTTGCTGAGAATATATTACTTATTATTACTATCATAAGTTTTAATTTAGGTATAACTGTACATTGACAGACATCATAATAAAATGTAATAGACAAACAAAACTTTTTAGCTCACTGCTGGACATTAAACTCAGAGTCAATCCAAACTCAGATTTTAATAATATAATAATTAGCTTTATATAATATTACTGTATATTAGATTTTCTGTTGACAGTTTTTTGTAACCTTTACCCTGTCTTATCCCATCTGGTCACATGCCATAATTCAGAAAGATAACAAATTAATACTCAAAACATTGGAGTCAGCAATGAAACAGAGATACTAACAAGTCTAGTAGAACTGGAAACGCAGTGCACACTTTGTTTATTCATTGACAAGATTTTGTCAACCACTGCATGCAGATTGTGATATTCCTTGAACTTTCTATGCAGCTAGGGAATAATAAGCCTGTATGTTATGTCTCAAGCATAAATATACTGCATATTTTTAACTTCATCTTGGGGCTGGCGGTGTAGTGGTTAAGGGGCTATTGCTGAGAGGTCATGGGTTCAAATCCCTATTTGAACCCCACCATGCTAAAACCCCTGGGTAAGGCTTTAACCAAAAATGAGTCTCTGACCACCCAACAGTATAAAAATATTGAGAAGGAAACTTGTGATGGACTAATATTCCCCATTCAGGAGGAGTTAAACTGTGAATATGGGCTTAAATTAATTCCATTTTTGAGATTTAAAACAATTCCTGGGAGTCATTGTTATTTGAATTAGTCATGGAGTGATAAAGCACTGATGTCATGTGTCCGTTATTAGCAGAATCTTCTGGTCCCTACCGAGGTCCAGGTAGGCAGGCTTGTCAGAGCTTCCTGACGAAGTACGCCCTTTTGTTGTGCTTCCCAACCTGGTGGGAGATGTTTGTGGTACAGGTGAAGTCAGCATAGATGTGGACTCCAAGAAACTTGAAGCACTCCACCCTCTCTACCTCCTTTTTATCAATGTAGAGGGCAGAGTGCTCAGTTTGCTTGAATCTCCTGAAGTGCATTATCATTTCCTTGGTCTTGGATATGCTATGTTCCAGATTATGTAAGCACCAGCAACGCAGATGCCGGACCTCTCTCCTATAAAGAAGTCTGGCAACTCCTGGGTCCTCGTAATCTGTTATCAAACCTATGACGGTGGTGTAGTCTGCGAGTTTATCAATGGTTCTGCTGGTGTGAGTAGGGGAACAGATGTGTGTGAAGAAGGAGAAGAAGACGGGGATAAGAACACACCCCTGTGGTGTTTTGTTGCTCAGCATGAGAGTTGAGAAGATAGGGTCTCCTATCCTGACATTCTGAGGTCTCCTGCTAAGGCAGTCCAATATCCAGGTGCACAGTGACCTACTGTATGTAAGCCCAGATTGCCCAACTACAAATGAGTTTATGTAGTATGTACACAAAGTGTAGGCCTTTTTATCTGCCAGGAGAGCTTACATCTGTAGTTATAACGCAGCCCACAAACTAATGCTAAGCTAGCCACGAACAGCTAGCAGCACATTCGGACTGTGTTAGAATCGTAGTAGGAGATTTTAATCATGCAAAAGTCTGTCCTGCCAGATTATACAAAAACATGAATTTTCCGAAGGAAAAAAATTCACTGGACCGGGTATACACCAACAGGTATACACCGAGTATATATACATATACCAGGTATACACCAACATCTGAGTTGCCTAGGGATCATATTTGCTGAAGGGCAAAACTAAAATGAAAACTCCCTATAACTACGAGAAACTGAGGCGACCTACAGAAAAGGCCTGGCACAGCATCCACAAATACAAAACACAGCTTCTGCTAATATCAATATTTTTCAGACTTCAGGCAATTACGGACAGAAAAAAAACTTGCACCAAACAGCTGAATTTATTATTGTTGGTTGTATTCTTATATATTTTACCTGATTGTCAATAGCCTTGAAATGCAGCAGAAAATCTTCAAATATACATATTAATTTCAACAATAGACTCTGCAAGCTAAAATCCTAAAGTCTAATGTCCAAATATTTATGAACTTGACTTTATGCAGTTTGCATTAAAGGTTTGAATCACTGATTCCCAAGATTTCTGGTTGGCAGGGTTTTGATTTCGGCGTAGGTGTAGCATTAATTAGTTCTGACACACAGTGTATGTGTGTATATATGTACTTTGTACATGCGTGTGTGTGTGTGTGTGTGTGTGTGTGTGTGTGTGTGTGTGTGTGTCGAACCTGGCTCTCCAGCTGTAGGTTTTTCAATTTGACCTCTTTGACCTCGGCCTGTGTGTGAGCCTCTTTCAGTATCATGCTCATCAGTTTGTCCTGCATTTCATTCAAGGTGTTTTTCTTGGGAGATTCTTTCCAGTGGCCACCACGTGATGTGTAATGCTGAGAAAGACAGAACGGAAGTTGTTTGTAGTAATAGAAAAACTTTTTAACATTTGGATTGCAATGGACCTGATTCCACTGAATTACATAATTATTAAGAGCTGTATCTTCTGTTGGTTTTATCATACATTTTTCTGAAGAAGCACATGGCGGTATGTAAATTGTTTACAGTAACCAGGGATTTATCTCAGTTGGTAGAGCGTCCGCTTTATTTTCTGGGAGGTCGGAGTTCAAATCCTGCCGCGTCATACCATGAGACGTTAAAATTTGGGAGTTGTTGCTTCCTGCTTGGCGCTCAGCATCAAAAGGATAGAGCAATGCAACAACTGGTGCTGTACAGTGGTGACAGATACTTGGAGCGCTGGGGTCTCATGTGCATTGAGCATACGCGTGTATGAAATTGTGCTATATAAGCATCCACAATAAAGTTCTTTATCTAATACGCACCATTTGTAGTTCTACTGACTGATACACTGAAGTGTTTGCCCTCATTCCACATAGTGCTGCATGACATGGATGTGTAATTTTTATATAAAATATTATATACTATAAAGGGAAATGATGGCCTGGTGGTAAAGGTGCGGGATCACTGATCCTAAGGCTGGGGGTTCAAGTCCCAGTCTCAACGGGTTATCACTGTCCCCCCAGTGCATCGAACTGGGTTATCAAAGGCTGGCCATGTCTCTCACTGTCTGTGGTGAGAGGTTCATGTAAAAGAACCCTTGCTGACTTTTATCAAGTGTAGGCTGCATAGCCGTCAGCGTGTTTCTGCCCTGCGATGGCCTGGCGAGCTGTCCAGGGTGTACTCTGCCCTTGCCCAGAGTCAACTGAGATGGGCGCCAGCCTCCCCATAACTCTAATTAGGATTAAGTGGTTCAGTGAATAGATGGGTTAATTATATACTGCATAGATTTTTTTATTGCTACAACTTGTATATAAACCCACAGATTGGGTTTTAATCTCTGAGACAGAAAACAGTTTTGGGAACTGTGGTTTGAGAGAATTATGCTGTATCAGAGCATTACCAGACTGCTTAAGAGTTATATGATGCTTATCTTCTCGATTTTAAGATTGTTCCAATAATTGAGATATGAACAAGTGGTAGGAAACTTTAAGTTTTTTTTTTTTTTTTTTTATGATGAAAAATTACCACAGAGAAAATGATGTGATCGCTCAATTTTTATCTCCTCCTGGGTGAAGACCCGAAGAGAGTGTATGTCGTGGTGCCATCAGTCTGTCCTAGAATTTTCTGAAATCAACTCCTACTACAGCTTTTCTTTGACTTTCTTTAAACTTTGCAGACATGTGCTACATACATGCATATAATCCGACATTGGTACCTGTTTGTTTTTAGTAATTACTGCCCTTCGTACTATGATCTAATTTTATATGAAAAATTTATTTGGAAGGAGACATTGGGCCCATTTTAAAAAATGTGTTAAAGGGGAAGCTGGAACTAATCATAGCTGACTTTGGGCAAGAGACGATAACAGATGCTAATTTATCACAGGGCTAACATTTACACTCACATTTACATCCAAGGACAGGTCAGCTGACTGAATATGCATTGGATTGCGGGAGGAAACTGGAAAATCCACAGGAAACACAGGAGATCATGCAAACTCAAATGGTCTCTGTCGGCCTCAAGATTTGAACCCAGCACCTTCTTATAGTCGGGCGAGTATGCTATCCATGGGCCATTTGTGTGAGGGTTGGCCACAGACTGCTCACAGAAATGTTAGAACAAAATCTCAGCATTTTTGACCAGCTCTATGCATGTACAGTGGTACCTCTCCTTACGATAGTACAAGAAAACGAAAAATCCAGTTTATGAAAAATATTTTCCTAAATTTTTTGTCTCTGTACACGAAACAAGTTCTCCTCACGAAACACACTAAATGCGCCTTCCAAACATTCAAACGCGCCATTCAAACAATGCGTGAGTTGCTCTCCCATTGGCTGTCTCCCAACATCCTGTCCCGCTGGCCTCCCATTGGCTACGAGGGATGACGCAGCTCCCTCCCATTGGTTATATCCCATACATCCCGCCCCGCTAGCCTCCTATTGGCTACGAGGGATGACGCAGCTCCCTCCCATTGGTTATATCCCATACATCCCGCCCCGCTAGCCTCCTATTGGCTAGGAGGGATGACGCAGCTCCTTTGAGCAACAGCTTGTTTCATGAATTTTTCGAGTGTGCTCATTGCAACTTTATTTTATGGCTCAGGCTTTTAACTTTGCATAAACATTTGTAAGATTACAACTCTGCTAAGAAGACATGGTCAACATGAAGTAAGTATCTTAAAAGGTATGTGTTTATAATTTTGAAAGGGTAGTATTGGGGGCCTTGGAACGAATCACGTGGTTTACATGAAAAATGCGGTTCTACTTACGAAAAATCCAGGTTACGAAAAGGCTCTGGAACAGATTCATTTCATAAGGTGAGGTACCCCTGTACTGCCATATTTAATGATACGAGGAAGCTTGTTACTGTTTTTATAAATTAGTATTGATCATTATTCATTAAATTGCGCAGAAGGTGGGGTACGCTCTGAAGGACTCACCAGTCCATCGCAGCGCCAGCATATGTTTAACCCGCTAACTCACAGCTAGGGACACTTTTTGGCCAGTTTCCTTTGGTTGAAACTGAAAACTTCGATGAGGAGGCTCACTGAGTGGAAACAAGCCCTAAAACATCCTGACTAATGCATCTTTATAGCTATACCTGCCAGCGTTGGTTGAGCTCAGTGACCACCTCTTGCATTTCCCTGAAGGAGCGCAGCGTCTCCAGCTCTCTCAGCTTGACCTGTTTTAGCTCCTCTTGGAGCAGTGCTACATTTGTCTCATCAGGCAGGGAGCTGCTCCTCTACATGCACATATCAATACAAGATGTCAATACAGACTAAACGTAAACAGATGTATAGTGTAATAGGTTATAACACACAGATACACACTTACTGACCTTCTCCAGGTCTAGCACTTTGTCCTGCATCTCCTTCAAAGCACTGAGGAGTTCTGCTTCCTGAAGGCGAGACTGCTCGAGCTGAGCCTGCAGCCCGTTCACAAACTGTTCTGGATACTAGAGGGAAGCAAGCAATAAAGACATTGACATGCTAATCCTAGACTCTGGCTAATAGACCATGTTTAATTACAGTGATACATTTCCACAAGTAAGCAAAGGCACATTAATCCTCTGTGTATTATTATCCTATTCCTAAGACAACAAGAACACGGACTAGGTTTTTGATGTTAATGAGTGTGCCCCAAAAAGATAGACAAAGAACTTGTGTTTATGGCCAGCTCAAACAGCCTCAAGGAACTTAAAAAGGGCTGAGCCTCATTATTTGACCCTCTGGCATCGTGGAAAAAGCATAATGTCTTGCATTTACTATATGCCAGTTGCTTGTGTGTGTGTATATATATATATGGAAATGAGAGGAATGAAGGTTAGCCTCAGTAAGACAGAATACATGTGTGTGAACGACAAGGACCCAAGAGGAACGGTGAGGTTACAGGGAGCAGAGATAAAGAAGGTGGAGGATTTTAAGTACTTAGGCTCAACAATCCAGAGCAATGGAGAGTGTGGAAAAGAGGTGAAGAAGCGTGTGCAGGTAGGTTGGAATGGATGGAGAAAAGTGTCCGGTGTGATGTGTGATAGGAGCGTATCGGCAAGAATGAAAGGAAAAGTGTACAAGACGGTGGTGAGGCCAGCGATGTTGTATGGGTTAGAAACAGTGGCGCTGAGGAAAAGACAGGAGGCAGAGCTGGAGGCAGCAGAGATGAAAATGTTGAGGTTCTCTTTGGGAGTAACGAGGATGGATAGGATCAGGAATGAGCACATCAGAGGGACAGCACATGTAAGAGGTTTTGGAGACAAAGTCAGAGAGGCTAGATTGAGATGGTTTGGACATGTACAGAGGAGGGATAGTGAGCATATTGGTAGTAGGATGCTGAGGTTGGAACTACCAGGCAGAAGGCCTAGAGGAAGACCAAAGAAAAGATTCATGGATGTGGTGAAGGAGGACATGATAGTCGCTGGTATAAGAGAACAAGATGCAGAGGATAGGGTGAGATGGAGGCAGATGATTCGCTGTGGCGACCCCTGAAGGGAAAAGCCGAAGGGAAAAGAGGAAGATATATTTGTTTGTGTGTGTGTGTGTGTGTGTGTGTGTGTGTGTATGTGTGCGCGCACATGCAAGGAAATCTACTGACAAATATCAATTGTTTGGTGAATGAGTACTTGATATTATTTTTGTATTTGCTTGTTTCTTCATAGTGGGGCCGGTAGCGTAGTGGTTTGGGTGCTGCGCTCATGATCAGGAGGTTGTGAGTTCAAATCCCACTGAGACCCTCACTGTGCTAAGACCCCTGGGAAAGGTCTCAACCAAAAGTGTGCCTCTGTTCACTCAGCAGTATAAATGGGTACCAGTAAAAATATACTGGGAAGGTAACTAGCATCCCATCCAGGGGGAGTTGATCTCCTGGTCGCTTCACGCTACGGAAACCGGAAATAAGCACCGGCCTGATGAGCCACGAGGCTCGGGTGTAAAAACCCAACAGACTTTATCTACCCGACCTTGTTTCTCCACAACACTTGTAATTACTTCTTTAAATCTCTGACTGATAAATATAAACCTTTCGTCATGGAAAGTCCAACCATAATCCTGCAAAAAAAGCCACAGCCTTATTTGTCTGAACCTTATTTCTGAAAAGCAACATCATGTCAAGATAGTCACTATTTGTACGAGTGTTCAAACTGATACTTGCGCAACTGTCTCAACCCGCGCTTCGTTTAACACATTTTGGAAACCAGACCCGTTTGCCAAGCCCTGCTCGTCTCTCTTAGCGCTAGTATGACCTGCCTATGTGTTTGTTTCAATGTGTGTATACATGTGTGTGTGGGTGTGTGATTGTGAATGTGAGTGTGAGCAGGTCACACTACACTATGGTTGTTGTAAGGTTGTGGCCTGGCGGGAAAGCTGTGGCCTATTGAATACAACTTGTTCTCACGGAGCTTGACTTCTCATTCTCAGCATCCCTCCATCTTTTCCACTCAGCTCATGATACTACTTTCAGTCATCTCTCTTTCTCATACACACACATGTTCAATCTCTGTGTGTGTAGGCCTGCCTGTCAGTACAGTGTCAAAAGTTTAGCAGTTCCAGATTGTCACTGGAATAAACATTTTACTTGAAAGAACAATGTGGTAAGAGACAAACCCCCGCCTCCAAACATGAGACACTGATGAAAGTCCATATTGAATGTTTAATAGAAGAGATTTGTCAGAGATGCTTTCGTCAGCGTGTCACAGGCTTTGACACACAAGCATTACTTGCATGTCACTATACAGATGCCATTTCTTCCTAACCACTGCAACCCCCTTTTGCTCAGAGTGAAAACCCACGACGGCCCGATTTAGATCAAATATACATTTAGCCTGTGTACACAGAAACACTCATCTTTAACACGAATTTTACCACTAAAAAACTAAAATTATGATTTACTATTAATCAATATACACGGTCACGCAAAAGGTTGTGAACACAGATTTTTTTTTTTTTTTTTTTTACTTATTTACAGTTAAAAAGGTTAAAAAAAATTAAACATGAAAAATCTATCAGATACCTATATGTGTGCATACAGTATTCAGGAATTTAAACAAATCACCTTCTGATTGTAATGAGACTGTATATGACTACTCCGTCACTGTACGCTAATCTAAGTCTATATCGTATCATAAGCTGCTTGTACAGTTCGCAAGAACATGCTGTCCTCAAACAACCTGAGCCCAGAGCAGGTTGCACGCACGTACCTACGTCTTTATACAGTCACTCATAAATCAGAAACAAACAGGAAGCTAGAGGAACACCATGCAAGCAAATCACTGGGGAAGAACTGTCCATCTGCGGCAAAAACCAGTAATATTACCTAAGAACCATGGTGAATGCTACTACACACTACACTACACACACATGAACATGCCTGCATGTCTTCGACTGTATTCAGATGGCATGTCCCGAGAACACAGACAGCTTCACTGGGGCAATTTATTGTGGTCGAAGTGCCGATGTACGAACAGCTTTAGAAGGTTAGTACAGTATTAGCCATAAGACAAATATCTGACGACTTTCATTACAGTTATCCGGATCAGGTTCTTGGACTAAGTAACTAATAATGACTTATCAATAATAATGATGATGTAATATATTTTCTCTAAAATCACAAGTTCATATGAAGAATTAGTAATAAACAATGATCTACTTTTCCTTTCGGCTGTTCCCTTTCAGGGGTCGCCATAGCGAATCATCTTCCTCCATCTTCATTGAAGTCATATTAAAGATTCGCATGTTTGATTTGGCGTAGGTTTTTAAGTCGGATGCGCTTCCTGACACAACCCTTTAGCAAGGCGTAGAAACACGCTGACGGCTATGCGGCTACTCTTGTCGAAAGTCAGCAATGGTTCTTTTACATGAACCTCTCACCGTAGACAGTGAGAGACATGGCCGGGCTTTGATAACCCAGTTAGCTGCACCTGAGGGGGAGACAGTGACAACCTTGCGGAGAGTGGGACTCGAACCCCCAACCTCCACCAGGCCACCACTGCCCTTGTAATAAACAACGATGAAAGGAATAAAAAAAAAAAACTGGGGTGACACGATGGGATATTGTTTAGCACATCTGCCTCAAAGCAAGAAGATCCCGGGGTTCAAGTCTTCGCAAGGGCGTTTCAGTGTGGCATTTGTTCTCTCTATGCCCTGCGTGGGTTTCCTTCAGGTTCTCTGATTTCCTCCAACTGTCCAAAGACATGCACATTAGGCTAATCACCTGTTCCAAATTGACTCTCGGTGTGAGTGTGAATGGTTGAGTGTATGTTTAGGATGTATCTTACCTTTACCCAGTGAGGGCTGAGACAGGCTCTAGCCTCCCCTCGATCTTAGTAGGATTAAGTGGTTTGAGAATTGAGTGACTGAGTAATAAAAAAAATTCACCAAGTGATTTAGTTTACAGAATATTTCATTAAACTCACTACAGGGACTTTGGATCCGGTCATTTATGGGCAAACCGACATCCCATGGTTAATAAATAGACATAAATCCTGCTCCATATCAGTGTTTGTAATAAACAAGGATCAATATACAAGTGTGCAACATAGCACAGAATGCAATGTTAGGCACCTCAATCACTCACTCACTCTCACACCATTTCATTTCTCATGATGTGCACACAATTCTTTTGCAGCTGTTTTTATGAAGCGTGAAAAAAAACAGTCGAACTGACCAACGAGCACATTTGCACACATTCATAACACATCTACTCAAAAGGATGTAAATGAGGGTCAGCAAAAAAAATTTTTTTTTTTTACACAAGTAAAAAGAAGAAGTAATTCAATGACAAACTGTAAAATAAGTAAATACTGTAACAAGTAAAAACATGAACTCTGGCAAGATTGAATTAGGGGAGAAGATTCTAACTCACTAGCGCCCTCTAACAAAGCTGCTTCGCTCTTGCTATCCTGGCTGTTTCACAAAATAAAATTTAACTAATAAAACAGTTATTCAACATCTGTGTAAATAATGAATACATGATAGTTGTGGCACTCATTCATTTTCTGAGCCGCTTAATCCTAATTATGGTTGTGGGGAGGCTGATGCCCATGTCAGCCTGGGCAAGGGCAGAGTACACCGTGACAGTTTGCCAGACCATTGCAAGGCAGAAACGCGCTGATAGCTTTGCAGCTAATTGTGATGAAAGTCAGCAATGGTTCTTTTACATGCCTCCCACCATAGACATGAGAGACCTCATTGCCTGGCCTTTGCTAACCCAGTTAGCTGCTAACTTAAGGTTGTGGTGGTATTGGAAAATAAACCAAGTGATAAGGAGCAACATCACTTCATCTTTGATTATTTGATAAGGGCACACCTCCAATGAAGACTTGCATACAATTTTATGCAGAAACATAAAAATAAACAATCTAAAATAAGATTCTTATAGTTCAGCTTCTCATATTTTAACCATAACAGAGACAGGTCGGGTGAGTTTTGCGCACTCCGAAAGAATCAGTGGTCTGTAGCTAATGGCATCTCTTTCACCTACTTATTCCGAGCTGAGTACTGTACATACGATGCGGAAATTACACCATGGTCTGTAAAGGTTTTTTAATAAAAACTACATAGGAAACACAAGAGCAACAAACTAAAAATATAATTTTTGTTGTTGTTTTTTCCATTCCAATTAAAAGTGTAAAAGTGATGATGCCTGCTCCAAGTGACCTTCAGGGACTCAGGTTTCTTCCGACAGTCAAAAGACATGCACACTGACTGTTCCAATTTTCCCCTAGGTGTGAGTGTGAATCATTGCATGTGTTGGCCCTGAGATGAACTGGTGGGCTGTTCAGAGTGTACTCAGCCTTCACCCAGAGATGGCTAAGTAGGGCTCCAGCCTTTTTGCAACCTGAATAAAATTACGCAATGCAGCAAATGAATGAATGAATACATACCTGTCTATGTAAAACAGAGAAGGCAATGCACTAAGAAGCACTTTTCATTTTAAAGTATACCACATATTTAATATTTGATATTAAGACGAAATATAGGACATTCGTTTAATGATTAATTGTCACAAAAACTGAAAACGACCATATTTTGCAATACAATAAAAAGTATTGCAACCAGACAAACCTTAGATAAATCTTACCATGTGTTGCTGTAATTCCCTTATGGTGTCCTGTGCTCGTTCTAAGCTCTCGTTGGCTGTCGTGTACTGCTGACGCACCACTGCTAATTCACGTTTGATCACGTAATTCTCCTCTGCTTCCTGTGCTCTGGTCACCTGACCCTGAAATATCAGAAATAATTAATTTTTGCATTGATATTTCATTGTTAATTTTTTCTCTGATATTTCTGCCACTTGAGAGGGGACAAAGACAAGCATTAAATGATAACAATTATAGGATCATATTTAAGAAGAAACTCAAATTTAATATCTAGTTCATTGAGGTATTGCACACTAAACAAAAAAGTTAGTGGACCTAAGATTATCCTTTGATGCATCCCTATGAATCCACATTCAACAACATGCACCAATAACGTCATATTAATTAGCAAAAATGCACATTCTCTCATGCATAAGGCCTTTCTGGGTAGCACTAGAGTAAAAAGGGGGAGGGTCTAAGAGGGTGACAGGAAACAGATTCAGAGCTAGAAGTACATCAAGACGCACGACACGCACACACACACACACACACACACACACACACACACACACACAAAAACCCCACAAAACTTGATGTGGCAGAGCATCAGAAATTACCGCTCGATTTATTGTGCGTGTAGCTTATCATGCAAAGTGTGCCTGAGAATGTTTGATGAGTGCACATTGTATGAACAATCAACGCCCTGTTAAACAACCCGGAGTTGTTACTTCAATGATACTGCGTGAATTAATTATTTTTCTTTGAATACAGACTTGTGTCAGAATAATTAAAACACATGAAAGCATTAATAAGACTTGCCATTTGATGACTAATTGAAGAAAAAAAAAGCTTTACAGAATAAGATAATTATTATATTTACTAATTAGGAATGTCCAAAACTTCCTTCTTTATGTGTTAAATGTATTAATTAACTGAGTTTATTGGATCTGCATCCAAAAGGAGTCCATCTTGTAAATAGTATTGGTAGATTTTCTATTTTTTTATGCCCTAAAATTGTCTCCCCTAATTATATACAGTACTTATTGAATGAAATTATATAGATGTCCCTTAATTATTATTATTTGAGCTCGCAGTTCAAAAGACACCCAATATTAAAAGACACATGTTGGTAATAACACACTTCTAATCTCCGTAAAGCTTTTCTTAAATGTGCGAGTTAATTATAAATAATTACAACTCGCTAAGCACAAGCAGAGCAGCTTAGGCAATCCCTGAGAGGAAATGAAAAGGGAAGAAAAGAAATGATAAAAAACAAAAAAAAACGGAGGTGTTAGATAGTTGCTGATTTAACATTGAGGCTTTACCTGGATCAATCTGTCTGCCAGTGCGGCACTCTCCTACAAACCCACAAGAGAGTGGAGAAAAGAGTGGACAAGGAAAAAGGGGGGGCGGGGGGGGGGGGGGGGTTGGGAAGAAGGCAGAAATAGGAACACAGTTGATCAGGGATAGGCAGGATTTAAAAAGGCAGGTAGGTTTTTAGAGGGAGTAGGAATCAAGGACATGGACAGGTAGACACCAAGATACCAACAGAAGAACACAAGAAAAAAATATACAAAAATAAAAATAAAAAAGGATAGAAAGTGCAAGAGACACAAGATAGAAACGAATAAGATTTTACAAGGAAAACCCCTCCACAAAACACGACCACACACACACACACACACACACACACACACACACACACACACACACACACACACACACACACAACTCCAGTCTACATAGTAACTGGTAAGCGTTCATACAGCTGAATCAAAGCTCTTACCTTCTCTAGTGTCTCAATCCTCTGCTTTAACAGTCTGTTCTCTGTACGTAGTCGCTATTTGAATGACAGAAATGTTTTCAGCGCTTAGCGTTTTATCGTGTCTCACACTTTTACTTTCATACGGTTTTTTTAATAGCTTGTACTTTTACACACCTTAATTTCAATCTGTTCCTCCATCTCTTTGTTTTTAATGGTGGTGTACTCCTTTTCCAATCTGTAACCAACAAAACAAGGAATGTCCTCCAACTTCAAAATCCAATACCAAGTACTATACTGTCATTTTCTTTAATAATTATAAACATCCTACGCCTCGTAAATCACTGTCTTAATAAATCACTTTAATTATTACAATTGAGGAATACTGTAATTGTGGGTCCATGGCATTAGGTACACTTATTATAAGGTTATTTATAAAGTTAAATGTAAGCAATGACTACCTTAATGCCTATCTTGAGTAGAGTAAATGTATTGTATAGCTGTATTTTTTCTCTCTTGCTCACAGACTCACTTTTTCATCTTCTTGGGGTTGTATTTAATTTGATAAGCTTGGAGAATGAGTTTATCAGGGCAGCTGTCAAACTGGTGAGGAATCACCTTCTGAAAATGCTGTGAGACGGCAAAGACACAAAATATAGCAGTGTTACATCATAGACAAATAACAAGAAGCCAGCAGCAAACGGCGTCGTCTCCCTCAGCTAAAACTCAGTGAAACCAGGCTGAGCGAGCAATTCCTCCATCACATATCACATCCACACTCACAGCCATTACCAATTTATTTGCTTTTTTTGTGCGTTAAAATTATGCAATGGGTGCCAGTTCGATTTAAAGCTAAGGGTGAAGTTTACCGTTTAGTACAGAGAACACGTTGGTTGCTACACAACAGGAAAATATTGTGGTATTCTATGGGGGAGGAAAAAGTACACGTTCAACTGAGCAAATGGCTCAAAAGAGGGGGCATTTTGGACAGTCCCCAACGGAGTACAATAGGCAAAGCTGGAGAAGGATTGCCAACAATATTGCCTAGAAATGGTTAGTTGAAAGCGAAACATGGAGAACCAGATAAACACATAAGGCCTCCCAGGTGATAGACAGTAATACCTCACAATAGTCTTAAGGGTATTGGAGTTTTTTCTTGCTTGTTTTTTGTTTGTTTTTTTAAATATGGTGCATTTACTCATTTGTGCATTTTCTGAACCGCTAAAACAAAATTAAGGTCACAGGGATGCTGGCGCCCACCTCAGCCGACTCAGAGCGAGGGGAGGTACACCATGTACAGCTCACCAAACCATCACAGGGCAGAAACACGCTGACAACTATGCAGCTACTCTTGATGAAAGTCAGCAATGTTTCTTTTACATGCCTTCCACCATAGACAGTAAGAGACGTGGCCGGCCTTCATGGCCAGCCTTTGATAACCCAGTTAGCTCCAATGGGGGGCAGCAGCGACAACGGTTGATACCTTGAACCTTCAACCTTGGGATAGGTAATCCAGCACCATACCACTAGGCCACTACTGTATTCCTGAATTAAATAATAATAATTATTATTATTATTATAATAATGATGATTATGATAATAGATATTATTATTATTATTATTATTATTATTATTATTATTATTATTATTATTAAGGGTTTCCAACTGCAATTTAAAATATGTTAGAAAGTGGATTTTATAACCAAATTTATCTATAATACAAATCCTTATGGTTTGCCGAAGCATGAATGGTACACAGTACAGTCTAAGTACATTAAGCCATGTTATTAAACTGTAAAGTGTTTTGAATGGGTAAATCCTTGGAGAATCTTAGGCGAGAACAGTTTATGTGTACCAGAAACAGGTATGTGGTTCCCTAACCTGTGACATGCCCTCCATGTCCAGCTGGATAAGGTCGGTCTGGTTGTACTGTAAAATGGCCATTCCTACCCGGAATATAATCTCCAGACCCTGAGAAGCAAAAAAAAAAAAAAAAAAAAAAAAACTATTTGCATTTCATGCCTAATACATGGCTTCAGATATATACCCTCACTGATATTTACTCACATTTACCTGCACTCATTCTCTCGGTCTCGTGCACACACAAATCCCTTTATATCTTCATTTGTACAAAAGGTTACAGTTCACATAATTTTTTTTTTTACCACATATACACCAACTCACGCCTTACCACACACTCTTTAACAGCACAAACCCAGACTTACCCTTTCACACACTTTCTTTTACCACACATACCCAGACTCCATACCTCATACATGAAGACATCAAAAATACGCGTGGCAATGGGCAGAGGCAGGAAGGTAAGGAAGAGTGTGAGGAACCACGATGAAGCATACATGGAGGTGTGGAAACTCTGTGAGCGAAAATGGACATTTAACTCCGGAAGCTGCTCCTGTGTTAAAATACAAACCATGTTTAAAATAAATAAATAAATACAATTTCTCAGAATCTATATAACGCACTCAGTGCTTTGTTGAATTAAATATCTGCTGACACCTAGTGGCTGACCAACATTTTATTTTTATTCTATATTCTAGTCTTAAAGAGGCACTGCAGCCCCTTAATGCTTTTGTTTTCTCACATCTTTGAACCGCCAAAACTGTAAACAAAAATGATATAACTGTAATGTGAGAAAACAAATGAGTGTGGGTATTAATTTTTTTCAATTGTCATTTTATGGGTTAAAAATATCTTTGCAACATCTGTGTGACGTAGAGTCAACTGCTTGGTACTACTCTACGTCATACAAAAATGTATTGAAAAATATCTTAATGCATTTTAATAAAAGGTGGGCGGTTCACCTCCTTCAGCCCCAATCCCTTAGTGGGAGTCTGTGAAAAACAGAGTCAATTTTAAATAGTGTATTTTTCGGACAATAAGGTGCACTTAAAAGCCTTCGATCCTCAAAAAAATTGACGGTGCGCTTTATAATCTGGTGCACGTTATGTATGGATGAAGCTATGAGACTCCATCTCACTGATACCGTCAAAACCTAAGTGAAGCAAACTAATTCAGAACATACCATCATTCCGGTGGATTAACCAAAGAATTAACTTAGATATCGGTGTCAACAGGTTGTAAGTTAGAGGGATCCAGGCTTTATGTCCAAATAACAGCATTAGTGCTATTGTAGTCAGGTAACGCTGAGTACCTGGTTTTTCCACCTAATCTCTGTTATGTTTGTTATTGTGATGACGTCTCTTTAAGGGGGCGTAGCTGAGAGAAGGTCACAACCCAGGAATACTGCTAATCGCCGTCTTTGTTGATCTGACTACATGCATGATGAAATAATAGATAAAATATTATAATATAATATAACATAATAATAAAAAATATAGCGGGATCCTGGCTTTATGTCAAACTCGGTCAACTGTTAAATTCAGACACTGAAAGTGAAGAATTTGATGGATTTGCGGAAGAGGAATGAACTGACACAGTGAGTTTATTGTTTTATATTGTTACAGCTGAAAAATGTTGAGAGTTATTGTGAAGTGTATTATTTTATACTTTATGTGTCATAACTTAACAATGTTGAGCGTTACTGTGAGACTCGAATCAAGTTTGATTATCTGACTTTTGTTTCACTGGATGCGCATTATAAACCAGTGCGCCTTATGTATGGACGGAGACCGTTCAATAAGCGTTCATTGATATTGGGCGTTATAATCCGGTGCACCTTATAGCCCAGAAAATATGGTACATGGTGATTGAGACACATCAGTCACAGGAGTTACGTCCCTTCTTTCCATCTTTTAAACTTTCCTCCTTTCACTCCAGATCATATTTGGGAAACAGAGGATTGATTCGTTTATTCTTTTCCTGCTTAAAGGAGTTGCTTAAAGTTGCTCTTCCTCCTTAAAGGAGTTGCGCTACTCTTATAATTCCAGCCTTAGAAATTTATCAGTAGAGAGCTCACAATGTTACAGAATCCTTTAAAAAATTCCTGTAATCCAGAAAGTGATTTCCTTGTCAAAACTCAAGCCTCTGGAAGAAATTAACAGAAACTCTGCAGATAACTTTTTTTTAGTCCTGCTAATAAAAAACAAAACAAACAAAAAAAACACACCACAAGTAAAATATAGCCTTCTTGGTGGAGGTAATCTTGACGACTCTGTCGACTATAGGAATGCATTATAATAATAAACCTATGTTATAATAATACAGGGATCCCTCACTTTACGCGGTTAATTGGGACTGAGATCCCCACGTGACCATCAAAATCCGCAAAGTAGCCCCCCCAACTGACATATACATACATGTATATGTGTATATAATATCAGTAAATACATATTCGATGCTATAACTGCTTATAATAACAATTAAAAATTCAAAAAATGACATAAGATGTAAATAAAATATAAATACACATACAGACGGTATTGCATGAGAAGAAGACGACCCACATACATACACGCGAGCACGCGCAATCATGTACACACAACAATGTAACTAGTTTGATGGGAGGTTTTGGGTTGTTTTTTGTTTTGTTTGCTTAGGTTTTTTTTTTTTTTTTTTTGCATAATTGGCCTTGTTTTTGTTGCATTTTCCTTCACTTTTCCCCTCCTTAATTTCCTTATTTTTAAATTCCATTAATTTTTTTTTTTTTTTAAACCGCAATGCACTGAAGCCGCATGAATTGAAGCTCAAAGTAGCGAGGGATCCCTGTAATATCTTTTGTTTAAATATATATTAAACATACATGACACTTAGCTTTTAGTTAGCTAGCTGGCTATCAAACTTAATTATTTATTTTAATTACAAAGTTAAGCACTTAGCCCAAATACTGCTAACTTGTTGGTGCTTGATTTTAGTTGTGTATAGAGTTGTATTAAACTTTGCTTCCTTGCTCGTAAAAATGTTGAGAAGTATTCTCCAATGTGAGATCTGAAAATACACAATACAAGGTATTACCAGTTTTGCGAGAGTTTGATGTGTATTCTCATTAATTTTTCATTATTAATGCATCAGCATCTCTGCTTCAAGCGCTCTCACTCACACAGTACAAGTGCACACATCTTTTCTTTTTTACATTTTCATACTTTCCTCTCTTTCAGTGTTCTTGTTCTCCCACACTTTTCTTGTATTGTTATTTTCCCCCATTCTCTCCCACTCTATCTTTTCTTTCTTTGTTCTGCAAATCTCATATGCTTCTTTTCCGTCTCAACAGCTGATTTCTCACTCTTCTTTTATCTTTATCCTTTCCTCGCTGATTCAGGAAGACTGATAACTCGTATTACTGCAGGAAATAATCTTATTATAACTAGCAATCTCTTACCTGCAGCAGATATTCAAACTGGTATATGCAGAGGCCCAGCTCTGCCATACTCGGTTTAAAGAGCTCTCTGAGCCTGTACTCCTGCATCAGGCGCACGAATACGCAGAATGCCTCTTCTTCTGGCATCTGGACACACACACACACACACACACACACACACACATTGTGATGTTTACATGCATTGTGATGCTCACTGTAGTGTAGAATGTTTTTTTTTTTAAAGTTAATATAGAAAATATATATAAAATGTAGAGAATATATACTGTATTTAGATTTACCTGCATAAGGAGCAGCCCAACAATGAAGGCACTGCCCTGACAGTATCCAACCTCACGATCCACTAAGGAGTAGGCCTGCAACACACAAACAGATTTTGAACATTTGGTATCACATTACCAGAAACCCAGGAAAAGGGTTCATTTTTCTTTTTCTCTCTTCTTCACCTTCATGACATTAAAGAGAACCTCCTGCCCCAGACTGTCCTGACCCTTGAAGAACTCATGCTCAGGGTAGGTACGGGCGATGTCCCTGCGGATGAGCTTTTCACAGGGTGACGACATCTTCAGCAGTTCTGAGTATTGGTTCTTCACTGGCATGTCTGTGGCGTTGCCCAGCAGCTGCCACACAATTGCCCGAAAGTGGTGTGGAATTCCCTTCCTAATCAGTTCCTGGAAGATAAAAAGGTAGGAAAGATGGAAGAAGGTTCTTAACTTCAAATGTCAACTTACTATCCTTAAATCATTATCACTTTTTGTGCCTAAGATGAATCAGCAAAACACAGTATTGTCGTATTGTGGAGGAAAGCACACATTCAATCACTTTAATTCACTTTATTCACTAACTGCGAGTACAGTTTTCATAGGCATTTCCATCATCTCTGTTCTGGTCTTAGGTGGCAATCCCTCTTCCAAGAGTTATTCTCGGAGGATGTTGCCTAACTCAGCTTGTGGCCTTGGCAAATAAAGTCCTCTCAAATTAATAATTCACCATATTGTACTTTGTCTCATTCAATAATTGCTTATTATTCCCTCGATAATAAACCAATCAGATACAGCATTAGATGTGCATATCCCTTGCATACATATATATATATATATACTGTTTTTACTGGTACCCATTTATACTGCTGGGTGGACAGAGGCACACTTGTGGTTAGGACCTTGCCCAGGGTTCTTAGCACAGTGAGATTCTAACTGAGACTTGAACATACGACCGCCCGATCATGAGCGCAGCACCTTAACCACTACGCTTCTGATATATATATCAGAATATATATATCAGATACACACACACACACACACACACACACACACACATAAATAAATATATACACATTATATATATATATATATATATATATATATATATATATACACTGTATGTATGTATGTATGTATGTATATATATATATATATATATATATATATATATATATATATATATATATATATACTGTATGTATGTATGTATGTGTGTATATATATGCCAATAATTATGGAAGGCTATATATATATATATATATATATATATATATATATATATACACACATAGCCTTCCGTAATTATTGGCACCCCTGGTTAAAATATTTTGAAAGCCATGAAATAAATTCCATTTTTATTGCAGAAGCTACTCTCGTACTAAAATTGTTGGGGGGAAAATGTAACCTTCAACTCAAGTGAATTTTAAGGGGGGAAATGTCTTACTAAAAAA
>CM045744.1:29933975-29951475 GCA_024760905.1 Plotosus lineatus | reverse complement strand
AAAGGTGTATGCTTTTGAACTAAGTGCTTATAGCATGTCCTCTTTCACTGCAGTCCGTTCTAAATTAGCTCTGGTCCAGAGAATACAGCAGCCTTTCTGAATTATAGTTTCTGTATTGCTTATTTTTTATATAATAGAGCTTTCGCCTGCAGTTGTAGAGGGCAGTGGTGGCCTGGTGGTATAGGGCGCTGGATCACTGATCCTAAGGTTGGGGGTTCAAGTCCCACTCTCCACATGGTTGTCTGTGTGTCCCAGCCAGTGCAGCTAACTGGGTTATCAAAGGCCGACCATGTCTCTCACTGTCTATGGTGAGAGGTCCATGTAAAAGAACCATTTATGACTTTCGTAAAGAGTAGCTGCATAGCCGTCAGCGTGTTTCTGTCCCTTGCTAAAGGGTTGTGTCAGGAAGCGCATCCGACGTAAAAACCTATGCCAAATCAAACATGTGAATCAGATGATTCGCTGTGGTGATCCCTGGAAAAAAAAGGGGGGGAGGGGCCGAAAGGAAAAGAAGAAGCCTGCAGTTGTAGCTTGCATGGTAAACTATATTCATCAACAGTGATTTGGAAGTGTTCCTGAGCCTATGCAGTGATTTCCTTGACAGATTCATGCCTGTTTTTAATGCTGTGCTGCCTATATGTCGAAAGATCATGGGCATCCAGTATTGATTTTTGGCCTTGGACCCTATATGTATATAAGGGGTAGTGGTGGTCTAGTGGTATAGGGCGTTGGATCGCTGATCCAAAGGTTAGGGGTTCAAGTCCCACTCTCCACAAGGTTGTCACTGTCCCCTCCAGTGCAGCTAACTGGGTTATCAAAGGCGGGCCATGTCTGTCACTGTCTATGGTGTGAGGCATGTAAAAGACCCATTGCTGACTTTCGTAAAGAGTAGCTGCAAAGTCGTCAGCGTGTTTCTGTCCCTTGCTAAAAGGGTTGTGACAGGAAGGGCATCCGACGTAAAAACCTCTGCCAAATCAAACATGCGAATCAGATGATTCGCTGTGGCGACTCCCGAGAAAGGGAAAAAGCCGAAAGGAAGACAGACAGACCCTATATGTATCATATACGGAAAATATATATTTGGCCCAGGAAAGAAAAATACAACTATTCTGTACTAATCATTTACTTCCAGTTGAGTGCAGGCTATATCCATGCAAATCCTGTGTCCTCACCTTAAGCAATTTGTCTTTCTTGCGTCTCCACTCATCCCACTCATCAACAATGCGTCCCCATAGGATCCAGGTGTCTTCTTCCAAGTGTGACAGGTTGGATGAGGCTGAGGAGCTGGACACCAGTGAGGAGCCACTGTTCCTCCGAGAGCCACTCATAGAGCGCATGGACTTGGAATCGGCTTCTAGGAGCCTATTAGTAGGTAAAGCAGGACACAAGATAAAGCCTCAACACATAATGTTTATCTTTTTATACTGTGTGATATTTGACACAATTGGATAAGTTTGTGTGGTTAAGGTACCGGGAAATTGATATGTGTATCTATCTGAAAAAAATTAGAGAACCGATATTTAATTACAGCAACATAATTTCATGATCTGTACTTAACCAAAATTGGATTTTGCTGTCTGTAGCATGGTATACTTTAACAGCTCAACCATAAAAATAAATAAGCAGCAGTCGGAAATTTTTACTACCTTAGTCAATGATGTTACATTTTACTCTTTATTGGTGTGTTTTCCCTTCAGCAGGATTGAAAAGTTATGCACATATTTTCATGAAATTACGACCTGAGGCCAGGCTTTGGAAAAGGAAGACTCCATTAAATTTTGAAGATTTTTAAAGGATTCTTTAATATTGTAAGATATAACGATTTTTGACATTTTGATTCATATAGGTTTCTGGACTTATCCAAGATTTGTGTTCTCCGAGTGCTCATTTATTTTCATTTACTAATCATGTGTAGGCTTTCTGCAAAAATCACACTTGCAGAGAATTCAACTGCAAAAGCTACTATAAGCTATGGATTGGTAAGTATTATCAGTACTATAGATGTCTCCTCTACCACGAAACTGACTCTTGCACGAATTTTCACTGAACATAAAGGGAATACCGCCTACCTGATTCTCTGATGTAATTTAGTTTTGGAATGTCTAGGTCAAAGGTCAAGGCCAGAGCAAGGTCACACATTTTTTGGAGCTAGACATTTCCCATGTTAAGACTGAAATTGCTTATATCTGAGAGAAAAACTAATGCAGGCCTATAGAGAAGGTAGGGATATGAAACCCAATACACACTTTCAAATGTCAAAAACCTTTTGACCTTAGGTGATCCTTCAAAATCAAAACCAAGGCTACAGGAGTGTATGTGTCTGTGTAGATAGGTGTAAGTGAGTGCCCATGTACCTATTCTGTTCTTCCAGTTTAGCCAGCAGCTCCAATTCATCTGGACTGAGATTCTCCGAGTCAGCAGGTGAAATTGCTGGTGCAGAGAGTGCAGCATCATGGGAACTGGAGTCCGGGCTCAACACTGGGCTACCAACAGAAAGCGGGTCGGCCTCCTGACCTGCTGGAGAGCAGAGTTTCTCCAGTTGACCTGACCCTGTGACCCCTCCCTCTCTTTCTGGACTACTGCTGGGGCTAGACATGACCACAAAGCCCAGGTGCTGGGTCCAGGTCAAAGGTCTGTCACTGTCAGTGGATGACGAGGTGACAAAAGGTGGAATTATACACGTCTGATCAGGAGAGAGGAGTAAACAACTTTGGAGAGAAAGATGGGTTTCAAGCATCAACTGTATGGGAAGAGAAGAGTCATTGGATTCAATATTGGATTTACACATAAGGTTGCTCATATACAAGGTTGAATTTCAGGAATCGCTGCTCATATCATTCATTAAAAATAACCAACAATTTTTTAAATTTAATGTTCTATCAGAGGCAGTGGTGGCCCAAAGGTAGAGTGCTGAATTACTGATCCTAATGTCAGGGATTCAAGCCCCACTAGCACCAAGTTGTCATTGCTGTCCCCCAGTACAGCTAACTGGGTTATCAAAAGCCAGCAATGTGTCTCGCTGTCTCTGGTGAGAGACATGTAAAAGAACCATTGCTTCTTCTTCTTCTTCTTTTCCTTTCGGCTTTTCCCTTCAGGGGTCGCCACAGCGAATCATCTGCCTCCATCTCACCCTATACTTTGCATCTTCTTCTTTTACACCAACGACCTTCATGTCCTCCTTCACCACATTGCTGACTTTCATAAAATGTAGGCCATTGAGTTGCTGTCAGAATGCTTCTGCCTCTGTCTTCCTTTCGGCTTTTTCCCTTTTACTCGGGAGTCGCCACAGCGAATCATCTGATTCGCACGTTTGATTTGGCAGAGGTTTTTACGTCGGATGCCCTTCCTGTCACAACCCTTTTAGCAAGGGACGGCTTTGCAGCTACTCTTTACGAAAGTCAGCAATGGTTCTTTTACATGCCTCTTACCATAGACAGTGAGAGACATGGCCCGCCTTTGATAACCCAGTTAGCCGCACTGGGGGGACAGTGATAACCTTGTGGAGAGTGGGACTCGAACCCCCAACCTTTGGATCAGCGATCCAGCGCCCTATACCACTAGACCACCACTGCCCCATTAGAATGCTTCTGCCTCTCACGGTCCAAAAACATGCACAGTCAGCTAAAAGGCTGGTCTAAATCACCCCGAGATATGAGTGTGTGTGTTGGCTTTGCAATGGCCAAGCTTTCCAAAGTGCACTCTGCCCTCACACAAAGTCAACATAGATGAGCGTCTGCCTCCTCATGGCCATAATTATTATTAAATGGCTCAGAAAATCAATCAATCAATGAATATCACTGGTGTGTTTTATTAGCCAGGAAATTAGAGAGGGCAGAGTGGTGGCATAGTGTGTACCACATCCGCCTCACAGTAAGAAGGACTTGGGTTCAAGTCCCAGGCTTAGCGAGGATGTTTCCGTGTGGACTTTGCCTGTTTTCCCTCTGATTTTGTGGGTTTCCTCTGCGTAATCCATTTTTCTCCCACGATCCAAAGATATGCACATTAGGTGAATTTACCATTACAAATTGCTGCTGTATGTGTGTTGCCCTGTGATGGTCTGGTGAGCTGTTCCTGATGTATCCTGCCTTTGCTCAGTATCATCTTAGATGCCCCACAACCCTAATAGGATTAAGCGGTTTAGCATATGAGGGAATGAGCGAAAATTAGAGATTAGTTTTAGAGTCATGATACGAGTTCTGCCAGAGATTACATATTATCCCTCTCTTTTTCCTAGTGGGAGTGTTTTTTTCTGTTTTAAAATTTATTTTTAACAGCAGTACCGACAACAATGCCAGCTGTCATACACCTAATATGTTGATACTCATGCCCCAGTTCTGTTATTATTTATATCATTTCCAGAGAACTGTACAACAGATGTTATTTACAATGTACTGTAATCTAATAATAAACTGATTAAAAAACATCATATTCTTTAACAAAGAAAGATGTGGTAAGTTATTTTACTGTACGAATATGTTTATTTAATATTTATAGAAGGCATATCTGATGTTAGTGCTTGATAATGGCTGTAAGGTTTTCAATCTGTCTTATAACCTTAAAGAGAAATACAAAAAAATAGCAAATCTTATTCTTTTTAGGTGATATAGTAGGCAATAGCAATAACATTCTATAAGCATAAATTATAAAAAATACAACCTGCTTTTTTAAATTAATTTATTCATTCATTTTCTAAATCGCTTAAATTGTAATTAGGTTCACCTGGAGGCTGGCACCCATCTGAGTCAATTCTAGGCAAGGGTGGGGAGCACCCAGTGCAGCTCACTAAGGCCATTGCAGGACTAACACTCACACAACCATTCACACTCACACTTAGAGGTGATTTGGGAAAGCCAGTTAACCAACTGCGTATGTTTTTGGACTGCGGGAGGAAACCTGGGCCTTCTTGCTTGTACAGCACTGCCAAACCTTTATTTAATTATTTGATAAAATATATAAAATGAATACTTAATTGTAATCACAATCACCATGTTATATGAGGAACTAAACACTCGTGAGGAGTTGGGTCATGAATTGTCCATGTCCTTAGCTGTTATTTGCAAAGCAGGCAAAATGTAATCATTTACAGGTAATTTCTTAATTTACAGATCATATGGACTTTACATGTCAAATAGCACATGATAATATACACCGATCAGCCATAACATTAAAACTTCCTGCCTATTATTGTGCACACCCTACTTGTGTCACCAAATCGGCTCTAAACCTGAAGGCCTGGACTTCGCAAAACCTCTGAGGGTGTGCTGTGTTATCTAGCACTAAGTAGTTCGCAGCATATCCTTTAATTCCATCCTGGGATTAAATTTATTATCATGGCAAAGAGGGACTTCACAACTGATTGCAATTCATCTGACAACTCTTCATAACATTCAGAAGTACAGTACTGTATAGGCAAATTGCCATCATAAAAACTCGGGCAGCAGACATTTGTAAAAAACAATATTTGTGACATTCTCAAAAAATTTGCCCATAGGTGTAAATTGAAGATGGGGCCTCAATGGTTTGAACTTGTTTGTCTGGCACCCTAGAAGACAATAATCATTTTGCCTTTGTCAAAGTCACTCAGATCCTTCTGCTTTCACATTTTTTTCTACTTCCAACACGTCAAATTTGAAAACTGATTGCCTTAAATACCGCACCCCATAACAGTCACTGTGATTTGCATTAAACAGCATCTCAGTGGTTTTAAAATTATGGCTGAGCAGTGATGCATTAAAATATTTCAGTGACATTACAGTGGTACCTTGAATTACGAGTGTCTTTTATAATGAATTTTCCATGATACGAGCTTCGATGTCACCAAAAATCTGCCCCACCCAACGAGCAAAATTTTGATTTACGAGCTCTTTTAGGGAAATGGCTTTTCTGGGCCGATTAGCCTCATATTCGCCCGCGTGCATTTCTCCACGCTCCAAGAATGCCTTGTGCAGTGCTTCTGAATTATTTTCTGTGATATATTCTGTAGGAAGAAAAAAAAATTAAAAATCCCCCCCACCCCCCCAAGCGCCCCGCGCACGACTATAAATAATATTTACTGCACTTCATATCATTTGCTCGGTGCTTTTTCCCTACAAAATAGGGAACACAGTGAGAGTGCCACTGTATAGGATACACAATTACACTTAATTCCAGTACAGTATGACAAAAAAGAATGTTCCCCAGGGTCATACACGTCCTCCCGGCATCACTGTACACCACTATTTGAGAAGCACTGGCCTTGTAGATTCTCACCACAAGCCTTTCCTTGCTGGCATTGGTAGTGTGCACATGCACAAAATTCTCCGCTGCCTCCTCCTTCTCTGTTATGCACCACCTCATGCCTGCTCACGTGACATCTTTGTGCCCACGTGACATCTTTGCCGCAGTCGAGGATCGGAAGGGTTAGTTGACTAATTGTTTATTCTTGTTTTTTTATTATTATTTATTATTAATTATTATGACTGTTGATATACATGTATTATAATTAATAATAATAATAATAATAATAATAATAATAATAATAATAATATTAATATCATCATCATCATCATCATCTTCCGCTTGATCCAGAATCGGGTCGTGGGGGCAGCAACCCCCCCTGCCACTTCCTCCAACTTTTCCAGGGAGACACCGAGGCATTCCCAGACAAGCCGAGAGGCATTGTCCCTCCAGCGTGTTCTAGGTCGACCCTGGGGTCTCTTCCCGGTTGAACATGCCCAAAACACCACACCAGGGAGGCGTTAGGAGGGCATTCTGACTAGATGCCCGAGCCATCTCAACTGGCCCCTCTCAATGCGGAGAAGCAGCAGATCTACTCTGAGCTCTCCCCGGATGGTAGAGCCTCTCACTTTATCTCTAAGGGAGAGCCCCGCCACCCGACGAAGGAAGCTCATTTCAACCGCTTGTATTCGCGGCCTTGTTCTTTAGCTCACTACCCAAAGCTCATGACCATAGGTGAGGGTTGGAACATAGATTGGTAAATTGAGAGCTTCACCTTGCGGCTCAGCTCCTTCTTCACCACAAAGGACCGGTACAGGCTCCGTTTAACAGCAGAGGCTGCAACCATCCGTCTGTCGATCTCCCGCTCCATCCTTCCCTCACTCGTGAACAAGACCCCAAGATACTTAAACTCCTCCACTTGGGGCAGGACCTCATTCCAGACCCAGAGGGTGCATTTCACCCTTGTCCGACTGAGAACTATGGCCTCAGATTTGGAGGTGCTGATTTTCATCCCGGACACTTCGCACTCAACTGCAAATTGCTCCATTGAGAGCTGGAGGTCCCGGCTTGATGAAGCCAAAAGGACAACATCATCCGCAAAAAGCAGAGACGAGATCCGATGGCCACCAAAACCAGAACCCCTCAATGCCTCGGCTGCACCTAGAAATTCTGTCCATAAAAATTATGAACAGAATCAGTGACAAAGGACAGCCTTGGCGGACTCCAACCCTCACCGGAAACAAATTCGACCTGTTGTTACCAATACAGACCAAACTCTGGCTCCGGTGATACAGTGATCAAATAGCCCGTAGCAATGGGTCCAGAACGCCATACTCCCGGAGCACGCCCCACAAGATAGTCCGAGGGGCACGGTCGAAAGCCTTCTCCAAATCCACAAAACACATGTGGACAGATTGGGCAAACTCCCATGCCCCCTCCAAGATCCTGTGGAGCGTATAGAGTTGGTCAAGAGTGCTAAGACCAGGACAAAAACCACACTGTTCCTCCTGGATCTGGGGTTCGACTATTGGTTGGATCCTCCTCTCCAGTACCCCTGCATAGACTTTTCCAGGTAAGCTGAGGAGTGTGATTCTCCAATAATTAGAACACACCCTCCAGTCACCCTTTTCAAAAAGCCCCCAATGACCACGTGATTTTGCAGAGACGTGTCAACCAAGACAGTCCTACATCAACCAGAGCCCTGAGATATTCAGGGCTGATCTCAGGAGCCGAAGCACCGAGGAGCTTTTTGACTATCTCAGTGACCTCCACTCCAATGATGGATAGACCCCTGCCCAAACCCCCAGGGTCTTTCTCCACTACGGAGGGCATGCTGATGGGATTGAAGAGGTCCTCAAAGTATTCCCTCCACCTCTCAACGACATCCCCAGTCGAGGTGAGCAGCTCCCCACCTCCACTGTAAACTGTGTTTGTGGAGAACTGCTTCTCCCTCCTGAGGCCTCGGATGGTGGTTCAGTACCTTTTTGAGGCCAACCGATAAATCACTCTTCAGGCCCTCACAGAACTCCTCCCACGCCCGAGATTTTGCATCTGCGACAGCCTTGGCTGCAGCACGTTTGGCCCGCCGGTACCTGTCTGCTGCCTCGGGTGTACCACACGCTAATAAGGCCCGATAGGCCTCCTTTTTCAGCTGGACGGCCCCCTTTACCACTGGTGTAGGGGGTTACCTCCACAACAAGCACCGATGATCTTCCGGCCACAGCTATGGTCTGCCACCTCAGCAATGGAGGCACAAAACATGGCCCATTAGGATTCCAGGTCACCCGCCTTCTCCGGGACGTGGTTGAAGCTCTGCCGGAGGTGGGAGTTAAAGGCCTCTCGGGCAGGAGACTCCGCCAAACGTTCCCAGCAGATCCTAATTAAACGCTTGAGCCTGCCAGGTCTAGACGGCAGCCTCCCCCACCATTGAAGCCAGCTCACCACCAGGTGGTGATCGGTAGACAGCTCAGCTCCCCTCTTCACCCGAGTGTCTAGAACATGCGGCCGCAAGTCTGGTGACATGACTACAAAGTCGATCATCGAACTGTGACCTAAGGTGTCCTGGTGCCAAGTGCACTTATGGGCACACTTAGGTTCGAGCATGGTGTTCGTGATAGACAAACTGTGACAAGCACAGAAGTCCAACAACGAAACACCATTCAGGTTCAGACTGGAGAGGCCATACCTACCGATCACACCCTTCCAGGTCACACTATCGTTGCCCACATGGGCGTTGAAGTCTCCCAAGACAATGAGTCAGTCTCCAGAGGAAGTGTTCTCCAACACACCCCTTAAACACTTCAAAAAGGGTGAGTACTCTGAACTGTCATTTGGTGCATAAGCACAAATAACAGTCAGGACCCGTCCCCCCACCCGAAGGCGGAGGGAAGCTACCCTTTCGTCGACCGGGGAGAACCCCAGAGTTTGGGCAACGAGACAGGGGGCAACAAGGATGCCCACACCGGCTCACCTCCTCTCCCCATGAGCAAATCCAGAATGGAATAAGGTCCAGCCTCTCTCGAGATGGGTGGTTCCAGAGCCCAAGCTATGCGTTGAGGTGAGCCCGACTATATCTAGTCGGTATCTCTCCACCTCACGCACCAGATCAGGTTCCTTCCCCACCAGAGAAGAGTCAGAGTCAGTAATCGAGGATCGGTCCGACAGAACCCATGCCTTCGGTTGCCACCCAACTCACATCGCACCTGACCCCTATGGCCCCTCCCACTGGTAGTGGGTACATGGAAGGGCGAACCCATGTTTTCTTTTCAGGCTGGGTCCGGCCGGGCTCCATGGGCAGAAGCCCGACCACCATGCATTCGCCTTCGAGCCCCTCCACCAGGCCTGGCTCCAGGGGGAGAACCGGTGACCCGCATCCGGGCGAGGGAAACTGTATCCTTGTTTTTTCCATCATAGAGGACATCTGAACCACACTTCATCTGGACCCTCTGTCCCCAACAACATAGCTCCAGGGATCATTAGGTCACGCAAATCCCTCCACCACGATAAGGTGGCAATTCAGGGAGGGGTATTATTATTATTATTATTATTATTATTATTATTATTGTTTTTACATGTTTATCTTTCATATATTAGGTCAAATATGTCAGGTTATATGACTTTGGGAGGGAGTTGGAACGGATTAATTGGTTTTGTATTATTTCCTATGGGAATTTTGATTGATTTATCTAACGAAAATTTTGACTTACAAGCATGCCCTTGAAATGGATTAATTTTGTAAGTCAAGGTGCCACTGTATTCATATACAAATATAACTTTTAATTATGTAATTTATTTGCATATGTGACACTGCATGTAAATTTACTGCACTCAAGCAGGAAATGAGCTTGTTTTATTTTTTTACTCACATAGAATAGGCTTACACACCCACCCACCCACAAACCCCCACACATACACACACATACACACAGCTGCAGAGTACTGCATTATGTATGAGGTGCTGTATAAGCAAATGTGTCTTAACCAAAGAAAAGTACTAATCTTCAGTCATTCAGCTTTATACGTACTTTCTCTATTAATATGTGAAGCTTAAATTAGACCATGTGCAGACACTGCCCTGTGCAAATGTGAAATTTACCATCTGATCTCAGGACAGAGCAAATACACAGGCATAGTACATCATCCATTAGTCTCTCAAATAAACAGATAACTGACTAAACGTACCCACAAGATGTCACAATTAACATAAAAATGAGTTCTGGTTCTATAAAAATCTTTAAGATAAAAAAGCAAAAAAAAAAAATTTTGAACAGAGAAATCACACAACTAAGACAAGGCCTGCATTCATCGTGACAGTGCATCCCAATCAAGAGAGCCATTAACAAGCAATCTAATCTCCTTTGGTTGAAAACAAACAAATACATACAGCCGTGGCCAAGCAAGGTGCTACGGCAAGCCAACACAAAGACTTTGGGGTTGAAATTAGCCTGGAGGCCTATAAAAAAGATAAGGATAACAGCGAGAAGTTTACATTTCATTGCATTACAGACATGAACAAACAGCAGGTCTTTCAGTAAAATAAATTCATCCATTCATTCATTTTCTGGACCGTGCAACTTTAATTAGGGTCGCGGGGAGGCTGATGTGCATCATACTGACTCTGGGTGAGCGCAGACTCTGGACAGCTCACTAGGCCATTGAAAGACCAGCTCACACACAACCATTCACACTCACACATAGGGCGAGTTGCCTCCTGTGCATGTTTATGGACTGTGGGAGGAAACGCGAGTACCCAAGAAAACACACACAAGCACAGATTGAACTTGCAAGTTTCACACAGAAACGCCCAAACTAGGGAAGAGAAGCCATGCCTTCTTGCTGTGCGGTGAACATGCTAAAAACTACGCTACTGTGCCATCCATTTTCAGTAACACATTTGTTTTTAACGCTACATTTCCTGGACTAAAAGATGTACGTTTATATTGTATTTTCAGTAATCTTCTATAGCGGTACAAAAAGGTAAATAATGTCATCATTATACAGTGCTGAGGACGATTAAGGTCAATCCTCAAGAAATTTACATGCTTCTGTATGTCATCCAAAGGCAGTTATGTCATCCAGTGACTCAGCTCCCCAGGCTGACCTTTGTGTTTTGGCTCAGAAAAAGGCTGCACAGTACAGCTACAAAATGAAAAATGTTGTCACAGAGCCACAGTTGATTTCCTTTTTCCTATTTGTGTCCTAATATTTTTTTTAAATCTGTACATTATTGAATTTTTAATATGTTACTTTGCTAGCATTTGGGCTACAATGCTAATGAGTGATGACAATCTCTCACTCAGTCACTCACTTATTTTCAGAACCACTTAATCATTTCAGTGGACAATGAGAAGTGTTGGGGTACACACCCTCAGGAGATCATCAGAACATTGCAGGGAGAATATGTACACAACCATTTACACACTTACATACCAGCCAATTATTCTAATGCATGTTTTTGGACTGTGGGAGGAAACTGGAGTACCTGGAGAAAACCCATGGAAGCACAGGAACATGCAAACTCAACACAAAAACAACTGAACCCAGGACTCTGAACCAAAAATCCTCTTCTTGTGAGACAGACGTGCTAAGCAAAGTTCTTGCACAAAATCCCGATGAAAAAAAATGAAGAATAATGAAGACGTCGGCTCCAAGTGACCGCAACACACCATGAGTGTTCGTAATCCACTTTGAATAATATTTTGTTAATCTCAAGATACTGTACCAATCAGATTGCACCTTTCTCATGTAGTATACTAGAATAGAACACGCCTAAACTCAGGACTCAAGATAAATACACAAGTAAAGTCTTGAACTGGCACAACGTCTTTGATGTTTTTTTAAGTCACTGAGTAAATAAATGTCCGGAAAGAAAGAGAACAAAGAACAGAGAGCTGAAAGATACACTGAGGCCTGTCTGTCCTGTGACAGAGAGCTTTAGGGAGTCGGGAGATGGTACAGCGTGTGTGTGTGTGTGTGTGTGTGTGTGTGTGTGTGTGTGTGTGTGTGTGTGTGTGTGTGTGTGTCTGTGTGCGATTCAGTATCTATTCACAATAATGGGACTCTGTATGTGTTTTGTTGCATCCTTATTTTTATAAGCTTGTAATGTCCACAAGCAAAGCAATATTAATAAAGAAAAGCGTGGGAATTCAGGCATTCACAGGTTTACATAGCAATGGGCAATATGATCTAAAAATATATATGCTGTATTTATATTTTCTGACTTTTTCATTCTGATATCTATTGCAATATGTATTATGCAATTTAAAAAAAAGATCATAGACAAAATAACATGAAAGCAGATGCAGACTATTTGGACTTATACCTACTCCTGTGCACCAGGAGGCGCTCACAACCTCTTGTGTAAACCTGTAGCAGATTTTGGTCAGTTGGAAGAGTACTGTATTATAAAAACATTGATCTATTTTCTGAATCACTTAATCATAATGAGGATCACAGGGAGGCTGGCACCCATGACAGCTGATGGGCAGCCATCAGGTCATCGCAAGTTATTAAAAACAGGCTTGTTCATAAGCCCCAATGCAATTCATAGATGAAAAAAACACAATACTGTAAATAAATATTTGGTTCGCCTGCATTTGTTTGTTTGCTTACTCACTCCCTCTAGTTTTGGGTTAGCCACTCGGGCTTATGTACCCATGGCCTGGTGTCCACTCGTCTATCTCCCACTACTGTCAACAGTAGAGTCGTAATATAATAGGCTTAATATATTACATTTATGTGCCATGCTACATTATACAGGCTCTTAACACCAAAACAAAACACTCGAAGAAAAATACTGCAGCTACTCCTAGGACTGTCGGAATGTTATTTTTTCTGCAAAATTGTGGTACTGAGATAATATGAACCGTCATATTGCGATCTAATTTATTAACACAGCATGCCGCCTCTGGTCTTCATCACTGTCGACTAAGGGACAATTTCTTTCAATCTTTTAATTTTTTCCCCAAATTAAATATATGCATAGCCTCAGTTAAACCGTTTATGATTGACAGATTTCCATAGTTAAAACTATATTCATTTAATTATATATTCATTCCAAATAAAGCATCAAAATGCATGTTACTTGAGTATGCAGTATGTCATTAGCTTGGATAAGCTCTCTGGGGTCATTCTTTTCAATAAATTACAAACCCCTGGCATCCATTCAGACATGTTCAATGACATCAACTCAGCATGTCTGATCTCATTCTTGGATGATTCACTACCACGAGCACTGACAGCACAGCATTGATTTAAGTCTAGTGTTCATCATATATACATCCAAAAATGTAAAACTACTGTTTATATCATTCTCTGATCTACTCGTAATGAACAAAAGTTGTTTCCTGTGTACACAACTTTGCTGATAAATCTCTGTTGCTCGCACACAGAGACACACATACATACACACAAATTAAAAGCTGACAGGTTGGCTGTCTTGTCTGAATAACACATGTTCCCTACTGTATATTATTGTACAATAGCTTCAATAGGCTAAACAAGGGCCAACCAGATTTGAAGGCTTTCATGAGTAATTGGCCTGCAATAAGAGCACTATGATGAGCCTGTTGAATAACAAAACAGTGTAATGTGTGATAGACTAAGTGCACTTATGGTCGGATAACTGAATAATTGTATATGCATCAATTCATCTCAAGACAATAGTGGCCCACTGCATGTCTTTAATACTAGGATTCTGCCGCACAGAAATCTGTTTCATTCAGAATCTCATGATAAGCACCAAAATGAACCCAAAACAAAAGAAATTAACAAAAATACAAGAGAAATATTTAAATAATTTTGGCCCTGATCATTTGTTTTCTGAGTAGATAACATTCACTCATTTTCTGAACCGCTTAATCCCAGTTAAGAACACAGGGAGACTGGTGCACATCTCAGCCAACTATGGGTGAGGGCAGAGTGCACCCTGGACAACTCACCAGGCCATCACACGGCAGGAACACGCTGACGGTTATGCAGCGTACTCTTGTCGAAAGTCAGCAATGGTTCTTTTACATGAACCTCTCACCATAGACAGTGAGCAACGTGGCCGGCCTTTGATAACCCAGTTAGCTGCACTGGAGGGCTCGAGTTGAGACTGGAGCTTGAACCCCCAACCTTGGGATCAATGATCCGGCACCTTACCACCAGGCCACCACTGCCCTGTAGATAACAGAAAAATTAAAAGATTTTTTGTGTATGGGATTACACAAAAACTACAGATTTGATTTTCATTCAACTTGGTGAAGGGAGTGGGGCCTGGGCATGGAAACAACCCATTAATTTTAATTCATATCCGGCTCACAATCCAGATCCAGGAATTTGTTAAAGAATGTTGTGTTTTGGATTACATAAATCCTACTGTACATTTTTTTTTTTTAATTCAACCTGGTGGAGGGATGGGGTATGGGCATTTGAAGAACTCAAATTTTGGAGCATATACAGATCTCAGTCCAGATCCAGGAATTTATTAAGTATAGTATTATTCACAAGAATTCACAAACATCTAGTCACTGCTATTGGCCTATACACATTTCCCTGCCAAAACACGTACATATAACCCACACAAAGATTTACGGTCTGGTAAAGGTAAAGTCTGTTGGGCTTTTTACACCCAATCCTAGTGGCTCATCAGGCCGGTGTGGGACGCTCGTCCATTGCAGGTTACCTTCCCAGTATATTTTTACTGGTACCCATTTATTCTGCTGGGTGAACAGAGGCACACTTGTGGTAGGGATCTTAGCACAGTGGGGGTCTAACTGGGTTGGAACACACAACCTTCTGATCATGAGTGCAGCACCCTAACCAATACACCACCAGCCACCATTTACGGTCTGTGCCACTGCTTATTTTCAAGTTATAAATCCTAATTTTTATTCACTGCTGTGTGTCAACAAAATCCTGACTACACTCATGACTTTTTACCAAGCTCTGTGGAGATCGTATTCTACCTGAGCCCAAAGAATTATTGATTTTAGAATGTCACGTTTAAAGGTTTAGGTTAGAACAAGGTGACAAAGCTTTGAAGATAACGTGCTTATAACTTAAAAATGAGTGTCTGTAGTCATGCCATTACCATGTAACACTCAGAGGAAACCATATGACCTACTCCAGCATAATACAGATTAAGTACGAAATTTCATATACTAAGATATTGATATACAGTAATATCTCACCTTACGAAAGGCCCAACAAACGAAAAATCCATGTTACAAAACACATTTACCTAAAATTTTCGTCTGGATCCGAAACAAATTTGTTATGAACGCGCCATCTCGAAAATTCAAACAATGCGCGAGTTGCTCTCCCATTGGCTATCTCCCAACATTCCGCCCAGCTGACCTCCCATTGGCTATTTCTAAACGTTCCGCCCCGCTGGCCTCCCATTGGCTATTATGGAGCTGCATCTCCATAATACCTGTGACGCATGAGTTACTGTTGTTTTGTGAGTTTTTCGAGTGTGCTCATTGTAACTTTATTTTTTTGGGCTCAGGCTTTTAACCTTGCATAAACATTTGCAAGATTTCAACTCTGCTAAGAAGACATGGTCAACACACGCACACACACACACAGACACACACACACACTTGTGATTTCCTATAAAAGTGATTCCCAGTGCAAGTGAAAAGAAGAAGCGGGCTCGTGGCATGCGGTTGAGTGATATCACATAGGAATATGGCCAAACCCGTCTACCATTGGTATGATATTGAAGCAGAAGGAGGCCTTAAAAGGTATAATTTTATATTTTTTTAAGGGTTTAGGGGTAGCATTATTGGCCTTGGAACGAATCAGGCCTTTTACATGTAAAATGTGGCTCAACTTACAAAAAATTCAGGTTACAAAACCACTTCTGGAATGGATTAATTTCGTAAGGTGAGGTACCAGTGTACAGGGATCCCTCGCTACTTCGCGCTTAAATTCATACGGCTTCAGTGCATCGTGTTTTTTTTTTTTTTTTTTTTGTTAAAATATTCATGAAATTAAAAAATAAGATAATTAAGGAAGAATAGGGGAAAAAGTTGTGGGGCCAGTGGCGTAGTGGTTAGGGTGTTCGGCTCATGATCGGGAGGTTGTGAGGTCCAATCCCAGTGAGACCCCCACTGTGATAAGACCCCTGGGCAAGGTCTCAACCACAAGTGTGCCTCTGTTCACCCAGCAGTATAAATGGGTACCAGTAAAAATATACTGGGAAGGCAACCTGCGATGGACTAGCGTCCCATCCAGGAGGAGCTGTACTCCTAGTCGCTTCACGCTACAGAATCTGGGGATAAGCACCAGTCCGATGAGCCACTAGGCTCGGGTGTAAAAAGCCCAACGGACGTTACCTTACCTTAGGGGAAAACGTTAAGGAAAATGCCACAAAACAAGGCCAATTATGCGAGGGGGAAAAAAAACCCCAAACAATAAAACTGCTTACATTTTTATCTGAGTGCGTGCACGTGCATCCGTGTGCAAGCACGTGTCTGTATGTGTGTGTATTTATGTTTCATTTATAGATTATGCATTATTTTTGAATGTTTAATTGCTATTATGTATAAGCATTTATAGCATTGAACACATATTTATTTATATTATACACATATACATGTACGTAGACGTCACTCGGGGGAGGGAGGGGTGATCCTACTTCACGGAAATTGGTGGTCGCGGTGGGGGGGGGGGTGTTCCGTCCCAATTAACCACAGAAAGTGAAGAAGTCCTGTATTTGAAACAAGAATTTAATCTGCTTCAGAATAAGGGATAATGCATGATTATAGCATGGACTTTGACTGTTCCATCCCTTTGTATGTCACTAATCAGGAAATTCTTCTTTTGGAAATAGTAATTACAGTTACAGAACCAGTTTCTGAATGATCAGACTGATCTCAGGAACCTAGAAGTAAGGTGTCCGATTATGTAATAAGTTTGGATGGTGTTTCAGTTTCATCATGTGTAGCAGTAAAGGACCTTGGAGTGATTATTAACACCGATCTTTCATTTAAAACTCATGTAGATAATATTACTCGGGTAGTCTTCTTTCGTCTCAGCAATATTTCTAAAATAAGAAATATGATGTCACTGCATGATGCGGAAAAACCTATTCATGCTTTTGTTACTTCGAGATTAGATTATTCAAATGCGTTACTGTCTGGATGTTCTAATAGGAGCATAAACATGCTGCAGTTAGTACAGATTACAGCAGCCAAGAGTTTGTATTAGAACTTGAAGACACAACCATCCCTGCGTTCCAATTACAGTAAATATCAAATCTGAAATACTACTTTTAACATATAAATGGTCTTGC
>CM045744.1:29926475-29931475 GCA_024760905.1 Plotosus lineatus | reverse complement strand
GGCAAAGGTGAAGCACACCCTGAATAGCTTACCAGACCATTGCAACTAACCAGTTATACCCCCATTTCACTGGACTACGGCATGCAAGGATCATGTAGCAGAAAGGCACGGAAGTCAGTCGACAGAAGATCTTTGGCATTTTTACACGGAAAATGTGTGAAAATTCTACGAAAAAGTGGAAATTCTTACACTTTCGGAACAGTCACAGCATGTGCGGAACAGGTACGGCAAAGTACGCCAAAGTGACCCCACGAAACACTCATCGAAATTTTTTTTTTTCATTTTTTATGTTCACTGAATATTTTGGCCTGCCGGAAGCATATGGAAGTGGAGGAAGACTTGAGGAATGACTAGATGAGCGAATAATTGCGGAACGTTTGCAGATGACAACATTTTTGCTTCCGTAAGTCTGCCATGCTCCAGTGAAATGGGGGTAGTTTAATGTGCGTCTCTTTGGACCGCTTTATTCTGACCCATGAAGGCTGTTACAGTTCTAAAATGTTAGATAATGCTAAAGTGTCAAATTATGAAGTTGTTATAACAATTAGGTAAACATGAGTGCATATTTCAGTTTTCCCTTCAGGGTTGTTTGACTTGGCTGTAAATACAAGATTTTTTCCATTTTTCTTCCGTGTTTTGGTTTTGAGGCACAATAGTGCATCATGGTGTGTTGGGCCATCTGATTAACTGGTCTTGCTCCACTGCACCCCAAACACAAATATACCTCTGCCCATCCCATTCTGTGTCCCAGCACACTGAAGGCAACTTCCTGAATACAGTAACTGTAGAGTTTTTGGATTATGTATGTACTTTGATACTCTACTTTTGTGAGAAATAAAAAAGTCTATAAATGGGTACAACATCTGACCTTTAATATATAATTCAATTTTAATTTCCATTCCCAATACATTGCTTTATGTTTTTGTAAGTATATAGAATGAACTGACTTTTATTGTATAACAGTTTTACTTATATTGTGTGCAAATTCTCTAGTGTAACAAAAACAGAGGAAAAACCTGAATTTCACCAACAATAACAACAAGCCATCCAAAAAGAGCATAAAAACACCAAATCAAGACATCTGGACTAGGAGCACAGCTGTGGTAAGTTAAATCCAATGTGACTCAGCTCAGTAAAATACCAAAAATAGCAGTGGCCAGACTATTGGACGGAAAGTGGAAAACATAAGTCAGTACTACGCAGTGCACAGCAAGAGAAACAGTGCAATAATGGCAGCTGTGCAAAGGGCATAAGAAGAAAAAGTTCTGCACTATGGTGGAGCATGGGATAGGTTACAAGGTCGAGTCATCCATTGCTTTCAGTGACTCACTGAGCAGATACAAGCCAGAGCTAATGAACCAGGGGAGAGCATGATGTAGACCTTCTCATGCACACAGAAGAAGAAATTCAAAAAAGAGATATACACATAGTATACAAAATACAGTGATACCTCAGCTCACGAACATAATTGGTTCCCAGAAAGTGTGTGTAAGGCGAAAAGTTCGTCTTCCGAACATTTATTTCCCATAATAAACCATTAAAATGAGAATAATCCGTTCCCAGGTCCCCATAAAACATAATTTTCTACTAAATAAGCCTTAAAACTACACAAAAATATACCTTATTTTATGTATAATAAATGTGCTATTGTATTGTAATTAAAGAAATAAACTGTACTGTATAATAAAGTCGTTTTATTTCCCTTTGTGATGGTAGTTGATGGCTTGATGGAATGGAGTGGGAGGAGGAGGGAGGGAGGGACTTACTGTTTGGAAGGAGAGTTTGGAAACGCCTACTGTTTGGAAACACCCTTAGCCACACACGCACCCTTAATAGCTTCCTTGTTCTTAAGGATGGGAGCAATGGTAGACTTAGCGTACTGGTACTGGGACGCTGAGTCACACAAACGCACACCTCGTTCGTGTTTTTCAATGATCTCCGCCTGTGGTGGGGTCTTTTTCGGTCCCATAATAGCAAAAGTACACTCAATATGGTCCAAAATGTCTATCAAACACAAACCACGTCCGCATTCAAAGAAAGGGGGTGACGGACTGTGACGCCATGAGCGTGCGTCAGCTTCTCGTGGCCGCCACCGTGGCGCTGTTCGACCGCGTGGTTTGATTCGTCCGCCGAAAACTAGTTCGTCAGCAGAGACTATATGCTCGCAAATTTAATGTTCTTGAGGCGAAAAGTTCGTGAGCTTAAGCGTTCGTCAGCGGAGGTTTTACTGTATTACCCAGAGAGAAATATTCTATCTGTAGCAGAAGGAGAAACAAATGAGACAATGAGAAAAAAAAGAAAGACAGAATGGGGTGCAAATTATCCTCCACTCACGAATTAGCCGACTTACGTTCATCCGTTTTACGTTTTTTCGATTTTACGTTTTGTTTTTTTTTTTTAAGTCAAATTTTGAGTTTAGATGTACCTACATAGTACGCTGACGTAATGATGCAATGACGTAATGACACTGCGTCCATTGTTTACAAACGACAGACTGAACGTGCCCCTCCTTCTTCCCAGTTCAGTTTTATATATATATATATATATATATCTTCTTTTACTTTCGGCTGCTCCCTTCAGGGGTCGCCACAGCAAATCATCCGCCTCCACCTCACCCTGTCCTCCGCATCTTCTTTTCTGACTCCAACGACCTTCATGTCTTCCTTCACCACATCCATAAATCTCTTCTTCGGTCTTCCTCGAGGCCTTCTGCCTGGTAGTTCCAACCTCAGCATCCTACTGCCAATATACTCACTATCCCTCCTCTGTACATGTCCAAACCATCTCAATCTAGCCTCTCTGACTTTGTCTCCAAAACATCTTACGTGGGCTGTCCCTCTGATATACTCATTTCTGATCCTATCCATCCTCAAGTTACTCCCAGAGAGAACCTCAACATTTTCATCTCCGCTACCGCCAGCTCTGCCTCCTGCCTTTTCCTCAGCGCCACTGTTTCTAAGCCATACAACATCGCTGGCCTCACCACCATCTTGTACACTTTTCCCTTCATTCTTGCTGACACTCTCCTATCGCACATCACACCGGATACTTTTCTCCAACCATTCCAGCCTGCCTGCATACGCTTCTTCACCTCTTTTCCACACTCTCCATTGCTCTGGATTGTTGAGCCTAAGTACTTAAAATCCTCCACCTTCGTTATCTCTGCTCCCTGTAACATCACCGTTCCTCCTGGGTCCTATATATATATATATATATATATATATATAAACCACTCTTCAAATTGTGATACCCATTGTGTTTTGCTTAAGCTTCATTTAGTCCGCTTTTACAAAGTGATCTATATATGTGTAATGAAGTGTAACAAAATGACAACTCATTTTCAAGTGCCTGAGTGCAATCATATAAAAGCCACAAGGTAAATTCCCAACCCCCGACACCCTCATGAGTACAGGGATCCCTCGCTACTTCGCGCTTCAATTCATGCGGCTTCAGTGCATCGCGTATTTTTTTTTTTTTAAGTATTCATTGAACTAAAAAAAAATAAGGAAATTAAGTAAGAATAGGGTAAAAAGTTAAGGAAAATGCCACAAAAACAAGGCCAATTATGCAAAAAAACAAACAAACAAAAACAACCCAACCCCCCTCATCAAAACTACTTACATTTTTGCACGCACATGTGACTCAGATGCTGCGCACCTCATATAAAAATGTGTGTGTATATATACTTTATTTACATATTAATGCATTATTTGTGAATGTTTAATTGTTAGTATAAGCATTTATAGCGTTGAATATGTATTTATTGATGTTATATACACATATACATGTCTGGGGCAGTGGTGGGCTAGTTGTATAGGGTGCTGGATTGCTGATCCTAAGGTTTGGGGTTCAAGTCCCCACAAGGTTGTCACTGTCCCCATTCCCCCACCCCCACCCCAGTGCAGCTAACTGGGTTATCAAAGGTGGGCCATGTCTATCACTGTCTATGTTGAGAGGCATGTAAAAGAATCATTGCTGACTTTCGTAAAAGATTAGCTGCAAAGCCGTCAGGGTGTTTCTGTCCATTGCTAAAGGATTGTGATAGGAAGGGCATCCGAGGTAAAAACCTATGCCAAATCAAACACGCGAATCATTCACTTTGGCAACCCCTGACAAAGGAAAAAAAAAAGCCGAAAGGAAATCTCATATACATGTACGTATACATCAGTCAGGGGGGTCGATCCTACTTCGCAGAATTTGACGGTTGTGGGGGGGGGGCGGGGGTTCCCAATTAACCGCGTAAAATGAAGGATCCCTGTACAGGCATACAGAACTTTCTCTCTTAACGTTTTAAAAAGGCTAAAAACATTTTAAAATTGTGCACTCTAATTGGCTAAGATACTCCAAGGATATCAGATTATGACCTGTGACTTGAAATTTTACAAGAAAAAAAAATTAAAGCGGTTAATGTTGATGTTAATCAGCTGATTGTGTGGAAAGGAAGAACATTTGGAATGAAAGTATTTCTGGGTAAGACGTGCTCATTTATTCAAGAATTAGTCATTTTCCCCCAACAAGCACAACTTTACTGGCTTTCGAAGACAAATAGGCATTCAGTCTTCAGTACGGCCTAACGCGTGATGTATACGCGAGAGAGTAACTTATCCTGTTCGATCAAACCAGAACTACCACTAGCTGTTGCCTCTAACTAGTTCTGTGGGCAAACCAGGAATGCCACCAATTTAAACAAAAACAATAAAATTTGGATTTAAAATGATCGAGAGTGATATTTTTTCAGAATTAGACAGTTCTTTTAACAAAACAACTTTAATGACCTGCTAAAGGAACAGACAGCCCTTCGGCTCACCAGCTCGCTCCATGCTCACCTGCTCTCCTGTAACATATTTTATGATAATAACGCAGGATTTTAGCAATTTACAGTAATTTGACAGCAATCATTTGAACATCTTCCCCACAGCAACAACGTCCTGGGCTTTGATTCCCAGGCTTGGGCGTTTCTGTGTGAAGTTTGAATGTCCTCTGCTGGTATAGGTTTCCTC
>CM045744.1:29908975-29923975 GCA_024760905.1 Plotosus lineatus | reverse complement strand
AATTAACAAATGACTAGATATACAGTCAGTTACTTATGAATTATGAATTATGGGTTATTTATGAATACAGAAGTGTGGTACCGGTGGCGTAGTGGTGAGGGCGCTGCGCTCATGATCGGGAGGTTTTGTGTTCAAAGCCCAGTGAGACCCCCATTGTGCTAAGACCCCTGGGCAAGGTCTCAACCACAAGTGTGCCTCTGTTTGCCCAGCAGTATAAATGGGTACCAGTAAAATATACTGGGAAGGTAACCTGCGATGGACTAGCGTCCCATCCAGGAGGAGTTGTACTACTAATCGCTTCACGCTATGGAAACCAGGGTTAAGCACCGGCCTGATGAGCCAGTAGGCTCGGGTGAAAAAAGCCCGAGGATTTTACCTTACCTTTTTACGAATACAGAAATGGCAATTTAAAAATGATTGTGCTCTTTCCAATTAATTGATTAATCAAAAAATAATCGATCGATTCATTGATTATTAAAATAATCGTTAGTTGCAGCCCTAGTACAGATGTAGTTAATAGAAATTAGGTGAAAAATGGAGAATTTTGTGTACGTTTTTGATTAATCCAGCATTTTGTTTTGAAGCTCGAGAGGCCACAACCTCCGATTCATCACTACAAAAAGATAAACATATTTTTTTTCTCCAACCAGAGTGGCTGTGCATTGTTAATACAGACACTCCCCAACTTACGTTTTATTTCAGTTCAAGACAGCCGAACGTAAGGTGAAAAAAAACGTAAGTTGTTACTGTATGTTCCAGTGATGTATGACGTTCATACTGTACTATACATTAATAAATACCATTACCGTATCCCATAAAACACCCCTAAATCAATTATTATAAACATAACATTGTAAAATAATATCAAATATATCAAATAATATCAACATTAATTTCAAATAAATTAAATTCAAGCAAAATAATTTCAAATTGATACATTTTAATCAAATTCACTCATCAAATATCAAATACAGTCTGTCTTCCTTTCGGCTTTTTCCCTTTTACTCGGGAGTCGCCACAGCGAATCATCTGATTCGCAGGTTTGATTTGGCAGAGGTTTTTTACGTCGGATGCCCTTCCTGTCACAACCCTTTTAGCAAGGGACAGAAACACGCTGACGACTTTGCAGCCTACTCTTTACGAAAGTCAGCAATGGTTCTTTTACATGCCTCTCACCATAGACAGTGACAGACATGGCCCGCCTTTGATAACCCAGTTAGCCGCACTGGGGGGAACAGATCAAATACAGTATCAAATACAGTATCAAATATAAACTTTAATTTAACTCTGGGATGCGATCTTTCTGCTTGTAAATGGTTCCGATGGTCGACGGAGCAATTTGGAATAAATGTGCAACATTTGCGTGTTTTTCACCAGCATCAATTTTCTTGATAATAGCCATCTTCATTTCTAACGAGATGGCTTGCCGCTTTTTCAGATTACCACTATCACTAGAAGCCTTAAGCTTCTGACCAACCATATTTGCTTAGGGTTACAAAAGTCCGCAAAACAGTGTAAACACAAAGATCAAAGAGACGACTTCTTAACACAAGGGTAACATGCGGTGAACTGGGAAGAAGGAGGGGCACGTTCAGTCTGTCATTTGCAAACAATGGACGTAGTGCCATTACGTCAGCGTATTACGTAGGTACGTCTCGTACTACAGAGAGCACGCTAAACTCAAAATTTGACATAATTTTTTTTAGGCGTAAAATCGAAAAATACGTAAAACAAATGAACGTAAGTCGGGGAGCGTCTGTAATGACTCTGTATGATTTCTATCAATCATATCTAAACACCACTGTTTTTCTTGGATGTACAAAAAATGAATTAGAAGGCAATGAGGAAGGGAAAGAAATTGAATGTTCTTGTACACAAAAGATTAAAGCGCAAGAAATTCAGAAACAGTCTTACATCACCAAGAAGCTTTGCATTGCAAACCCATAACCAGGTAGGACAAAGGCTGGTGTTGAGACTTTATTGTGAAGCACCATTTTCCTCGACTGCATTGATGATTTATTACGCATGGAAAACAACGATCAAAATCTCTCTGAAAAATTACTAATTAAATTCCATTTGTCATATCCTGGCAATGCTGTGATTTAATAGCACTGTTACTCAAACAAGACAAGCCTAGTCAAGAGCAAAAAAAAGTCATTAGACCGCCATTTCCTCTTAATTACAAGTGTAAGATCTTTAATCTGTTTACCTGTTAACCAAGATGGGCCCATTGGCCAATGAGAAGATAAAGTCTCTCTCGGGTTAAAGCTTAGTTTCTTATTCACTCATTTGCTGAACCGCTTAATCCTATTAGTCACAACCAACCCTGAGTGAAAACGGAATACACCCTGAACAGCTCACCAGACCATCACTGGGTCAACATGTACACAAAACCATTCATACTCACATCTAGGAACAGCAAGTTAGCCTAATGTAATCTTTGGACTGATGGAGGAAACTGGATTATCAGGAGTAACCCATGCAACCAATCACAGGAAGAATAGGCAAACTCCACATAGAAACGCCTGAGCCTGAACCATGACCTTCTGTGAGCTGAGCATGCTAAAATGCCACTGTTCCGCCCAGGCATAGTTTCTATTATAGCTAATTCTTCTTCTTCTTCTTCTTCTTCTTTTCCTTTCAGTTTTTCCCTTCAGGGGTCGCCACAGCAAACCATCCGCCTCCATCCCACCCTATCCTCTGTATCTTCTACTCTTACTCCAACTACCTTCATGTCCTCCTTCACCACATCCATAAATCTTCTCTTTGGTCTTCCTCTCGGCCTTCTGCCTGGTAGTTCCAACCTCAGCATCCTACTACCAATATACTTGCTATCCCTCCTCTGTACATGTCCAAACCATCTTAATGTAGCCTCTCCAACTTTGTCTACAAATCCTCTAACATGTGCTGTCCCTCTGATGTACTCATTCCTGATCCTATCCATCCTTGTTACTCCCAACGAGAACCTCAACATTTTTTTCTATTATAGCTAATTAGCAAACTAAAAAAAAAAAGCAATGGAAAGATGTCATCAAGAGTACAACGTTGACTGGCAGCACATTTATAGCACTGGTAGATATTGTGATCCAGAACAACTTATATTTTTATCAAATTTAAACAATCGAGCAGTTGATGGTTAACAGTCTCATTCATCTTGGTAGCACTGGGAGTTGAACCCTTGATGCTTTGGTCAGTAACCCAAAGCCTTATCCACTGTGCCACAGATGGGACATACCCCTGAACTGGCATTAACTGAGGCATCACATTAGGAGAACACTGGTTATCTCACAGATCATTTTGATTCTTCATTTAATCCTGAAAATGAAACATTAAGAATGATTATATACTTTGTGTGAATCTTCCAGACGGCCCTAATACTGTATGTGGTTTGGTGGGGCAGATTCTTGTTTAAATTAACTCTTTTAAATTGATGTTTTCATTCAGTCAAACAATTTATCATAAACATTTCACTGTCTAATTTCCCTTATTATGATCTTATTATGACCTGTGTTATGCTGTAGTCACAATTAATTTTTATAGAAAAAGTGAGAATATCAAACCCTAGGAATGCACCAATCCAACTCAATCTAACAGCTGTCTGTCTCAGCTGGATGATTTAGAGTGATAAAATTCTGACAGCAAAGCGGGAAAAAAACCCCACAAACTGCCAATATATTCCTGCACACATTCAAAAAATAAAATACTTTATTGTACAGTATTCTATTATTAGAGGCTGAATGGTTTGTGCCTGCAAGAAACCCCTCTAAGGTCCTTATCACTATTCTTTCCCACTCTGAACGATACATGAGTCTTTTTCAGGTACAGCTGGCTACTTTGAAGCCCAATAATTAGCCCCAAGGTGTACACTGGTAAGATTGTACCTTGGGGGACAGACTTGTAGGGATTCCTCACTTTCCGCGGTTAATTGGGACCAAGATTCCCCCCACGACCACCAAATTTTGCGAAGTAAGATCACCCCCTCACCGACTGACGTAAACATACAGTACATGTATGTGTGTATATGTCTGTCTTCCTTTCGGCTTTTTCCCTTTTACTCGGGAGTCGCCACAGCGAATCATCTGATTCGCATGTTTGATTTGGCAGAGGTTTTTACGTCGGATGCCCTTCCTGTCACAACCCTTTTTAGCAAGGGACAGAAACACGCTGACGACTTTGCAGCTACTCTTTACGAAAGTCAGCAATGGTTCTTTTACATGCCTCACACCATAGACAGTGAGAGACATGGCCCGCCTTTGATAACCCAGTTAGCTGCACTGGGGGATGTATGTGTGTATATAATATCAATAAATACATATTCAATTCTATAAATGCTTATAATAACAATTAGACATTCAATAATAATGCATAAGATGTAAATAAAATAGAAATACACACACACACACACACACACACACACACACACACACTCAGATGAGCACCTCACAAAAATGTAACTAGTTTTTGATGGGAGGTTTTGTGTTTATTTTGTGTTTGTTTGGAGTTTTTTGGATAATTGGCCTTGTTTTTGAAGCATTTTCCTTAACTTTCCCCTATTCTTCCTTAATTTCCTTATTTTTTAATTCGGTGATTTTTTTTTTTTAAACCGCGATGCACTAAAGCCGCATGAATTGAAGTGCGAAGTAGCACGGGATCCCTGTATACTCAGATTGTACAACTATTTTTGACAGTGAACTGATCTAGCATTTCAGGCAGGCATCACCCCCATACAATCCCCTATGAATGTGAGTTAAATTGCCAAACTGATTAATACTACTGTTATGGTTGTGGGGAGGCTGGAGCCTATTTCAGCCAACCTAGGTAAAGGTGGGGTACACCTTGAACAGCCAGGCCATCGCTGGGAAACAGGCAACCTTTCACGCTCACTTACACATCTAGAGGTAATTTGGAATAGCCAATTAATCTAAATGTGTACGGTATGTCATTGAACTGGAGACAAAACCGGAATAGCTGGAATAAACCTGGAAGACCATAAAAACCCTGAACCAAAATGCCAAAGCCCAGGGCTTGAACCCAGGACCTTCTTGCCTTTAAGGCAGACAAACTAACCATTATGTGAATTAATTTATAAATCAGAATTGCATGATATGTAATTTTTTTGATGATGATTTAAAGATAAAATAAATTAAAATTCATATTGCTCCAAACTGAAGTGTTCAACAGGATTGGATCAGGAAGGTCCTGGGTTCAAGCCCTGGGCTTCGGCATTTTGGTGCGAAGGTAAACCCTGAACAGCTCCCCAGTCCATCCCAGGGTCAACACACACACACACACACACACACACACACCTAGATGAAATTTGCAATAACCCTTATGTGCATGTCTTTGGACTGTGGAAGAGAACAGGAAGTACCCAGAGGAAACAGGGAGAACATGCATACAGACTCAAACCTGGGACGCTCCTGCTGTGAGGCAGATGTGCTAACCATGACACCATCACCCCACCCTGAAAAAAAAATTCTAAATTGTAACTTGTGCAAAGCAGATTGAGGAATAAAACGAATCCGACGAGTCGGCACATTTCGACTCATTGAATCAGACAGGTTTTGATTCAGAATCGATTCCATCAGGTGAGTCGTAATTCTGACCTTTACGGTGTATGATGTAAACAGTGTGTTAGTATGAAACACTGAATAAGACGTGTTACCCTTTGTAGTTTATTTTACACCTTCAAAAAACCTTCAAAAAAATTGGGAACAGATGACATGATTAAATGAATCAATGCAAGACAGTACTGTATATTTCAACGTGTTGTTCTACAGAATCGATTCAGCAACTGAATCATAACGCTCGTCCGTGCCCACCAAAGCGTTGATTTACCCAAGGACCGACAGGCAGGGTGATCCCACACACTGAAGGTCCGAATCCTGTATAAACTGTTGTAAATGTAGGTATATTATAATAATCCAGTAGTGTTATTGTCCTGGTTGAACAATGTGGGGAATTTCGGGCCGGTTTTGGCCTGGTTTGCGCATGCGAGGGGATTTTACATCCAATATATGGCATTAAATCATCACCACTAAGAGCCAGTGAAAAGAAATGAGTAGGCAAACAGCCATGTTTGGTGCTGATGACCATTTTCCATCATTAATCAAACGGATGAGGAGATGAGGAAGATGGAGCAGATGGACCTTCTTTCTCCAAGATGATGTGATGCGCAGGAATCTCGCTTTGTCCAAGGCCACGTCTCTGTCTAACTCCCTGATCGCCATGGATCACTCAAACCCCGAGAGTATTAACACAGCATTCCGCGTACAATACACTTATAAACACGTGACCATAGCGTTAGAAATAAAAAGAAATGAATGAGCGAGTCCCACCTGGATTCAAGTGCCATGATTGGAGAGGCTCAGGCGGGCGCGTGCCATTGCGATGTTGACCGAATACAAAACCAGAGGAAACCCAAAAAGCCTCGACAACGTGATACAGGATGTGATTTAAGGTCGGGAACGGTGTGTAACATCCATGTTCCTCGTCTGTGCTTAAATCGAGGACAACGCGAGCTGTCAAGCAGCTGAACCTTCCTCGGAGACGCCTACAGGAGAGGCGCACCGCCCAAACCCCGCCCCTTCCATCCTGTTCAATGGATTAAAAAAAAGAAATTAAAATAAAAAACAATTATAAATCACCTCTAACACAAGGTAATCATCATAATATTTTTTCATTTCGACACGTTTACATTCCTTGCTTCTTCATGGCGGAAACGTGCAAATTAATATGCACGCGCGTCAGGACGCAAATGCAACTTAATTTGATTGACAAGCGTCTGGACCAATAAGAGAGCGTAAATGAAATACTAGCATAAATTAATAATAGTTAGTCCTCCATTTGCTTATTTTCAGTTATTTTAAGTAGTATTATTTTAAAACGTATATTTGTACTCTTAAAATGTGAATTTCATGAACTACACCAACGTTATATCTACACCCTCTGGCTGTTAGACAGACTACATCAGGAAGAGCTACACACACACACACACTGGACACACATTCATTGTAACTCATTCAATCCGTGAGTTCTTCCCTCCATCAGTTAGGAGCAAAACACCACCACTGTCAATCAATCCACCCATCCATTTATCCATAGCACCTATCCATTAAGGTCAAAGGCAAAGGTGGTGGTGAGAGACATGGTACTTGAAGAAGGTGGGCCTTTGGGAGAGAGACATGGTACACCCTGAATCAGACATTAATATACAGTATTGCAGATACTGAGTCTACAGAAATTAAAATATATGTACACTCACGTTCACGGTTATATACGTAACGTCTATTGCATTTGGTCACACGCCTTTTTCCCACTGTGACTTGCATAAGTGCTTTGCAGACACTTTTGGATACTGGTTCAATAGGACACAAGTACACCATCAAAACTCTGTTGGCAGGATTTATTTTTTAAGAGAATTGCAAAAATTAATATTGAAAGTAGCACATCTGCTTCACTGCAACAAGGTCCTGGGTTCGAGTTCCAGGTTCGGGCGTTTCTGTGTGGAGTTTGCATGTTCTCCCCATACATGCATAGGTTTCCTCCAGGTTGTTCTGTTTCCTCCTACGGCCCAAAGACATGCAAATTAGGCTAAGTGACTGTTCCAAATTGAACCTAGATCAGACCACAATCATAGCCATTGCGTTTGCAGATGGAGTTGTTCTGGGCTCGGACTCACGTGTATCTGCTGGGTAAGCCTTTCATCCCTATAATAATGTGAATAATAGGTGGATTTCTCAAAGCCCAGTGCATACCAGGACTGCATCTAGCAAGGTCCGAGGTTCGAGTCCTGGGCTCAGACATTCCTGAGTGGAGTTTGCATGTTCTCCTTGTGCTTGTGTGGGTTTCCTCTGGGTACTTTGGTTTCCTCCTACAGTCCAAATACAATGCACATTAGGCTAATTCAGAATTGCCCCTAGGTATGAGTGTGAATGGCCTGTGATGGTCCGGTGAGCTGTTCAGGGTGGACCCCATGATTGCCTGGTATCAGCTGAGATAGTCAACAGCCGATCAGCAAATGAGTGTGTGTGTATGTGAGAGAGAGAGAGAGAGAGAGAGAGAGAGAGAGCTGTAATAATCTGAGATTAATATATAAATGAGTGTGTGTGTGTGTGTGTGTGTGTGTGTGTGTGTGTGTGTGTGTGTGTGTGTATGTGTGTGTGTGTGTGAGAGAGAGAGAGAGAGAGAGAGAGAGAGCTGTAATAATCTCTGCGATTAATGATTAATATATAAATGAGTGTGTGTGTGTGTGTGTGTGTGTGTGTGTGTGTGTGTGAGAGAGAGAGAGAGAGAGAGAGCTGTAATAATCTCTGAGATTAATATATAAATGAGTGTGTGTGTGTGTGTGTGAGAGAGAGAGAGAGAGAGAGAGAGAGCTGTAATAATCTCTGAGATTAATATATAAATGAGTGTGTGTGTGTGTGTGTGTGTGAGAGAGAGAGAGAGAGAGAGAGAGAGAGATGTAATAATCTCTGATATTAATGTATAAATGAGTGTGGGGGAGATTTGGGCAGCCAATTAGCCAATTGTGCATGTTTTTGGACTGTGGGAGGAAACCCAAGCAGGGGAGAACCTGCCCTGCTCAAGTAATTGAACCCAGGACTTTCTTGCTGTGAGGCGGACGTGCTAATCATTATACCGCCACTTTATTATTACTGTATTATTATTAATTATAATAATAATAATAATAATAATCATCATCATCATCATCATTAATGTTCTGAGCCATTTAATCCTAATTACGCTCATGGGAAGGCTGCCGCCCATCTCAGCCAACTGTAATAAGGTGGTGTTCGCCTTGAATAGCTCACCAAATTCTTGCAGAGCCACCACAATACAACTATTCGCTAATAATAGTAATAATAATAATAGTTTTTCTTCCTATGTGAGGAAACCCACACAATCTCAATGATAACATATCCATTGCTATTCATTTGTGTCTTTCTCTGGCTTCACTTCTTCGTAGTCACATCTATGTGTGACATCATCACTTTGCGCTCTTTCACAATCTTCTCCGTGACGTCACTTCTTCTGCAAGTTTCTTCTGTGACATTTCCTCACCAGTTCTCTTATATGATATCATCACTCCACACCCCATACCCCCTTCACAGTCCCTTTCCTCATCTTATCTTTAGTCTTCAGCACACCTCTTCATCCATCCCCACTTATTCTCCGTCTTCCTCTTCCTTTTCATCTCTTCTCTTCATCATCACTCTTCTTATTCATCATCACCGCCTGAGCTCTTCATCAGTACCTTCGCTTGGGCCCAAGAAACCTATATTTATGTAATCCACCTATATTTACATGTACAGTATTATTATGTCCGTTTCTCTCTACCGACCTCGTGTGGGCAAAAATTTGTGGGCGGATTCAACCATTTTCCGAGAGGTACCGCCTCTTTTACGACTGGCATTTAAATCAACCAATCATGATTAAACCTGGCCTTGTCGCGATGATTGACTTTGTTTCTGCTCAATAGAATCAGAAGACGTTGTTACCTTGAACTTCCGGGAAACAGTTGTAGGTTTGAGGCCTTTTCACTAGATTCGCCGGAGAGAAAGCTGCTATAGTCTGTGATCACTGTGAGGTAAATAAGCCTTTTAGTGATTGTTTATCGAGCAGCGGAGGGATAGTTTGAGTGGTATATTTATACAGAATCTCTAAATGTATTACCCCGTCAGTTTGTTTACTGCTGAATGTAGGGATGCGAGCTAACCCGACGTTTCGGCGCTCGCGCGGTATAGTTAGCTTCGTGGTTAGCAACAATGTGGTTGTCCGTTATCCTTTTTCTTTTACTCAGTTGACTATAATGAGCGGGTAAGGCGTTCGACTGTGATTTTTTTTCTTAGTGAAATTGGTTTTGCTTAACGGCTTCTATGTAAGTATAAAAGAACATTTGAACGGAGATAAAGTTTGAATGGGGAACCTGGCCTTCCCATTCATTCCTAAATCCCAAACGGCGGTGTGTGGAGCATATGGCGCACAACACGGGGTGACGAGGCCATTATTTATACTGTATGCTCTGTAGTAGACTTGTGTGTATTGTGCAAGTCTTTCAAAATCTGTGCATTTTCTAATGGAGTTGTTTAACTCGCTCGGCTGAGGTTTTGGGAACGACTTGTTTAAAATGAGTTTGCATCATTATTTACTAAATATGGCGACTGAAAATACACAATAGTGAACTTGTTTACTTGGTGTGCTGTCTAAATACAGGCTTAATAAATCCTCAGAATACTTTACTGATCCCGGAAGATATCCAAACCGTGATTTAAAATAATCAGTATGAAATTTAATTTGATTTCATGTGGTGTTTTGTGTATACTTTTAAAAAATATTGTTTATGTTTCTGTCAGGCGATTATTTACATTTATTTATGCATGTACCCCAAAGCAATCATGGCTGAGAATGATGTTGAGAATGAGCTGCTGGATTATGAAGAGGATGAGGAGCCCCAGGTAGCCCCAGAGAACACAATTGCATCAGGCAAGAAGGAGGTGAAGGGTTCTTATGTCTCCATCCACAGCTCCGGCTTCCGAGACTTTCTACTTAAGCCCGAACTGCTCCGTGCTATCGTGGACTGTGGTTTTGAGCATCCATCTGAAGGTCAGGGGCTGCACATTTCATCTAAACATCCTGGTTTATCATTGACTTATGATGTGACCCAGACATGGTTCCGATTTGTAATGTGTTTTCTAATTTATACAGTTCAACATGAATGCATTCCACAAGCCATTCTGGGCATGGACATCCTTTGCCAGGCCAAGTCTGGTATGGGAAAGACGGCAGTGTTTGTGCTTGCCACACTGCAGCAGATTGAGCCTGTGGATGGACAGGTGAATGTTGTTCTTTTTTTTTGTAAATATCACTTGTACAGAAAGTCATTGGATGACGTGATGTACTGTCCCGAACAATGTTCCCTCTAATTTTTCATGTGTCTGGGCATACTGAGGACCACTGTGAGCAACATCAGCTGTGATCACACATGCAAGCACTGTCAATGCTACGATGTAGCGTATGGTATCATTGGCTGGATATCTGTCACTCACTGAGTTGCATTGTAAAATGGTACAGAAAACAATAGTATTGGTTTAATTAATTAGATTAGGTTAGGTCTAATAGGTAAGTCTGTTGGGCTTTTTACACCCGAGCCTAGTGGCTCATCAGGCCAGTGCTTATTCCCAGTTTCTGTAGCATGAAGTGACCAGGAGTTCAACTCCTCCTGGATGGGATGCTAGTCCATCGCAGGTAACCTTCCCAGTATATATATATATTTTTTACTGGTATCGCTTTATACTGCTGGGTGAACAGAGGCATACTTGTGGTTAAGACCTTTCCCAGGGCTCTTAGCACAGTGGGGGGTGTGGGGGGGTGTGTGTGTCTAACTGGGATTTTAACACACAACCTCTTGATCATGAGCCCAGCACCCTCACCGCTACAACACCAGCCCCACAGGTCTAATATTAGATATTAATTAGTGCATTTCTGTTGAATTTTATTTTATGTGCTGCATAGATTTTCTTGTGCCCTGAGAATGTGCAAGCAGCTTAGAGGGAACATTGGTCCCGAATAGGCTTTAGTGGGAAAATGCTCTGAAGCTTTGAATCATCAAACCAACTAGAAGTTTTGTCCCGTACTTTGCATGCAGTGCAATTTACGTAACATAAACATGGAGAACAGGTGGCTTGTGAGAGATTAGCTTCTCATGCAAACCTACACACAACCAGTAGTGTATACATGAATTTGGTTTTGGTTTGGTTAAAAGCCTTGTGTAAAATCGCAGTATGTTGAAAATAATTTGGCTCAAGAAACATGTGGTACCCTTGCACAGACAAACAGGAATTTAGCAGCTGCCCCAGATCTGTTGTTGCAATACTTGGGGAAATACGTTAAAATAAATTGAGTTCAAAATGTGCAGTACAGGTATACCTCGGCTTAAGTCGTTTCGAGTTAAGTCGTTCTCGATTATACGTCGGTTTTCAAAAAAGTATAGAAAAATAAAGTTTAGTAAAATAGATCTTATTTGTTCTGCAAGCGCTGGCGAGCGGCGTGGCTGCTACCTGCAGTCGAGGTCCAGAGAGCGCACCTGTTTCCATTCAGCAATCAGCGAGCTATAAATAGGATGTCTTTTCCAGTGATTCCGTTTCCCTGCTACTGTATCTCTCTGACTCCTGGTATCCTGCTTCGTGCTCGACCAGTTTTCATTGATTAATTATTGCCAGTGATTTAGATTTTCCAAAGTGCAAAATAAAATCGTTGAATCTTCTTACATGGTCTCCTGCATCTTTGGGTCCGACGCATATGCTCCAGGCGCAACATTATTAACCATATTGAAAATTTCTTTCATGAATAAAGTACAGAACTAGGAATGGTTATTTTCTGTTTAGTCTAGACAAGTAAATTTTAGCCTAGCCTAGGCTAGCATAGAGACAAGCTAATTCGATTTGAGTCGTTTTTCAACTTAAGTCGTCTCTCCTGGAACCAATTAACGACGTAGGGTGAGGTATACCTGTATATTCATTATGGTGTGCCATATGGTCACAATGAGCATCTTCAATCTCGTAGCACTCTCGGCCTCTCATTAAAAACAGTTCTCAATTCATGGTTTTGTTGAATATTTGATTCTGATTGGTTGGTCACAACATTCCACAGTCTGTTTCTATACAGTAGACAGTTGCTATGGTCCGTTGCTTTGGTGGAAGCAGTGTAACAATTTTTACATTCAAATAGTTTACATATCACTTTTTTGCTTATATTATTGTCTTTGGAATTTAGTCATGTAATAATCAGGTTATTGTACTGGAAGTTAGACATTAAACCCATGGGTTGATTCAGGATCTCTCCACTTGACTTTGGAGTCGAAGATCAACCTGTCAGGATTGTTACTATAATGGCGGCTGGCTGTACATTATCACTCCTTTACTCTTTTTTGTATTATATTCATTTTCATGACAGCTAAAAGTTTATTAAACTCTGTAGGTATTTATTGGAAATTATGTTTATTGAAAAAACTTTGTTTATTTAAAAAAAAAAAAATCACATGTTTTGGATTAATTAAATCTCTGTTCTCACTCTGTCCTTGATTTGTTGCCAGGTCTCTGTGCTGGTCATGTGCCACACTCGGGAGTTGGCCTTTCAGATCAGCAAGGAATATGAGCGCTTCTCCAAGTATATGTCGAGTGTGAAGTGTTCAGTGTTCTTTGGTGGTCTGCCAATGAAAAAGAATGAGGATGTGCTGAAGAAGAGCTGCCCTCACATCGTGGTGGGCACACCGGGCCGAATCCTCTCCCTCAGCCGTAACAAAAACCTCAGCCTCAAAAACATCAAGCACTTTGTTCTGGATGAGTGTGATAAGATGCTCGAGGCGCTCGGTGAGACAGCAGGACGATATTTTGATTGTAGAAATGCATGTTCTTAAATGGCTGCAATTTGTAAAATCCTGTTTATGCGTGTGTCAGATATGCGACGGGATGTGCAGGAGATCTTCAGGCTGACCCCTCACGAGAAGCAGTGCATGATGTTTAGCGCTACACTTAGCAAAGAGATCCGGCCTGTCTGCCGCAAGTTCATGCAAGACGTAAGTTACTGCTCTGGGTTTATTTTTTATTAATTTCTTTATTTTTTTAGAAATTGATCAATATATGTGTTTTCTCTTCTTTAGAAGTGCTGGGTCCGTAGTGTGTACGCCTTTTTTGAAGTGATTTGCCTAAATGTGTGTGTGTGTGTGTGTGTGTGTGTGTGTGTGTGTGTGTGTGTGTGTAGCCTATGGAGGTCTTTGTGGATGATGAGACGAAGCTGACTCTGCACGGCCTGCAGCAGTATTACTGCAAGTTAAAGGACAGCGAAAAGAATCGCAAACTCTTTGACCTGCTCGATGTCCTTGAATTCAACCAGGTGGGGTTTTTTCTATGGCTTCAGTCCTGGTGAACATCCTAATTAATTTCTGATTTTTTTTTTTTAATTATTATTTGTTGGTATGCTTTTTATTTGTTTATTAGGTTGTATGTTTTGTAGGATTGGGGGGGGAGCTTATGAAAAGAAAAGTCAAATATAATTAATGAATTTCTTTTGACTGTGTCTCAACCAGGGAAACGAGTGTTTTATGGCTTATGGGCACTCGGGTTTAGTCCAAGCTTGAAAAAATATTGGGGGCATGTCTGTAAGTTTGGATTTGACCTGCTGAGGGTTTGTGTTCAGGTGGTGATCTTTGTGAAGTCAGTCGCCCGCTGCGTCGCACTCTCACAGCTGTTGGTGGAGCAGAACTTCCCTGCCATTGCTATTCACAGAGGCATGGTTCAGGAGGAGCGGTGAGACTGCGTGATGTTTTTAGCCTTTATGGATGGCTTTATGGATCTCAAGTTGAACTGAGAGTAACTACAGTTTTTACTGCAGATTGTCACGCTATCAGCAATTCAAGGATTTCCAGAGAAGGATCCTGGTGGCAACGAACCTGTTTGGCAGGGGGATGGACATTGAGCGTGTCAATATTGTCTTCAATTATGACATGCCTGAAGATTCAGACACTTACCTACACAGGGTGAATATCCCGCTGAACATGATTCTGTTCTGTTAGGTTTACTACATTAAACACTAAAGCCGAAGCCTTTCTCTTCCTCCAGGTCGCTCGTGCTGGTCGTTTTGGGACCAAAGGTCTGGCCATCACATTTGTGTCCGACGAGACGGACGCCAAGATCCTCAATAATGTCCAGGACCGCTTCGAAGTCAATGTGGCTGAACTACCAGAGGAAATTGACATTTCTTCATACAGTAAGAACCCTTTGCTGTTGTCCTTAACAAGTGTAAACAAAACGTTCGTGACTGTTTCAACTGAGAATCTTGAAAGCTAATGGCATGAGTTGGTTGGTTTATGAAGAAATTTTTGGACCAAACCATTTTAATTTTTGTATTTGATCAACACCCTTAACCTTAAAACACCCCCACCCTACATTTCGTTCATACAGCTGAGTCGTTAAGGGCCTTGCCTGATTGGTGGTGCTGGGT
>CM045744.1:29896475-29903975 GCA_024760905.1 Plotosus lineatus | reverse complement strand
TGTAAATTAATCAGATCAGATTGTAGGATAGAGTGATGTTTTGTCACGTTACAGCAGGCACAGCAAGGCGTACTGTGCACTTTATTTTTGTCTTTGGTGAAGGTTTGCGCTCTCCAAGTGTCTCTAGTGTTTAGTTTTCTGTGTAATCTGAAAGAGCTTATTGTGCATGCTCTCCTGAAATTGCACATATGAACTAAACCAGTGCTTCTCAAATAGTGGGGCGCGGGCGGCCGCAGTATGACGCCCGGTGGGCTGTGTGTGTGTGTGTGAGGGGGTATTGATTCCGGGGAACGTGCTCTTCTGGAATACTGTAGTGTACTGTATGAGAAATAAGTGTAATTGCACCTCCACTCCAGTAGTTAGCAGTGGCGCTCTCGTATATGGTGTAGTGGTTTTTTGCACGAGCAAACGATATGAAGTGCAGTAAACAACCCCTCAAGAAACAACACGGAAAAATTTCTAACAGGAACGAAGAGAAAGCTGGAGAGAGCTGGAGATATTAAGACAAATACGTTGAATGAGTTTAAATAAGGATGTATATTTTTTATTTCAGGCACGTTGGTGCACTTTACATCTTTTCTATTACAGATTTTAAAACAATGTTAATGAACTTTTTCTTTATTGTAAGTTGAATTGATTGATTGATTTTTACTCATAGTGCAATATATCAGTCAATAATAATTTATATTTAATTTATATTAATATGAATTATAATTCTTTCATTTTTCATTTCTAATGTTAAAGATACAATGTTATGCAGAGGTGTACATACTAATAATTTTATGGACAAATAATACTATTTATAGTCACTCGCGGGGCGGTGGGGTGGGCATGTAATGTTTTTTTTTTCCTAGAGGGGGTGCCACAGAAAATAACTGAGAAACACCTGAACTAAACACATGATTACCACATCAGAAAAATTATATCTGAAAACTTAAATGTAAAAGAGTGCCCGCCTCAAGGTCCTGCGTTCAGTCCCGGTCTCAGGCATTTCTACGTGACGTTTCCATGTTCTCACCATGTTTGCCTGGTCAGTCCAGTTTCCTCCCACAGCCCAAAGACATGCACATTAAGCTAATTGCCTGGTCCAGATTGACCCAATGTTCCCTAATCCTAACTCAGGGCTCCCTATATCAGAAAAACAGGAAAAATATCTCACTGTATTAAAAGCTCAGATGTAAACTTGATGTGTTATGTATGCAAGAATTTAATCTGACAGTGTCCGGTGTGATGTGTGATAGGAGGGTATCGGCAAGACTGAAAGGAAAAGTGTACAAGACGGTGTTGAGGCCAACGATGTTGTATGGTTTAGAAACAGTGGCCCTGGGGAAAAGACAGGAGGCAGAGCTGGAGGTAGCAGAGATGAAAATGTTGAGGTTCTCTTTGGGAGTAACGAGGATGGATAGGATCAGGAATGAGCACATCAGAGGGACAACACATGTAAGACGTTTTGGAGACAAAGTCAGAGAGGCTAGATTGAGATGGTTTGGACATGTACAGAGGAGGGATAGTGAGTATATTGGTAATAGGATGCTGAGGCTGGAACTACCAGGCAAAAGGCCTAGAGGAAGACCAAAGAGACGATTCATGGATGTGGTGAAGGAGGACATGAAGGTCGTTGGTGTAAGAGAAGAAGATGCAAAGGATAGGGTGAGATGGAGGCAGATGATTCGCTGTGGCGACCCCTGAAGGGAAAAGCCGAAAGGAAAAGAAGAAGAAGAAGAAGAGTGTTTCTGGATGACGTTATCCCCAGATTGGAAGGATATAAATTACCTTGGGAACAGCAACCAGTGGGCTGCAGGGCCGAATGTTGCACAGACGAGTCTCTCTTTCCAGCTTGCACTGAGCATTGTCATTGGTTACCCGAGATGACACACCCATTCCACAACTACTCGAACATGGGGACCAATCAGTTGTCTGGACCACACATCGTGCCTGAACAATAGCCTGTGGGTCTGAGATAGAGGAGATAGGAAAAAAAGTCTTCCATAAATTTTACTTGCAGGATATAAGATTAGAGTCTGTTTAAAAAAGTGACCTCACAGCAGAATGCAGACACTCCCTGCTTTACGTTCATTCATTGTACGCATTTTCGATTTTACGTTTAAAAAAAAAAAAAAAAGTCAAATTTTGAGTTTAGCGTGCTCTCTGTAGTACGAGACGTACCTACGCAGTATGCTGACGTAATATGCTACTTCCGCATGACGCTGCATACATTGTTTACAAACGACAGACTGAACGTGCCCCTCCTTCTTCCCAGTTTACCGCGTGTTACCCTTGTGTTAAGGCGTAGTCTCTGTGATCTTTGTGTTTACACTGTTTTGTGGACTTTTGCAACCCTAAGCAAATATGGTTGGTCAGAAGTGTAAGCCTACTGGTGATAGTGGTAATCAGAAAATGCGGCGAGCCATCTTGTTAGATAACTGGGTTATCAAAGGCAGGCCATGTATCTCAGTGTCTATGGTGTGAGGTTCATGTAAAAGAACCATTGCTGACTTTCGTTGAGAGTAGCTACATAGCTGTCAGTGTGTTTCTGCCCTGCGATGGCCTGGCGAGCTGTCCAGGGTGTACTCTGCCCCCGCCCAGAGTCGGCTCAGATGGGTGCCTGCCTCCCCGCCACCCTAATTAGGATTAAGTGGTTCAGAAAATGAATGAATGAATGAACACAGTTTAGTCTCGTTTTTTGGAATTATTTACATTTTAATAAGAGCAGTGTATACTTTGTGTAATTTGGAGGACAATTGTTTTTAGGGGGCAGTGGTGGCGTTGTGGTGGCCTGGTGGTATAGGGTGCTGGATCGCTGATCCTAAGGTTGGGGGTTCGAGTCCCACTCTCCACAGGGTTGTCACTGTCCCCCCCCAGTGCAGCTAACTGGGTTATCAAAGGCCGGCCATGTCTCTCACGGTCTATGGTGAGAGGTTCATGTAAAAGAACCATTGCTGACTTTCGACAAGAGTAGCTGCAAAGCCGTCAGCGGGTTTCTGTCCCTTGCTAAAGGGTTGTGTCAGGAAGGGCATCCGATGTAAAAACCTCTGCCAATTAGACTTGCTGTGGCAACCCCTGAAAAAGGTAAAAAGCCGAAAAGAAAAGAAGAAGCAGGAGGAGGACAATTGTTTTTCTCAATTTGGGGAAAAGGGATGTATCTCATCCTTCATGGCACAAATCAACAGATCATTGGGACAGTATATGAAGTGGGAAGAAACTGTTAAACCCAGATGGAGCCCACACAGACATGGGGACAATGTACAAAACTCCACCCGAAAGTAACACAAACTTAGGACTCAACCAGAACCGGAAAGTGTCTGCGTACTGCTTAGAATTGTGCAATAATTCCAGGTAATACTTCAAATTATTTCATGCAACTCATTAAGTAAGCTCAGACTCAATCCTGAGTAAAGACTCACAGGTATTTGGATCACTATTTCATCATTTATCATTTTCATCATCACTATTTATCAGCTATTTATCTTCTGAGCCAGTTCCATGAATCCATCTCTATTTCACATGCTGTGTGCAGGACATAATCAAATCAAACTTACTTGGTATGTGTTTGTATCCCTGTTCATCTTCCCATCTGTTCCTCGTCTCCCGCAACTCATTCCCGAGCAGGTTCCCATTCTTGTCTGGAGGCCTGTTAGCCTGATGCTTCATTTTCCATTGAGATGTCACTGGTGTTATTACCCCCTTATGGCAATCCACACTAAAGCAGCATTGGCCAGGCACCCTCACAAGTCGAGGGTAGGGACAGGACGGTGATGATAGGGGCAAGCTCGTGGTACAGAGCGGACCGCAACCCACAGCTCCATCTATACAGGTACACTGGTGTTTGCAGCTGACATGGAAGCTCTCACCATTCTGGTACATTCGACCATTGAACTCACAGCTACGGCCCTCCAGTTTAGCTAATCAAAAAAATTAAGATGGATGCAGACTTGGTTATGGGAGGAAGCAGAAGATATCATGGGGTGATGAAGATTTTTTAAAATTATTGTCACAGAAATTTTTATCCATTTCCTGACTTGTGAGTGTTGACAACTTTATCCCTAAAACTGTTTGACAGTGCCTTTCCACCCATTGTTGATTGTATTCGGCTACACTTTTAAGTACTTAAATGTTCTAGGAGTACTTTATTTAATCTTTGTACGATATTAATACAGTACCTATATTATTCTTTTTAAAAAAGTTATAATTTCTATTGGTATTGCAACATTAAATATGACTAACAGCTCAGTAACACATTATGTTCTTTAATCAGTAAAAATATAATAATTGTCAAATTATTAAGGCATAAGAAGAAAAACACTTTGGGACAGACTGCTATTGAAAAATAATTAACTCCACTTTAGGACGGCATTGTGACAGCATCCTACTACCAATATACTCACTATCCCTGCTCTGTACATGTCCAAACCATCTCAATCTAGCCTCTCTGACTTTGTCTCCAAAACGTCTTACATGTGCTGTCCCTCTGATGTGCTCATTCCTGATCCTATCCATCCTTGTTACTTCCAAAGAGAACCTCAACATTTTCATCTCTGCTACCTCCAGCTCTGCCTCCTGTCTTTTCCCCAGGGTCACTGTTTCTAAACTACACAGCATCGCTGGCCTCAACACCGTCTTATACACTTTTCCTTTCATTCTTGTCGATACCTTCATATCACACATCACACCGGACACTTTTCTCCAACCATTCCAACCTGCCTGCACACGCTTCTTCACCTCTTTCCCACACTCTCCATTGCTCTGGATTGTTGAGCCTATGTACTTAAAATCCTCCACCTTCCTTATCCTGCTCCCTGTAACCTCACCGTTCCTGTTGGGTCCTTGTCATTCATACACACGTATTCTGTCTTACTGAGGCTAACCTTCATTCCCCTCGTTTCCAGGGCATACCACCACCTCTCTAGATTTTCCTGCACTTGTTCTCCGCTCTCACTGCAGATCACAATGTCATCTGCAAACATCATAGTCCATGGAGATTCTTGTCTAACCTCGTCTGTCAGCCTGTCCATCACCATAGCAAACAAGAAGGGGCTCAGAGCTGACCCTTGATGCAGTCCTACAAAGACAATGACTGTGAGGCAGGACATATCTATAAGAGTAACTATTTGATTTGTGACTGTGACACTTTTATTAGTGTTGGACTCCCACATGATAAACCCACAAGTTGAGGTACAGTATGCATATGGAGATTAGAAATTAAACTTTCTAGAGCTCTTTCAGTGTCACGAAATAGCTGTTTTCCCCTTCTGAAATGCTTAAAACCTAGGAGCTTCGGGGAAGGAGCTTTGACCCCCCCCCCCAGACCCTGGCTGATTTTCAGGTATTTCGGTGATGGTCAAATCACATGCCTGAACTCTGCACATCTCCCTTGTTCTTAAAAATGGGCACCATCACACCTCTCCTCCATTCCTCTGGATTCCTCTCATTCTCTAAGACCTTCTGTCATCAGTCAATACATTTCCCTCTCTGTCCTTAATCACTCTAACTTGCTGCATGTCCTTCCCATCTCTATTTTTCTGCTGTGCCAACCTGTATAAATCATTTTCTCCCTCTTTACTTTCCAACTGAGCATACAAGTCATCATACGCCCTCTGTTTGGCCTTTGACACTGCTACCTTCGTCTTACGCTGTGTCTCCCTGTACTCCTGTTTACTCTCTTCGGTAATCTCAATGTCCTACTTCTTCTGAGCTAACCTCTTCTTTTGTACACACTCCTGCAGGTCCTCATTCCACCACCAAGTCTCCTTATCTCCTCTCCTTCCCGATGACACACCAAGTATTCTCCTACCTGTCTCCCTGATCACATTAGCTGTAGTTGTCCAGTCATCTGGAAGCACTTCCTGACCACCCAAAGCCATTTTCAACTCCTCCTTAAAGACAATACTACACTCTTTCTTTTTCAGCTTCCACCACTTTGTCTTCTGCTTTGCCTTTGCCTTCTTCACCTTCCTCACCAACAGCGTCATCCTGCACACCACCATCCTATGCTGTTTGGCAACACTCTCACCCACTACTACTTTGCAGTCACTGACTTCCTTCAAATTACATCGCCTGCACAAGATGTAGTCTACCTGTGTGCTCCTACCTCCGCTTTCATGAGTCACCCTATGCCCCTCTCTCTTCTGGAAGAAAGTATTTACCACAGCCATTTCCATCCTTTTTGAAAAATCTACCAACATCTGTCCTTCTGCGTTCATGTCCTGGATACCAAATCTGCCCATCCCTCCCTCGTCCCCTCTGTTTCCTGCACCAACATGTCCATTGAAGTCTGCCCCAATGACCACTCTTTCATCTCTGGGGGTACTCTGCATCACTTCATCTAAGTCACTCCAGAATTTCTCCTTCTCTTCTAGCTCACATCCTGCCTGTGGGGCATAAGCACTAACAACATTGAACATCACGCCTTCAATTTCTAACTTGAGACTCATCAATCTGTCTGACACTCTTTTCACTTCTATAACATTCCTGACAAACTCCTCCTTCAAGATGACTCCTACTCCATTTCTCTTCCCATCCACACCATGAAAAAACAGCTTAAACCCTGCTCCTAAGCTTCTAGCCTTGCTACCTTTCCACCTGGTCTTCTGAACACACAGTATGTCCACCTTCCTCCTCTGCATCATGTCAGCCAGCTCTCTACGTTTTCCTGTCATAGTTCCAACATTCAAAGTCCCTACTCTCAGTCCTAGACTCATGTCTTTCCTCTTCTCTCTCTGCCTACGGACACGCCTCCCACCTCTCCTTCTTCAATGTCTTCGACCAACAGTAGTCCAATTTCCACCAGCACCCTGTTGGTTAACAGCACTGATGGCGGTCGTTGTTAACCCGGGCCTCGACCGATCCGGTATGAATTTCTTTGTTGTGACTCACATATTTTATTTGGCATTTGTTTTACGCCGTACGCCCTTCCTGATGAAACCCTCTGCATTTATCCAGGATTGGGACCGGTGTGAGGGAGAGACACTGGCTTGTGCCCCTCCCTCACGGCTACATTGGCCAAAAAACTATGTGTACAGTGATTTTTTTTTTTCAATAAAAAGATACTTTTCTCATCTGCTATACTTGGACCCTGTGATGGCCTGGCGAGCTGTCCAGGCTGTACACTGTCCTCGCCCATAGTCGACTGAAATTGGCATCAGCATCCATAGCATCCTAATTAGGATTAAGCGGTTCAAAAAATGAATGGATAAATGAATGCTGTACCTGGATACAAATGTGTTTTTTATGAGGAAGGTTCAGCTATTTCTGTGTTGTATACAGCACGCAATTCCGTATTTTGACATGTAAATGATTTTTCCAACGATTCATGTGATAACTGACACTGTCCTTCCCCCAACAACAGACAAACAAGGCCATGTGAGCATTGACGCTGTCCTTCCCCCAACAACAGACAAACAAGACCATGTGATAACTGACGCCGTCCTTCCCACAACAACAGACAAACAAGGCCATATGATAACTGATGCCGTCCTTTCCCCAACAACAGACAAAGAAGGC
>CM045744.1:29858975-29888975 GCA_024760905.1 Plotosus lineatus | reverse complement strand
ACACACACACACACACACACACACACACATATATATATATATATATATATATATATATATATATATATATATACGTATCAATGTGGATGATTTGTGAGCAAGCAGGTGAATGCTATTTGAAGAAGATTTTTAAAAACGACTTGAAGACAACAGGTATGTAGAATATAAAATTATAATGACTATTTAACTGTGGTACTTTGAAACCCTGTGTCGTGCGGGGCCAGTGGTGTAGTGGTTAGGGTACTATGCTCATGATCGGGAGGTTGTGTGTTCAAATCCTGGTTAGACTCCCACTGTGCTAGGACCCCTGGGAAAGGTCTTAACCACAAGTGTGCCTCTGTTCACCCAGCAGTATAAATGGGTACCAGTAAAAAGTATACTGGGAAGGTAACATGTGATGGACTAGCATCCCATCCAGGAGGAGTTGAACTCCTGGTCACTTCACGCTATGGAAACTGGGGATAAGCACCGGCCTGATGAGCCACGGGTGTAAAAAAGCCCAACAGACTTTACCTTTTTTTTTTTTTTTTATGATTATTTTGAAACCCTTCGGGCTTTTATGACTTATCCAGGTCTTTACTTTGCTCCCTTTCTCCAGTTTGTATTCAGTAGGGTGTGGTGGGCTAACGACAAACACAAAGATGACAACAAAGAAATTGCCGGTATGTTCCTGATTAAACCTCACAGTCTAGTAATCATTTTACAGAACTCGACAACAATGAGTTACACAATGTGAAATGCGTGTACTTTAATACTACGATGTATTTTAATGCTTTTATTTGTGTAATTATTTTTATATAATCAGTTGTATTTTTCCACACCAACCTGTTCCAGTTGTAATTCTCAACCATTTTGTACCTGCCAGAGGCAAGTTCTCTATCTCACAAAATGGCCACCATGACACTGCCAAATACTGTACCACGTTTCTAAAAAGTCACATGATATACCAAACCAGATTTGGCGTGTATCCCAGATAGTTCTTTAGTTTTATTACGTAATCACAGTACAGAAGCTATTGTATAGTACTGTATTACTATATCAGTGTACGATATAAGCCTGTATGATGTAGTATTTATCTGCGTACGCTTAGTTGGACTTGTTGACAAAAATTAATTTGAAATAGTTCAAATATCTGACATAGGGATGACCCAAACTAGCAAGAGATAAAAGCTACAGTCCCACATAAACCCACACCAGGATCTTAGAGGAAGAGCAGAAATATTATTAATGCTATTGGTAATAAATGTTTAATTGTTTATTCTGATTTGATATATTCCAGTGTGTATGCTTACTTATTCTACAACTACTTAATCCTATTTGAGTCACTGAGAGGCCGGAGCCTATTTTAGCCTATACTGGGCAAAGGCGAGTTATACGCCGAATAGCTCGCTAGACCATTGCAGCTTCGGTCAACCAATTAGCCTAATGTGTACGTTTTTGGACAGTGGGAGGAAACTGGAGTACTCGGAGGAAACCCACACAAGGACTGGGGGCACGTGCAAATTCCACACAGAAATGGCTGAGCCCAGAACTTAAACTGAGGGCCTTGTTGCTGGTAGGTGGACATGCTAATCCCTATTTTAACATGCCACTGTGATATATATTTATAATATTAAAGAAATAAACTACCGTCAGTATTATAGTTTCTACAGTTAAGTACGTACACCTCAATCTCAAAATATATTTTATGAGGTGTTATCATCGTCATCATCATCTTTTTCTTCTTCTTCTCCTTTTGGCTTTTCCCCTTTATCAGGGGTCGCCACAGCGAATCATCTGATTCGCACATTTGATTTGGCTCTAGGTTTTTACGTCGGATGCCCTTCCTGACAAAACCCTTTAGCAAGGGACAGAAACACGCTGATGGCTTTGCAGCTACTCTTTACAAAAGTCAGTAATGGTTCTTTTACATGAACCTCTCACCACAGACAGTGAGAGACATGGCTGGCCTTTGATAACCCAGTTAGCTGCACTTGGGGGGAACGGTGACAACCTTGTGGAGAGTGGGACTCGAACCCTCAACCTTAGGATCAGCAATCCAGCACCCTATACCACTAGGCCACCACTGCCCTCATCATCATCATCATCATCATCATCATCATCATCATCATCATCTTCATCTTCCTATTGCTGACACTGAGGTCCAGTCATCTCTGCTGCTGAACTGGAACCAATCCCAGCTCACTTTGGGTGAGAGACACGTTAGCCTTCAGATCAGGTGATACAAAGGCCTACAGTACAGCCAGGGCAGACCTGAAGAAGGGTATCAAAAAGGCCAAGCATGACCACAAGCTGAAGGTGGAGGAACACTTCATCAATTCTGACCCCCAATGCATTTGGGAGGGCATTCAGATTCACAGCTGAAGGAAACCGGGGCAGGTAGAGGAAACCCTTGAAGAGAACCTGCAACCTCCACACAGAAATTTCCTGGTTTGATCCGAGAGCCTGTATGCTGTAAGCTAACAATGCCAACCAGTGAAACACTGCTGACAGTTCAAATAGAATCAAGCAGAAATACAGTGTATTCCATATGGTCAAGTAGCAAAGAGTCTTCATAATATACTAACCAACAATAACACATTAGAAAAGTAATATAATAGTACAGTAATAGTATCCATTGCACTGCGTTATTATGATTATACTCTAGAATGATAAGGTGTCAGGGTGTCAAGTTTTCCGGGTTTAATCAAGTCTCCTTTCACATTAACTTATCGGATGGTTGTTACTGTTGTTTTCAGTAAAGAGTTTTTCTTTCAGTTTGTAGTAATGTCCCTCTTTCTGCATAAGTTCCTGATGGCTGCCTTGCTCCACAATCACCCCCTGATCAATCACAACAATCTGATCCGCCTTCTCAACGGTCTTCAGTCTGTGTGCAATCACCAGTAAGGTCTGGTCAGGGCAGTTGGCCAGGGCTTGTTGGACCTGGGTAAACATATTGTTGTTAGAGTTCTTCTGGATGTATGTCTGTATTGATGTGTGTGTGTGTGTGTGTGTGTGTGTGTGTGTGTGTGTGTGTGTGTGTGTGTGTGTGTGTGTGTGTGTGTGTGTGTGTGTGTGTGTATGGGTACCATTTGTTCACTCTTAGGATCCAAAAAGCTTGTGATCTCATCCAGTAATACAACCTGCGGCTGTCTGATAAGCGCTCTGGCAATCGCAATGCGTTGCTTCTGACTGCTACCAAGAAGACTTCCTCGTTCCCCTACATCTGAGAAACAACATTTAATACAGAATCAATGACTGTTGTTTATATCTTCTCTTATACTGCTTGTATCACCACCATTGTCATCATATGCAGTCGAATTGATGATGCCTGCCGTACTCTTATTTCAGTTTTAACACCAATGTGACTTTTTGTTCAATAACCATTTCATAGAGCCGCATGTTGGCTTTTTAAATGCAACTAGTATTTTCCACACAAGCGGCACTGTCTCAGCAAACAAACATGCGGTTCAGCGATCAGGGACATGCTGAGACATGCTGGCATTTATGTTTGCAGGCCTTTCTGAGCAGAAGGTTTGTTTGCCTCTGCTCTTATGTGATGCTACAGTGCACCTGGTTGGACCTTAAAACAGCGCTTGTATTTGATTCTGCTGGGATGGCCAGACACACCCTCCTCACATATGAAAATCTTAGTGGGGTAACAAGTTTAGTCACTGGTTTCTTGACTATGAAGCAGGTTGTACCGGATTACGGTGAATTGTGAAGTAACCTGGCCACTACGTATATAAATTGTTATGAAATTCCTATGGTCATGACATCATTCTCCATCTGTATCTTACCTGTGTCATAACATTTCTCTAACTGACAGATGAATTCATGTGCATTGGCTTTGCGTGCCGCCTCCTCAATTCTCTCGAGTGAGCAGTCTGACAACCCATAAGCAATATTGTCCCGTACAGTACCGGAGAACAGAACAGGCTCCTGGCCCACTGCAACAAGCTGCAAAAAAACACATAGTAATCATCAGTGAAGCTATGCATATTGTACATACTCTGTGGATTTTATTATAAATGCACCTTGCTGTGCAGGTATTTGGGCTGGTAGTTCTGCAAAGGCTGTCCATCCAGTAGGATCGCTCCATGCTGAGGCTGGTAAAACCTCTGCAGCAAACTGACACAAGTGCTTTTCCCACCACCGGAAATCCCCACCAGGGCGGTCATTTTACCAGGCTTCAGCTCCAAACTAAAATCCTGAATAAAACACATTCATGAGTTAATTCATTTCATCTATATATTCTCCAGAAATTACAAAACAACATGAACCATTGTGGCAGCAGGGTGGTGTAGTGCTCTCCAAGATAGTTGTCAAGCCAAGTCGCGCAATATGCATCTGCTTCACAGCAAGAAGGTCCTGGGTTTGTGTCCCTGACTTTGCGAGGGCATTTCTGTGTGAAGTTTGCATGTTCTCCCCATGCATGTGTGGTTTTTCTCCAAATAGTCTGGTCTCCTCCCACAGTTCAATGATACAGACATTTGACGACAGACTAGTTCCAATTATCCGGCATCTGATACATCAACAGTGGGGCAGTGGTGGTCTAGTGGTATAGGGCGCTGGATCACTGATCCAAAGGTTGGGGGTTCAAGTTCCACTCTCCACAAGGTTGTCACTGTCCCCCCCCCCAAGTGCAGCTAACTGGGTTATCAAAGGTGGGCCATGTCTGTCACTGTCTATGGTGAGAGGTTCATGTAAAAGAACCATTGCCGACTTTCGTAAAGAGTAGGCTGCAAAGTCGTCAGCGTGTTTCTGTCCCTTGCTAAAAAGGGTTGTGACAGGAAGGGTATCCGACATAAAAATCTCTGCCAAATCAAACGTGCGAATCAGATAATTCGCTGTGGCGACTCCCGAGTAAAAGGGAAAAAGCCAAAAGGAAGACAGACAGTCTGGTCTCCTCCCACAGTTCAATGACACAGACATTTGATGACAGACTAGTTCCAATTATCCGGCATCTGATACATTGACAGGCCTTATTTAATGGCACTTTTTTAAAATGCCGACCAATAAGAACCCTCCTTGGTATAACAGCATATTTTGTGCATATAAACATGCACGGTTGTGTTCTCGCAACAGCCATCCGAAACAAAACAGCAACACCGGAAGAGGAAGTTGCTGAAAGCGGCCAAGTTTGGAGAGTTAGATAAGGCTTTGTACATTTGGTTCTGGAGCTGGCGTGCCGAAGGGAAACGTGTTAGCGGACCTTTGGTTATACAGAAGACAGTCAAGTTGTGTAATGACCTCAGTATCGAGGAAGAGTATAATTTTTCTACTGGAAGGCTGCATAATTTTAAGGCTAGGCATGATATTCGCAAGAATAGGGACAGCTCACATAGTATTGGATTTTTTTTGGTCTTCTGCTATTTTTGGTAAGCAATATTTAGCTTCTGCGCTAACTCCAAGTGTCTGATCCAAGTCGAAAGGGTTTTATTTGTTTGTTTGTTTATGCACGAGTCTGATCATTGGTCCATGAGCCTTTGTGTAATGTTTCACAATGTACATTTCATTTTCTGTAACCGCTTCATCCTAATTAGGGTCACGGGGAGGCTGGAGCCCATCCCAGCCAACTCAGGGCAAGGGCAGAATACACCCTGGACAGCTTGCCAGGCCATCGCAGGGCGGAAACACGCTGACGGCTTTGCAGCCTACTCTTGTCGAAAGTCAGCAATGGTTCTTTTACATGCCTCACACCATAGACAGTGAGAGACATGGCCGGCCTTTGATAACCCAGTTAGCTGCACTGGGGAGGACAGTGACAACCTTGTGGAGAGTGGGACTCGAACCCCCAACCTTTTGGATCAGTGATCCGGCGCCTTATACCACTAGACCACCACTGCCCTTCACAATGTACACCATTTCTTTCTTCTTTTGCTCTATATTTAATTTTAATCTAATTTACATGTATTTGTGGGAAGGTCCTGATACATGATTTTCCAGCACCTGCTTCATCCTGAAAGTGCCAGATAATTGGAACCAGTCTGTGACTGGAAGTTCAAAATTGCCCCTAGGTGAGAGTGTGAGTATAAATGGTTGTGTGTTATTGAACCTGTGATAGACTGACAAGGGTGTAACCTGACTTTGCCTAGAGCAAGGGTGTCAAACTCATGCCACAAAGGGCCATGTGGCTGCAGGTTTTTGTTTCAACCAAGCAGCAGCACACCTGACTTTGCTCATTTAAACAACTGAGTTCAGTCAAAGAAACACAAAGAGCACACAGATTGACCAATTAACTGCCTGAATACTCAAACCGTTTGTTTAAATGAGCGAGTCAGGTGTGCTGCTGCTTGGTTGAAACAAAAACCTGCAGCCACATGGCCCATTGTGGCATGAGTTTGACACCCCTGGCTTAGAGTCACTTGAGATAGGCTCCTGCATCCCTATAACCCTAATAGGATTAAGTCGTTCAAGAAATGAATAAATGAATGAATGTATTGTGCCTCTGGATTCTCACCCCCTTTCTGCTTCTCCAATTGCATCAGGGCCATAATTTATACAAATAAACTGTCAGAAAAATTAGCACTGCTTTAGCATGGAATTAGGGAACCTTGTACCCTATCAGAGAAACTTCGGCTACGTGACAATGAAAAAAACATTCATCTGGTGTTTGTCTCCTGTATGTGATCAGTACAGTACAGACATTTATTAGTTCAAGGTCTTGTAAAGGTATTACAGGGATCCCTCACTTTCCACGGTTAATTGGGACCGACATCTCCACGCGAACATCGAAATCCATGAAGTAGGATCACAACCCCCCCCCCCCCTCCTCCTCCTCCTCAACTGACATATACGTACATGTTTCTGTGTATAGAATACCAATAAATACACATTCAATGCTATAAATGCTTATAATAACAACAATTAAACATTTAAAAATTAACATATGATATAAATAAAATATAAATACAAACACATACAGATGGTATTGCATGAGAAGAAGATGACACACATACATACGTGTGGGCGCCCGCACACAGATGCGTATGCAGACACAGATGCAACAATGTAAGTAGCTTTGATGGGAGATTTTGGGTTGTTTTTCGTTTTATGTTTATTTAGGGTTTTTTTTTTTTTTTTTTTTTTCCATAATTGGCCTTGTTTTTGTGGCATGTTCCTTAACTTTCCCCCTTAATTTTCCTTAATTTCCATATTTTTTTAATTCAACGGATATTTATTTATTTATTTTTTAAAAACCGTGATGCACTGAAGCCGCATGAATAGAAGCGTGAAGTAGCGAGGGATCCCTGTATAGCTTTGTTGCTATCATAATTAGCACGTCCACTATAATGTGTGATATTCTTTGATAACAGAAACACTAAAATTGTGCAAATTTACTGCTCAGAATATTAATAGCATGTGAGCTCTTGGAATATGTTATAATTGTATTTTAATAAGTACCTTCAGTACGCTGTCGTCCGGACGTGTTGGATAAGAGAAGGTGATGTTCTGGAAGCTAATGTGTCCCTTCAGTTTTTCTGGCTCCAGAGTCCCATCCGTGCTCACTTCAGGCTTGCGGTCCAGGTACTCAAACACCTTCCCAGAGGCACTCACACTGTTCAGCATATCTCCAAATATGTAAATTAAAGTCTGAAACGAATAATGGAAGTTATATTCATTCATTTTCTGAACCAATTAATCTTAATTATGGTCGCGGGGATGCTGGTGCCCATCTCAGCCGTCTCTGGGTGAGGGCTGGGTACACCCTGAACAGCTCACCACTTCATCGTAGGGCCAACACTCACACAGCCATTTATACTCCCAATCACACCTAGGGGTGATTTGGAACAGCCAATTAACCTACTGTACATGTTTTTGGACTGCGGGAGGAAAACTGGAGTGCCCGGAGGAAACACACGCAAGCATGTTCTGTGGGGATGAAATGCAAACTCCACACAGAAACGGGGCAGTGGTGGTCTAGTGGTATAGGGTGCTGGATCGCTGATCCTAAGGTTGGGGGTTCGAGTCCCACTCTCCACAAGGTTGTCTCTGTCCTCCCAGTGCAGCTAACTGGGTTATCAAAGGCCGGCCATGTCTATGGTATGCTGTCTATGGTGTGAGGTTCATGTTAAAGAACCATTGCTGACTTTCGACAAGAGTAGCTGCAAAGCCGTCAGCGTGTTTCCGCCCTGCGATGGCCTGGCGAGCTGTCCAGGGTGTACTCTGCCCTTGCCCGGAGTCGGCTGGGATGGGCGCCAGCCTCCCCGCGATCCTAATTAGGATAAAGCAGTTACAGAAAATGAACTGAACTGAACACACAGAAACGTTCGAGCTGGGAATCGAACCCGGGACTTTCTTTCTGTGAGCCAGCAGTACTAACCTCTACTCCACCGTGCCACCCTCAAAATTGTTTAGGAGAGTTCTTTATTTATAAAGTTTTAGATGACTATTTTTATATGTTTTGTTTCAAATAGAGACATACCCTTATATTTTGTGCAAGGCTTGTCTGGTAGAGGATGAATGAGACCAGATTTCCTGTTGTCATCTGTCCATATGTCACAAACAGCCGACCATAATAGAGCATAGACACCTTTACAGCGAGTTCGATGAGCTGCACGTACAAAATAACAAAGAAAGCATTATAATTCCATGAACTCTCATTGAAAGAATGAAATCTAGATTTGTAGAAGAAAGAAGGGAGAAGAAAAAAGACTGCATCTCATTTCATACTGTACTCACCCTTCTGACCAGCAGGTACACTGCTCTGACTGTTCCCCGCTGAGTTTTTATATTATGTGTGTCCATCAGCCTTTCATCATAACGACGCTTCTCACTCTGCTTTGCATTAAAGCTCTTTACTGTCCTGATGCCTGATACAGCCTCTCCTGCAGCATCATTTGCCCTCGCTATGGAGTCCTGAACCTTCAGTGAGAGTCTCTGTAGAGGGGGAAAAAAAAAATCTGAGTTCAACCAATTAAACATGTTAATTGGGGCACCATGGGGTCATACATTATAGGACATCCAAGTCATAGCAATAAGGTCCTGAGTTCAATTTCCAGGCTCAGGCATTTCTGTGTAGAATCTGTATGTTCTCCCAGTACTTGCATGGGTGTCCTCCCACAGTCCAAAGACATAAACTTAAGGCTAACTCACTGTTCCAAATTTTCCCCAGGTGTGAATGTGAATGTTTGTGTGTGTTGCCCTGCAAAGACCTGGTGAGCTGTTCAGCTTCACCCAGAGTTGGCTGAGATAAGCTCCCGGCTTCACATGAATCTAATATGATCAATTGGTTCGCCAAATAAATTAATAGATGATAACAAAAACAATACGATGAGCAACCTGACTCTGGAGGAGTCAAGTTTGGAGATGTCTATTCCAGAACACCATACGGGTTATGGGATGTTTTCAGGAGTCACTGAAATGAGACTTCAAAGTTCCAGTCAGCAGACCAAAGTAGATTTATGAAATAGAATAAAGACTATTTTTATTTGGCGGCTATTCATTTAAAAACCTGTCACATTCATGTACATTTGATATTTATGTCATAGACGGACAAATAATCTTCCGAATAGCATAATTTACGTGGACTATAGAATAGACCAAAGTAAAGAGTAATCTTGTAGGGAAATAGATCCACACATGGACAAAGTTCATTTATTCATTTATCAGTTCAGTTCATTTTCTGTAACCAATTAATCCTAATTAGGGTAGCGTGGAGGCTGCCGCCCATCCCAGCCGACTCTGGGCGAGGACAAAGTACACCCTGGACAGCTCGCCAGGTCATTGCAGGGCAGAAACACGCTGACGGCTTTGCAGCCTACTCTTGACGAAAGTCAGCAACGGTTCTTTTACACACCTCACATCATAGACAGTGGCAGACTGACTATGGTGAGAGGCATGTAAAAGAACCATTGCTGACCTTCGTAAAGAGTAGCTGCAAAGCTGTCAGCGTGTTTCTGTCCCTTGCTAAAGGGTTGTGACAGGAAGGGTATCCGACGTAAAAACCTCTGCCAAATCAAACGTGCGAATCAAATGATTCGCTGTGGCGACTCCCGAGTAAAAAAGGGAGAAAGCCGAAAGAAAGACAGACACCATAGCCAGTGACAGACATGGCCGGCCTTTGATAACCCAGTTAGCTGCACTGGGAGGACAGGGACAACCTTGTGGAAAGTGGGACTCAAACCCTCAGTCTTTGGATCAGCAATCTAGTGCCCTATACCACTAGACCACCACTGCCCTTCATTCATGTACAGACATTCTCCGCTTTACGTTCATTTGTTTTACGTATTTTTCGATTTTACTTTTAAAAAAAAAATTGTCAAATTTTTAGTTTAGCGTGCTCTCTGTAGTATGAGACATACCTACGTAGTACGCTGACGTAATATGCTACTTACGCATGATGTTGCGTCCATTTTTTACAAACGACAGACTGAACGTGCCCCTCCTTCTTCCCAGTTCATTGCGTGTTACCCTTGTAGTAAGATGTCGTCTCTGTGATCTTTGTGTTTACACTGTTTTGCGGACTTTTGTAACCCTAAGCAAATACGGTTGGTCAGAAGCGTAAGCCTACTAGTGATAGAAAAAAGCGGCAAGCCGTCTCGTTAGAAACGAAGATGGTTATTATCAAGAAAATTGATGCTGGTGAAAAGCATGTGAATGTTGCACGTTTCTTCCAAATGGGTCCGTCGACCATCGGAGCCATTTACAAGCAGAAAGATCGCATCACAGAGAATGTTAAAGGTTATGTGAGTGTCAAACTGTATTTGATATTTGATGAGTGAATTTGATTCAAATTTATCTATTCGAAATTATTTTGCTTGAATTTAATTTATTTGAAATTAATGTTGATATTATTTGATATATTTGATATTATTTTACAATGTTATGTTTATAATAATTGATTTAGGGGTGTTTTATGAGATACGGTAATGGTAATTATGGATGTATAGTACAGTATGAACGTCATACGTCACTGGAATATACAGTAACAACTTACTTTTCTTTTCACCTTACGTTCGGCCGTCCGGAACCGAACGAAAATGTAAGTCGAAAAGCGTCTGTATTAATTTTCTAAACCAATCAATCATAATTTAGTATCACGGGGAGGCTAGCGCCCATCTCAGCTGACTTTGGATTGAGGGCAGAGTACACCCTGGACAGCTTGGCAGGCATCGCGGGGCAGAAAAACACTGATGGCTATTCAGCCTACTCTTTATGAAAGCCAGCAATGGTACTTTTACATGAACCTCTCACCACAGACAGTGAGAGACATGGCCGGCACTTGAAAACCCAGTTCGCTGCACTGGGGGGACAAATTTCATTCATTCTTTCATTCATTCATTCATTTTCTAAGCTGCTTCATCCTAATCAGGCTTGTGAAGAGGCCAGCGCCCATCTTAGCATACACTGTGTGATGGTGGAGTAGACCCTAGACAGCTTACCAGGCCATCGCTGGGCAATACACATACAACCATTCACACTCACACCTAAGGTTGATTTGTAACATCCAATTATCCTCCTGTGCGTGTTTTTGGACTGTGGGAGAAAACCCGTGCAAAGCATGGGGAGAACATGCAAACTCCACACCGAAATGCTTGAGCGCAGGAATCGAACCCAGCACCTTCTTCCTGTGAGGCAGACACGTTAACCACCGCACAACTAAGCTGCTGGGACAAAGTTTATCATAACATATTTGGTCACTACCTGGTAGTGGGTGTCATAAATATTCTGTAGTAGTCCATTCAAAGGCGTCTCCAACAACATCAAGACTGTGAGCTTCCAGGAGAGACTGCACATCAGGTACAGCATTCCCAGGGTCTTAATCAGGGTTCGTAGAAGAACGTTCACATTTAGGGCGACAGCTCGTGCCATGAGATTGGTGTCATTGGAGAGTCTGCATGTGATGTCACCTGTAAAACAATACCACACAGTCAGATGTGTGTGATGCTCTAAGGGAGGAGCAGAAGCGGAAAACTGGTGGTGAAGGAAATGTAACGGTCTACCTGTTTTGGTGGTCTCAAAGAAGCCAATTTCTTGCTTAAGCAAGCATTGAAAGAGTTGATGCTTCACTCTACAAATAAATCTGCCGATAGCACACATGAAGAGGCCTCCTCGACAGCCGGCACAGAAAGAACTGAAGATGGATGGAAGCGGTAAAAAAGTGTGATTTAACGAGGCATGAAGAAAATCACATAAACATAACGTAGCGACTGGACATGGACATGGACGTGGACATCCAGGTCTATAGCCACCTGGGATGACTTGGTTTTTGATCCGTGATGGTCTTTCCTTCATGTTTGAACTTTTTACGATTGACAGAGGAATATTCAAATTGCCTGCTATTTGTCGCTAACTGACGGCGCCCTCTGACTGACCCACAATTCGACAACACTTATCAGACTGCTGTATGAAGGTGCACAAAGTTGTGCAAGCATGTCTCCAGGATCTCAAGAATTGTCCGATTTTCAGACAGGTCAAACTGTGGGTCAGTCAGAGGGTGGCCGTTGTTGGGGGAAGGTAGGGTACATACTGAGCAGCTCATCAGACCATTACAGGGCAACACACGCAACCATTCACACTCACACTCACACCTAGGAGCAATATTGAAACAGCCAATTAGCCTAATGTGCATGATTTAAACTATGGGAGGAAACCAGCATGTTGAATGTAGTTCACACAAGCATAGGAAGATCATTCAAACGCCACACAGAATGGCCCAAGCCCGAGATTCGAACCCAGGACCTTTTTTGCTGCGAGGCGGACGTGCTGACCACTACGTGCCGCCCTCGATCACCGAGATTCTTCTTCTTCTTCTCCTTTCGGCTTTTCCCTTCAGGGGTCGCCACAGCGAATCATCTGCCTCCATCTCACCCCTATCCTTTGCATCTTCCTCTCTTACATCAACTACCTTCATGTCCTCCTTCACCACACAATATTAAATGTTATGTTATTTACTGACCTTCCAAAAGAGAAAAATGTCATCAAGATAATCGCTGAAAGAAATTCATCCCAGCTGTATTTGGTCTGCAGGATATCGATCAACTTTCCTGTGTACAGCGGAATAAACATCTCACCTGCAAAACACAAGAACATCTCACCTGAGCATGAGGAATTCATTCGAGCATCATTCAAAAAGTGAAGGGATTTTTGTACTTACACAGGACAGCAAAGGCTAGAAAGACAGATGCCCCGATTAAGAACAGGTAGTCGGGTTTGTAGAGGAGAATGACTCTCAGGAAGAGCACTCGAGCGTTCTGCTTCTCCTCTTTGCTGCTGCTTTCCCCATCAGACTCTGCTAAGAGCGTCTCCCAAAACAAGCAACCCAGAGCTGCAGCCACAGTGCCGACCATCCACAGACCAAACCTCTCCAGGGGCCAACTTGTAAACAGAGTCATGCGGCCTGTTTCATACACAGGAGGGAGAAAACACTGGGCAAGAACCCATCGCTTCATGAGTGCTCCTCTCCCATCATCAGTGCAATACAGCAGTGAACTGAGCAACGTGTATCTCAGCACAGCCTCAACCCACTGCCTCACCAAATCCCTTCCAGCATCCTCATCCCTCACTTCACCTCTCCAATGCGTTCCAACCAAATCCAGCACATACACAACCAGTAAATCCGTAAATACAACAAGAGCAGCCAGCAAAAGCTTCGACATCACTGTAACCCTGAAGTGTCCTTATCATAAACAGCAGACTTTTCATTCAACTCGGATTCAATTCCCTCGTGCTTCGAAATAAATTGAATCATCCAGCATTAAAATCCACTGATGGAGTAACAAAACCCAAGGTATTCCCCAGACTTTCCCTGCGCTCATCTGTACAACTTTGCTTTCAATTTCAGTTTCTTTACTGAAAATGTCCAACTGACATGTAAATAAAAAAGCATGAAAAAATAAACAGTGCATAAACTACTTTAAAAAATACATAATGTCCATTGTAGGTCAAATGTGAGTTACTAATACAGTGAATGCACCATATAAGATCACATCTTCACTAGAATAATTTTAATAAAGTTCTAAAGACGTCCCCCTGTTCAAATCATTTCAGTTTTTCACCAGAGGGAGGCGACAAACGCTGGTTCCCTACTTGCAGTCATCAAGAAACCTGAGCCAAACCTGTTCATTTCAGGTCTACCTAGCAACTACTGAGTCAGGTTAACGTTCACGTGATACATTTTTAAATCACAAAGCTATGGAGCTCCGAAAGGGACAAACCCATACAATAATGAAAATGAAATGAAATTAAATAATATAAATAAAGGCAACTTATTTCTCTCCTTATTTTAACTTTTGCTAAATATTATCCATTTATCCATTCATTAATTTTCTGATCCGCTTAGGGTCTCGGTGAGGCTGGTGCCCATGTCAGCCGACTCTGGGCAAGGCACTAAATATTATTTTCCTCAAAATAATTTCTTTTCACAAGGAAGTGATGAGTGGATTATTGGTCCCAAAGTCTGGTGGTTCAAGCTCCACCGGGTTGTCACTGCAGCCCCGACTCCCACCCCAGTGAAGCTAATTGGGTCAAAGGCCAGCCATGTTTCTCACAGTATGTAGTGAGAGGCATGTAAAAGAACCATTGCTGACTTTCATAAAGAGTAGGTTGCATAGCCATCAGTGTTTTTCTTCCTGTGATGGCCTGGTGAGCTGTACAGGGTGTACTCTGCCCTCGCCCAGAGTCGGGTGAGATGGGCACCATCCTCCCCGTGACCCTAATTAGAATTAAATGGTTCAGAAAATGAATGAATGTATGTATATATATATATATATATATATATATATATATATATATATATATATACACACGTGTATATGTGTATATGTGTGTGTGTGTGTGTGTGTGTGTGTGTGTGTGTGTGTGTGCCCATGTAATTTTACTATACAGTATATGCCTTTAATTTAAACTTGTGTTTCTATACTACAAATACTGCAGGACAATGCTAATTTCCCTCAGGCATTAATTATCCATCCATCCATCCGTCCATCCATCCATCCATCTATCTATCTATCTATCTATCTATCTATCTATCTATCTATCTATCTATCTATCTATCTATCTATCTCTCTATCTATCTATCTATCTATCTATCTATCTATCTATCTATTTAAACAATCTATCTGTTTGAATACTTTCTGTCAGAACCCGGAGAACCTGTGGGAAACCCAAGTGGACATTGGATGAAACTGTACAGATTTACTCACTGCTACATACCAACACACAAACCCAAGTTAAGATGCTTAAAACCCTTGAGAAACCTTCCATGCTTTACAAATTATTCTATTGTATCTAAACCTGAGGATAATTAACTGGTCCAGGGCCATAAAAGAAAAAAAAATTACACCAATCATTTGAGGAGTTGCATTTATTTGAAACACTGAAATGAAAAAGAATGAATTTTATTGTTTGCATGAAAACACTGCCAGTTATTCGATCCAAGTAACAAGTGGGTGAATGGTGTAGACATTGATACTCATTGACCAGATATTTTATTGCTGAACACTAACATGGTAGTGGGTGGAACTGGCACAAGCAAACCAAATTGAAAACCATTGGTGTGGTTCAGTCAATGTGTGTGTGTGTGGGGGGGTTTCCATCTACTTCTACCATTGAGGAAGAATGATTGGGAGTGCAGAGCCAGGATTGATATCTGGTTAAAAGAAATTGTTGACATTGCAAAACAGCAATTCTGACAATGGCACTCAGTCTTCCTGAGAAAGTCAACATTCTCTATCTACTACTTCTCTGGCATGTAAGGTTGGCCTGCCTTCCTGCCTCAGATTCCTTCCCATTTGCCTTCATTTTTCACATTCAATATATATCTGATTGTGCATACACATTGCTCAGGAACTTCCCTTATTTATGAAGGGCAGTATAAATGTACACGGCTGAAGCACCTTGCTATTATTGTACTTTAAGCAATGTCAACATTTCCCTCTACATATTGATGCTGTGCTCTGTTACAATGTCTTACCTCTGGTCACACAATCCTGGCTCTGTATGTAAAAATACACATGGTAATTTGTTTATGTGTCAGATTTGTTTGTTTGTTTCCGGGTGAACAATGAAAACCAGCATTTTCAGAGGTGTTTATGGCAATATTTCATGATCTCTGTGTAAAAAGGGCTGGTGATGGAATGTCAAAGGCTCAAGGAATATTTCTCCAAATTTCATGGGAAGATTGTTTGACAGAGGTGCCTAAAAAAAGAAAGATAAATGCAGTGTTTAAAACTCTAGCAAAATTGCTTTTGCTTGTTCTTTTTTACTCATCAAAAAATCTGGGTAGATCATTTCCCAGAATGCACTGCTCCTCTGCTCCTTTCTCATCAATGGTCACAAGGTAAGCCACGCCTCCACTCGAGCCATCTCTGTTCATAGCAAGTGTCAGTGCTAGAAAGACAGAACAGAAATCTCATTCAATTAAGAAATCTCAATGGGATTCTGTTGTTTTCCTTTACTGCAATAGTACAGAGGTTAAACTGGTACCCTCTACAACGAACTTCTGGCATTCTTTTCGCGTCATGCCTTTCCGGTATTCTGCATCGACAAACCCATAGATGTATGAACTGCCAGAGCCTCCAATCGCAAACGGTTGCTGGGACAGTAGACCATGCAGTGTCACATATACCTATGAACATATAGTTGCATATAGGTAGTTATTTAGGGCATTTCCCTTACAAATGCACAATCCGAATCAATAGTTTTGACTCACCTGTCCTCCGCCCCTTCTGTCCCAGCCTGCAACAATCAGATGTGCAGATAGTTCTTCTTTGTATTTGTAGGAAATGTTCTTCACTAATGTGGCAGCTGAGCGAACCAGTGGGTCTTCTTCCAACTCAATACTGTTGCAGAAACAGTATGCATTAACCATATAATTAGTCCACATTAAGTCCACATAAGTCCTAGGCTCAGAGAGGGCATTTCTGTCTGGCGTGTGCATGTCCTCTCCATGCTTGAGTAGACATGCACATTAGGCTTACTGGCTGTTCCAAATTGTACCTGGGTGTCACTGTGGATGTGAATGGTTGTGTGTGTGAATGTTGGTCCTATGATGGACTGGCAAGATGCTCAAGGTGTGATGGATTGGCAAGCTGCTGTGCCAAAAGTCGGCTGAGATAAGCTCCAGCCTCTCCGTGGCGCTACTATGATAAATAGTTCAGAAAATGAATGGCTGGATAAATAATATAAAGAATAATTGAGTCCAGGGCTTTGTTTTTGGTTTCAGCATATAACACCCTCCAAGACTCAGAATATTTCTCCATGTTACACGAAAGACGAATTCAGTAGATGTTTTACTATTTATTCAAACTATTTTCAAAGTAGACAGTCATGTTATTACGCTAGTTGTGCAACAGCCTAATCAATCAACTAAACACAATAGTTCAGTTATCCCACAGCAATGATGCAATATCAATAAATATTTACTTAAAAGTGTTTAAACTGTGTTTTTTAAAAAAAGCATTTAAACATTGTTTAAAAGATTATCAGTACCTGTGCACATCAAGTTGGTAGTTTACTATTTCAGCGATGGTCTGAGCATCAGCAGCTGACCCAGACAGGGCACAGTAGATCTTGTCATGCAGTCTAGAGAGTTTATTCATAACCCGATTCACCACTGCCTCCCTATAAATATAAATAAATAAATATGTAAATGTGGAAATAACACTGAACTCCTTTTTTTTCAGATGATGTCTGCTATGGGAATGCAATGTGTTATTTATAATGGTTTCTGCTGTATGTACCGAATTCAGATACCACAATTAAAAAGGCTACTGTTTTAAAGGTATTTAAAATTTTTAATTATTACACCAAAACTATGTATAATTTCTTCATAAGGACTAAATTAACATTCACATAAAATGTATTTCATCGCAATTTTTTTTATAGAACCTTTAATTGGGGATTACGTTGTTTCATACTATCATATAAATCCAATATACGATAGATATAAATACAGGCCTGCCAACTCAGGAAAGTGCCATTTTGTAGTCAATAAACCAAAAATTAGTATTTTGATCTGAAAATTAATATTCATAATAGACAAAAAGTAGTTAGTACTCAAACTAGGATTCCCCAAAATTACATATATGGACATACGGGTTATCTTTATCAAATTTTACTGCATTTTGGATTAATAATGAAACAACAGCATATTTTAGAAAAACATGTTTATTTGACATAATTCTACTGGTGTTATAATATAGAATATAATATGTCATAATTATTACTATATATTGCATATTTACTGTTATATTATGCATGACCCTGAATGATATTTGATATCAGCATTTACAAATAACAAGTACAAGAGTTCAGGACAAGAAAAATGTTATAAGCAAACCAGTGGCTATCTGGCTATGTCCTTTTATATGCGTTTTAATATCAAAAGCGCCCGAATGCGCAATGATAAATTTCACATCGCACATTGTGCAAAAGGTCGAGTACTGTATCTGTCATGCTTCTTAATAAATGGATAAGTTGTTGAATATTCCTATAAAAATTCTTGTTTTCTTTTCGTCGCCATTTTGGGTTTCCCACAACCGTTCAATGATTGGCTCTGGTTACCACGGAGTGTATGTAAAAGATAGCCGCTGATTCGTGGAAACCGACCTACCTTGCTGCCAATTAACGAATCATGTGGTAAAATACAACAGTAATATCCCGTGAGATTATCGTGAGATTTGGCTTTGCCAGGAAGGTAAACATGTGAACACGAATCGAATTTGATGAAATTCATCAGAATTATTGATAAAATATTGTCAAAGAAAACTGAAAGGAGCATATTTTCCTGAAAGTTTAAAATTCATATTAATGTCTGAATGAATCGTATTGCCGTATTTTGTGTTATTTTTCGTACGAATATGGATAAATTCGTACAAGTTGGCATCCCTGTAAATATTGAAAAAAAAATACATTTAAAAATTTATAATTAAAATTATATATTCCACAGGAAATAGAATAATATAATATAAATTTATTATATTTAAACTTTATCACACAAAGTCAAAGCAAAATATTTTGTGGGGGTTTAAAATCTTTTGCCAAGGGCACATCAGTGACATCATGGTTAACACTTCTGCCCCAGGGAAAAAGGTCCTTGGCTCTTGTCCCCCACCTGGCAATGCATTTTGGAGTGTAGTTTGCATGTTCTCTCTGCTTGGGTGGGTTTCCTCTGAGTCCTCTGGTTTCCTACCACAGTCCAAAGTTATGCAGGTAACAAACAGACATAATTTGATGTTCTCTATTGTCCTTAGATGTGAATATGACTGAATTGTGCGTATGTGTCTGGTGAGCACTTCAGGGTGTCCCTCGCCTTCACCCAGAGTCTCCGCGTCCCTAATAAAGAATAAAGTGATTCTGAAAATCTAATGTATGGTAAATGGTCATTCGTGGCCATTTCAGACTATGACATCATAGATCAAAATAATACAGAAGTCTGATGAGCATTGAAGATGTGACCTATTAAGCAAATGCATTTTATGACACTATAAGACAGGGGTCGGGAACCTATGGCTCGCGAGCCAGATGTGGCTCTTTTGATGACTATATCTGGCTCTCAGATAAATCAGGTGGCCTTTATTAACAGAATAACGAATATATAATTTCAATGTCATTTAAATAAAAATACAAAAAAATGTATATATAGACGCTCCCCGACTTACGTTCATTTGTTTTACGTTTTTACGGGTTGTTTTCCAAAAAAAAAGTCAAATTTTGAGTTTAGACTGCTCTCTGTAGTACGAGCCATACCTACGTAGTGCGCTGACGTAATGACGCAATGACGTAATGACGCTGCGTCCATTGTTTACAAACGACAGACTGAACGTGTCCCTGCTTCTTCCCAGTTCACTGCGTGTTATCCTTGTGTTAAGACGCGTCTCTGTGATCTTTGTGTTTACACTGTTTTGTGGACTTTTGTAACCCTAAGCAAATATGGTTGGTCAGAAGCGTAAGCCTACGAGCATGGGTGCAAGTTTTCCGCCATATGCCGGAATTTCCAGTTTTCCCAAGATTGAATTAACTATCTGCTCAGATCGGCGCAAGCTACCATGCATACTCAGTTAAGCAAAAAGAGTTGTAAAATGGATGAAAACCCGAATTCAGAAAAGAAAGAGAACTCTCCGCTCTGCTGGTGATTCACATCAGTGCAGGCTGAGTACTAAATGAGTATTCAATGGCTCACTTGAAAGACCGGAAGTCCGGATAACCCGTGCTTTGTCTCAAGCAAGTGAACTACTTTCGGTGGACACCTCACATATTGTAAGTGTTAATTGGCTGTTTTAAGCTTCATGTAAAGTGACTCGGCTCAGCTTCATGTAAAGTGACCATCCATCGACCATCGGAACCATTTACAAGCAGAAAGATCGTATCATAGAGAATGTTAAAGGTTATATTTGATACTGTATTTGATATTTGATTAGTGAATTTGATTAACATTTATCTATTTGAAATGATTTTACTTGAATTTAATTTATTTGAAATTAATGTTGATATTATTTGATATATTTGAGATTATTTTACAATGTTATGTTTAGAATAAATGATTTAGGGGCGTTTTATGAGATACGATAATGCTATTTATGGATGTATAGTACAGTATGAACGTCATACGTCACTGGAACATACAGTAACAACTTACGGTTTTTTTCAACTTACAATCGGCTGTCCGGAGCCGAACAAAAACGTAAGTTGGGGAGTGTCTGTATATATATATATATATATATATATATATATATATATATATATATATATATATATATATATATATATATATGTGTGTGTGTGTGTGTGTGTGTGTGTGTGTGTGTGTGTGTGTCTCTCAGAAGATTAGATTTTAAAATATGTCTTTTTTTTGGCTCTCTTAGTCAAAAAGGTTCCCGACCCCTGCTATAAGACAAGATTACTGCCATACTTTGCTTTATAACTTGCCTATCCTCCATAAATTTTCAAACCAGGGGTCGTAAAAATGACAGAGTAGTTGATCTTGAAAACAAGAGCCAATCAAAAAATTTCACTGTAGAAAATAAGTAATGTTTGACTAAATTTATTTCAGAAGCCGTTTGGCTGTAAACCGGTATAGCAGGTAAAATATTTTCAGCTTTATCATGATTTGAGCAAAAAAAAAAAAAAAATAAAATAAAAAAAATAAAAAAATAGACTGCACGTGTTTGTTATTTCAATAATCAAAAGTGATGAATAAGAAACTGCTATGCTTATATTTAAACAAAGAGCAATTACCATGTACTTGTTAAATTCATATTAGGGTGATGTATTTGAACATTATGCTCCGTGATGGCCAGGCGAGCTGTCAAGAGAGTACTCTGTCCTGGCCAAGAGTCGACTGAGATGGGCGCCAGCCTCCAAGTGACCCTAATTAGGATGGAGCGGTTCAGAAAACAAATGAATGAATGAATTAAAGCACTACTAAAGTCTGTATATATTAATCTCGGAGATTATTACAGCTCCCGCTTTCTCTTACACACACACACACAGACACACACACACACACACACACACACACACACACACACAAACACACACATACACACACACACACACACACACACACACACACACACACACATTAATCTTGGAGATTATTACAGCTCCCTCGTTCTCTTACACACACACACACACACACACACACACACACACACACACACACACACACACACACACATTTACTAGTATATATTAATCTCAGAGATTATTACAGCTCCCTCTTTCTCTCTCTCTCTCTCTCTCTCTCTCTCTCTGTCTCACTCTCTCTCACACACACACACACACACACACACACACACACACACACACACACACACACACACACACACACCTATTTGCTGATCCTCTGGTGACTATCTCAGCTGATACCTGGCAATAGTGGGGTACACCCTAAACAGCTCACCGGACCATCACAGGCCATTCACACTCATACCTTGGGGCAATTCGGAATTAGCCTAATGTGCATTGTCTTTGGACTGTAGGAGGAAACCAAAGTACCCAGAGGAAACCCACACAAGCACAAGGAGAACATGCAAACTCCACTCAGGAACGTCTGAGCCCAGGACTCGAACCTCGGACCTTGCTAGATGCAGTCCTGGTATGCACTGGGCTTTCAGAAATCCACCTATTATTCACATTATTATAGGGATGAAAGGCTTACCCAGCAGATACACGTGAGTCCGAGCCCAGAACAACTCCATCTGCAAACGCAATGGCTATGATTGTGGTCTGAAAATAAAATGGCGAGAGACAGAATGAACACCTGAGTTCGAGCCCATTCCTGTACTGTCCTGTCCTGCACTCGTCTCAGGGATGAATACAGAATAAAGCAGTGACGTAACTACAGCAGCCCTGCCTCTGACTGACCTGCTTAACTTTACTTCTTTAAATCGAGTTATAAATGTATTATTTTCACGCGGCCGCTGATTAAATCGAGTCAGTAGATTTGCGACAGGACTTACCCCGGTTTTAACTTCTTCACTCAGCCAGCATGGCTGCGATGAGCTTTCCTCGAACATGATAGTTTAGGTTTAGCCTTGAATCTCCTTCAGTGAGACCACCTAAATGAGGTGTCAGTCAGTGCAGACCTCTCGCTCACACACACGCGCACACGCGCACGCGCACACACGAGCGCTCGCGCACGCACGCACACCAAGCCGAACAGAAAGCGCGAGGAAATCGATATGAGGCGAAGCCGAGAAGCTACAAAACCACCAAACACTCTGAGAGAACAGCTTTTAAACTAAAAAAAAAAAGAGACAAAATTCTGACTAAATGAATAAAAAACTCGGACTTGAGTTTTCCTCAGGAGCTGCTCGCTGTTTCCTTTTGTTGTTCCGCAAGTTGAAAGCGAAAGTAACCGAGTTGAATCTGGAAGCCTGTCGAGGGGGCTGAGCTACACACACTGCACTATAACTCAACATCACTAATATCAACAATAATTAAAAAAAAACAAAACAATAAATAACAACAATAAACAGAAATGTTCATTCGTTTTCTGTAACCGATTAATCCTAATTAGGGTCGCTGTCTGTGAGGCTGGCGCCCATCTCAGCCGACTCTGGGCGATGTCAGAGTACACCCTGGACAGCTTGCCAGGCCATTGCAGGGCGGAAACAGCTAGTCTTGTCAAAAATCAGCAATGGTTCTTTTACACGCCTCACACCATAGACAGTGAGAGACATGTCTGGCCTTTGTAATCCCAGTTAGCTGCACTGTGGGGACAATGACAACCAGCTGACAGTGGGGCTTGAACCCCCAACCTTAAGATCAGTGATCCATCACCTTTACCACCAGATCACACAACTGTCTCATTCACTTTCTTCACCGCTTAATCCTATTTAGGGCCATGGTGATCCTGCCACCCGTCTCAGCCGACTCTGGGCGAGGGCAGGGTACACCCTGGACAGCTCGCCAGGCCATTGCAAGGCCAAGACTTATACAAACATTCATGCTCACACTCACAATTAGGCTTGATTTTGAACATTCAATTAGCCTGCTGTGCATGTTTTTGAAACCGGAGTACACAGAGGAAACCCATGTTAGCACAGGGAAAACATGTAAACTCCACACCGAAATACCCGAGCTACTATACTAACCACTACGCTATCATTCTTCTTCTTATTATTATTATTATTATTAATAATAATCATAATAATAATAATAATAATCATATTAATAATAATACTATCACAACTACTAACCTACTACTACTACTACTCCTACTACTAATGATAATAATAAGAATAATACACACAACAGCAACAATAACACTGGGGCAGTGGTGGCCTAGTGGTACAGGGCGCTGGATCGCTGATCCAAAGGTTGGGGGTTCGAGTGCCACTCTCCACAAGGTTGTCACTGTCCCCCCCAGTGCAGTTGACTGGGTTATCAAAGGCCGGCGATGCGTCTCACTGTCTATGGTGTGAGGTTCATGTAAAAAAAAAAAATTGCTGACTTTCGACAAGAGTAACTGTAACGCCGTCAGCATGTTTCTGCAATGCGGTTGCCCGGCGAGCCTTCCAGGGTGTACTCTGCCCTCGCCCGGAGTCGGATAGGATGGGTGCCAGCCTCCCTGCAACCCTAATTAGGATTAAATGGATACAGAAAATGAACTGAATAACAACAACAATAATAATAATAATAATAATAATAATAATAATAATAATAGCAACTTCCTTGAAACAATGATATTTAATGAAAAATGGAAAGTATCAATTATAATATGTAGCCAGTGGTGCAGTGATTAGGGTGCTGGGCCATAAGTTCAAATCCCAGTTCGTCCCCCCGCTGTGCTCAGGCCCCTGTGCAAGGTGACTGACATTTCAACAGGACAGATATGAAAGCCGATACTATTAGGGCCCATTAACTATACATGGTGAACTTATCTACAGTTTTAGTTTATTTCAGTGGTACCACACAACAATGAGACCGGAGGGTGTGGCACACACTAAAGTTCCATAGTTGCATTTCAATGTAATAGTCCTGTATATAGCATGGGCAGTGGTGGTCTAGTGGTATAGGGTGCTGGATCGCTGATCCAGAGGTTGGGGGTTTGAGTCCCACACACCACAAGGTTGTCACTGTCCCCCCCCAGCGTGGCTAACTGGGTTATCAAAGGCGGGACATGTCTCTCATTGTCTATGGTGCGAGGCATGTAAAAGAACCATTGCTGACTTTCGTAAAGAGTAGCTGCAAAGTCGTCAGTGTGTTTCTGTCCCTTGCTAAAAAGGGTTGTGACAGGAAGGGCATCCGACGTAAAAACCTCTGCCAAATCAAACGTGCGAATCAGATGATTCGCTGTGGCGACTCCTGAGTAAAAGGGAAAAAGCCGAAAGGAAGACAGACAGTCCTGTATATAGCATATATAACATATAAATACTTACACACAGTGCACACAGTGCAAAGCAACTGATACAGCACATGTGGTGCTGTCGGTAAATCAGGAAAAGCTGAGCGCGTTAAAAATCCAGGGACAAACAGACAGATTATCAGGGTAACCTAGTGAAATAACTAAACTATATGAAAATGAAACCCAAAGCAAACCACAAAACAAACTTAAAAGTGATAAAGTACATGTAGTGTGCCAGGTTTTAGCCAAGTATGACCTAGATTCATGATCACTAAAGGTGGAAACATTCACAAATAATAATAATAATAATAATAATAATAATAATAATAATAATAATAATAATAACAATGATATTAAGGTAGCCTCACCAGTGTAATAAATCCAGTGGCTTATTTTTGACATCTTATATATTATAAACACTTGAATCATGACAAAGTTTGTTGTCTTTTTGCAAGACAAAGTAAAAATAGAGGCAAATAGAATCAATACTTAATTAAGCCATGATTAGGGCAATCGTAGCTTAGGGCAGGGGTCCTCAACGCCCGGTCCACGGACCGGTACCAGTCTGTGGATCATTTGATATCGGTCCGCAAACAAAATCTTTCATGGTACAGATTTTATATATATATATATATATATATATATATATATATATATATATATATATATATATATATATATATATATATATATATATCCGCGAAAACATTTTCATACATAAAACTGGTCCCTGGTGCAAAAAAGGTTGGACACCACTGGCTTAGAGGATAAGGCAGGGGTGCTCAATCCTGCTTCTGGAGATCTACCTTCCAGATGACTTTATCTCCAGCCCTAATGTGGCCCATGTGACATGTAAGATCCAGTCAGCTCTTAAGACATTTCAATGTCCCTTGATTAGATGATTGGATGGTTAGGTGAGCATGATTAGGGTTGGAGCGAATGCCTTCTGGAAGGTAGATCTCCAGGAGCAGGGTTGCGCATCCCTGGGATAAGGCAATGGGTTACTGATCTGAAGGTCAGTGGTTCTATCACCTCTGTTGCACCCTTGAGCAAGGCCCTGAACAATCAATTGTTCAATTGTAGAAGAAAAATGATAATTGTAAGTCTCTCTGGATAAGAGCTTCTCCCAAATAAATGTAAATGAAAGACTGTTTAGTATAATATGCAAAGAATATATAGGAAAGAAAGACAAAGCAGGTTACTTTAAGATAGCCGCATGTCCTAAAGCATTATGCCACAGCAGTTTTTCAATAGCTGGAAACAATGGAGATGGCACAGTGGTGGAGTGATTAGCACCTGTACCTCACAGCAAGCTCTGAGTTTGCATCCTGGGCTCAGCAAGGTCATTTCCATGTGGAGTTCGCACAGGTATTTTTTTTTGCATGCCTCCCTCAGTTCAAACTTGTGTGTGTGTGTGTGTGTGTGTGTGTGTGTGTGTGTGTGTGTGTGTGTGTGTGTGTGTGTGTGTGTGTCTGTCTGTCTGAGACAAAAAAAAAACCATGAACAGAGATAGCATATTCTTGATGTGAAATATTCAATTATGCACAACATCCACCCCTCATCTGTGAAGGAATGTAAATTATACAGAATTTTCAATGAAATAAACAACAACAAAAAAGAAAACTGCTTCATTTTCTTAAGCAAAACATATTTTAATTAAAAAATTATTTCAGAACATGGTTGTACTTCAACAGACAAATAAAACTGCTTTATATTCACCACAAATGATCTTATGTTCACTGTTTTGTAATAGAATTGTTTTATCTCAGGGAATGAGTTTGAGTAGATGTATACTACAGTAGTGTACTTTTTCAGTCATCACTGAACTTCGGTAATTTATCACCAGGAACGACCACATGTTCAACTCCTCCCTCTGTAATCACGACCAGATGAGCGATGCCACCACTCACATTATCTCTGCCGATAGCCAGTGCCAGAGCTAGAATGAAGAACGACAGAAAGAAAGAAAGAAAGAAAGAAAGAAAGATTGATTGATTGATAGACAGACAGACAGACAGACAGAGCAACACCCAGTCAATGTATTGAACATTAGCAGTATAAGGTAAGATACACTTATGCCTCGGTTTTACGGACTTTGCTTTAATGGATTTCGGATGCATCGGACAAAATCTGTAGCTTCCGACTAGTCTGGATCGTCCGGATGCGGGCCGTAGTTTCCGAAAGTGACCGCCAGATGACCAGACTGGCTTGAAGAAATCTTGGGCATTTAAATCAATTCATCTATTTTCAATGCCATGTCACTGTGGCGCGAAGCAGAGGGCCAATCCTTTCTGTATGCGGGCGTGGCCGATACCTTGAGGTTCCGACCCCTGATCTTATGGTGTACATTTACAGAGTATACAGTATTTACATTTACAGATTATATAGTGTGCTTCAGTAAGTTTTTCGTGACGTAATTGTTGAAATATATGGAATCGGAACTTCGGACAATCGGGCACTTCGGACCAGTGTTCCCCCATATTAGTCCGTTAAACCGAGGCATGAGTATATATTACTATCACATTTGATTACATATTACACAACTTGAGTTGAAGATATAAATAACACCACCAGTCAAAAGAATTCATAATTCTGAACTGTTCCAGAATGAGTATTACATATACAACAAGTTAAAAAAGTTTGGCACACCAATTGCAGACATTTCTTTTCCCCCCCAATTTTCTAATAACATTGCTCTATAGTCATAGAATATGGATCGGCTGGTTGCTCTTCATCCCGTCAAGTGTCCATGAGTACCCATCACTGGATATAATAAGACTGCTGCATCACTGAGTTCATACCGATTGGCTGTTATGTATCACTGACTGACATAACAACAGACAGCAATAAAAAAAACAAACAGATTTCTTGTTAATAACAAAACTAACAACCATAAAATAGAGGCTCATACACCACCACTAAGACCTACACAAAATAACTCAGATAGGCGGACAGACCTGCAGTTAAATAAAAAGATACATGATTTAGCAGATACCTTTATCTAGAGCGACTTACATTTTTCATCAATTTATGTGAGGCGCTCTACCGAATACGCAAGTGGCGTATGGTGCTTGTGAGACAAAGCGCGGCTTAACCGGACTTCCGATCTTTCAAGTGAGCAAGTGAAGGTTGAGTACTAAACAAGTATTCAACGCCCACATTCAGTAGAGCACCTCATATATAAAAAGAGGTTCATGAACCAGTGTGTTTCAATAGAAACAAACATAAACTACATAAACTATGAATATGAGCTTTCATTAACTTTGAGATTCAGCTTCTTTTAACAGAATATGAACTTACCGAAAAGCAAACGCAGGCTCAAACACCTATCAAGAGAGATATCTACAGGGAGCTCAGCTTTATCATTCATTTGTTTGAGATCGGATTGCAGAATCAACAGGTCCAGGAAAGAAACCAAAGCATCCCTTTCCTCTGCAACACTCTTCAGCACGAATGGGGATCCCAATGTGTTCCCAAGCCAAGCAGAAAATACAATAACTCCAACATGTTCTGGGTCTGCCCCATGACCTGCATATTCAGTTTGATGTTACTGGAAACCCTCTACAGAGAAATGACCAGGAGGCACCCTAATCAGATGCCCAAACCACCTCAGTTGGTTCCTTTCAATGTGGTGAAACTGCAACTCTACTCAGAGCTTCCATCCCCCCCCCCCCCCCGGATGTCTGAGTTCCTCACCCTATCTCGATGACTGAACCCAGACACCCTCCAAAGAAAACTCATTTCATCTGCTTATGTCCACAATCTCATTCTCTTGGTCACTTTAGTTTTCTGTAGTGCTTAAAACCAAAGTCTCACTGGTGGGTCCAGCCTCATACATTCCTCACGCTCACATCTATATAACATTTTCAGTTAGTTTAATAGTAGTTACTCAATAGTACACTTTAGGTGTCAGCGCTTATTACCATTTGTAACATATTGAACGCACTCCTCTCGGCTCATGTTTGGTTTGTACTTAGCGTCCATGTAGCCATAGATATATGTGCTACCAGAACCACCGATGGTGAAGGGTTGACTAATCAGCATCCCTCCCATAGACACTGTGTATACCTAAAACACACACATACACACACACACACACACACACACACACACACACACACACACACACACACACACACATAAAATGAAACCACATAAAGGTGGCTATGATGGAAGATTTAACAGCATGTTCAACTGTCATAACACTGTATAGCAGGAGTCCACAAACTTTTTCCTGCGAGGGCCACATAACTTTTCCCTTCTCTGATGGGCGGCCGAGATCAGTTTGTAACAGAAAAAGTGTGACGATCGCAGGGCTGCCTAAACGTAAACATTTATTGTTTTCCAGTAAGCCACGCATAACCAAATATTAGTAACCCTTTCTGGGACCTTCACAGAAAAAAGTCAGGAAAAACCAAACAAACAAAACAATTGCTGCTTGCTATCCCGAGTAACCCGAAAGCTGCCTGAACAGACGACTGGTTCAGTCAAGCCTGGCGTACAAATGTATTCTCCTGAGCTAACGGTCCACTTATTAGCTTTGAGAGTTTGTGTACTTGCATTTGGCCTTGCACGTGATCATACTCGTCTTTGTGACGGGATTCAGAGTGTTGGCACAGATTGTATTTTTTGAATACTGCCACCGCCTCTTGACAGATGATACAAATAACGTTTTGTTTGCATTGAACAAAAACATAACGGTTTGTCCACTGCAGGTTAAATACCCTGCATTCTGAATCAAATTTTATCTTCCATAACCTTTTCAGCATTATTCCGTTCTATTTGACAGGGGAGAGTCTAGGATTTTTGTTTCGCGGGGGTCAGATAGGGCAGAAGGGTGGAATAGAATGTCATGTTCTAGGTGTGTATTAGTCTTGATTGCGTGGCCAGACTAAAAAAAGTAATCATAATGTGTCTCTGGTATTGTTCAGGGGGCAGCTCGCGGGCCGTAGTTTGGGAACCACTGCTGTATAGGATACTTAATATATGGGGATTATCCTAGGATTCAGATTAGTTATACGGTAGTCGTCTATAACTCTTTATGTTTTGTTGTTCCAGTTTTGATCTTGGTTCAGATTGCAATCCAGTATCATACCTGTGGCCCATTCTTCTTGTCCCAACCTGCTGTGATGAATCCAGCCTGTAGATCTTCTCTATTATTGTAGCACAGCTCCTTTAGCACAGAGGCTGCAGCTTTCACCAAAGGAGGACACCCCATCTGT
>CM045744.1:29833975-29856475 GCA_024760905.1 Plotosus lineatus | reverse complement strand
CCTCCGTTGTACTTTACTGCAACTATGGTAGTCTGTCAAAAAAAAGATACACATGTCAATATATATATATATATATCTGTCTGTCTTCCTTTCGGCTTTTTCCCTTTTACTCGGGAGTCGCCACAGCGAATCATCTGATTTGCACGTTTGATTTGGCAGAGGTTTTTTTTACGTCGGATGCCCTTCCTGACACAACCCTTTTTTAGCAAGGGACAGAAACACGCTGACAACTTTGCAGCTACTCTTTACGAAAGTCAGCAATGGTTCTTTTACATGCCTCTCACCATAGACAGTGAGAGACATGGCCCGCCTTTGATAACCCAGTTAGCTGCACTGGGGGGGGACAGTGACAACCTTGTGGCGAGTGGGACTCGAACCCCCAATCTTTGGATAAGCGATCCAGTGTCCTATACCACTAGACCACCACTGCCCTACATATGTGTATATATAAAATTCATATTCATTCCTTCAATATAACTTCCCAAAAGTTCTTCTCACCCTTTACCTTAGGGTCAGATAATTTTTTGGATTAATTTATGAAACTCTGGTTTCAAACCACAGTCAAAAGACATGCATTAGGCTAATAGTCTTTTCCAAATGGCTCGTGTGTATAAGCATGAATGTTTTGTGTGCGTGTGTGTGTGTGTGTGTGTGTGTGTGTGTGTGTGTGTGTGTGTGTGTGTGTGTGTGTGTGTGTGTGAGTGTGTGTGGGTAGGTGGATGTGTGTTCGCACTCAGATGGCCTGGCAACCTCATCTTGTAGCCCACATTTGCCAGAATTTGCTAAGAGGGTACGAGGCTTCCCATGACCCCAGAAGGAAATGAGTGGTTTGGCAAATGAATGTTTGTCACAGAATATGCATAGCTTTAAAACTTTAGGACATCAACACACTTTGGTTTTTACTAAAATCTGTGGGTCACTTTCAGTACACAAGTAATGCTAACAGTGTGGTTTGTGCGGACACGCACAAGTGTGCAACTGGAAACTGCAAATTATTTTTCATGCTAAAACTTGTACTTATCCTGTAATATTCCCTAATACTGTACTCTTTTCTTATCTCTGAATATTTTGTTTGCTGGACTATTGTCAACTCACAAAAATGGCGTAGACATGTGTGAGACAAGTCCATAGAATAGTGACTAGTAGTTCTTGAGCATTTTCAATGGCGGTTCATCAGCCCTTTCTTAGATTTATATAGTCAATGGAAAATTTATATATAGGGGGCAGTGGTGGTCTAGTGGAAAGGGCGCAGGAGAGCTGATCCTAAGGTTGGGGGTTCGAGTCCCCACAGGGTTGTCACTGTCCCCGCAGTGCAGCTAACTGGGTTATCAAAGGCCGGCCATGTCTCTCACTGTCTATGGTGTGAGGAATGTAACGAAAGAAATTTCATGTAATGAAAGAAACATTGCTGACTTTCGTAAAGAGTAGATGCAAAGTCGTCAGCGTGTTTCTGTCCCTTGCTAAAGGGTTGTGACAGGAAGGGCATCCGACGTAAAAACCCATGCCAAATCAAATGTGCGAATCAGATGATTCACTGTGGCAATTCCCGAGAACGGGAAAAAGCCAAAAGGAAGAAAGAAAATGGAAATTTTATATATAGATTTATATAGTGACAGGCATAGCCAGCTTCAGGTGCTGAGCACTAGTCATCGGCTGCAAAGTCTTCTTTGAGCTCCCTGGGGTGCTATTCGGGATGCAGCTCTCCACGCCTTATGGTTGGCAGTAGTTTCCTCCCTTGCATAAATAGGTATTTCAGTCTCCTTGAAGTCTCTTTTGAGGATGTCTTTAAGGCCCAGCTTGGAGTGATGAGCTCTCCATATGGAAGGTTCTTCAGAACTTAGTGGCTGTATTCTGACAATGTGAACCAGATATTCTGCTGCTCGACAGTTTAGTACTGTATTTAAAAATCCTAGTCACGCTAAATCACCTGATACACACATTCCAAAACATTACACAACCATGTGAGGGTCACTGCTGTGCTGATGGTACAATTTCCAAATGGTCAGTACATAGTGGTCTCTTCCTGTCCACGTTACACCAAAAGACTACAGAAATGCAGGCTGAAAAAAATCATGTAATTAAAATCTGTTTATAATGCACTCTGAATTAACTTAAACAAGTGGCCGCTGCGCTTACTTGACAAAAATTAGCACACACTACAGGTAAGGTAAAGTCTGTTGGGTTTTTACACCCGAGCCTCGTGGCTCATCAGGCCGGTGCTTATCCCTGGTTTCCATAGCGTGAAGCGACCAGGAGTTCAACTCCTCCTGGATGGGACGCTAGTCCATCGCAGGTTACCTTCCCAGTATATTTTACTGGTACCCATTTATACTGCTGGGTGAACAGAGGCACATTTGTGGTTGAGACCTTGCCCAGGGGTCTTAGCAAAGTGGGGTTCTAACTGGGATTTGAAGACACAACCTCCCGAGCATGAGCGCAGCACCCTATCCACTATGCCACCGGCCCCTTTCTTGATAGTGAGTACTGTATATATCATTTATTAGGGTCAATGATGAGGATGGAGCCTGTCCCAACCGACTCTGTGCAAGAGCGCAGTACACCCTAAATAGCTCACCAGACCAATGTTGGCTGACATACACTCATCTATTCACACCCACTCCTAAAGGCAATCGAGAACGTCCACCTTGTCTAATGTGCATGTTTTTTGACTGTAAGAGAAAACCAGAGGACCCAGAAGAAACTCACTCAAGCATAAGGAGCCTTGCGAAGCCGGGGATTCGGACCCAGGACCTTCTCACTGTGAGGCAGACAGGCTAACTTCTATGCCACCTTTTCATTGAACACATCGATGTTTTATTGTATATATTTCGCAATATAATTGCACATGTAAGATGTTTTGGAGACAAAGTCAGAGAGGCTAGATTGAGATGGTTTGGACATGTACAGAGGAGGGATAGTGAGTATATTGGTAGTAGGATGCTGAGGTTGGAAGTACCAGGCAGAAGGCCTAGAGGAAGACAAAAGAGGAGATTTATGGACATGGTGAAGAAGGGCATGAAGGTAGTAATGAAGGTGTCAGAAAGGAAGATGCAGAGGATAGGGTGAGATGGAGGCAGATGATTCACTGTGGCGACCCCTAAAGGAAACAAGCGAAAGGAAAAGAATACGATTTAGCAACATGACATTTCAGCTAAACCCATAATCATAGTGAGCCTTATACTTAAAACTGGTGACACACAGGTTAATGTTGCTGCCTCACATCACTGCAGAGTCTCAGTTCAATCCGAAACCCAGGATGCACTTTGTGTAGAGTTTCCACACATTTATTCTATATTCAAAGAAGTTTGCTCAAATTTCTTCTTACCTCCAAATACATAGCAATGCCTCAACTGGTAATGCTAAGTTGTCATTGGGTGTGAATGAGTGTACAAGACGCTCCCCGACTTACGCTCATTTATTTTATGTATTTTTCGATTTTATGTTTAAAAAAAAAAAAGTCAAATTTTGAGTTTAGCGTGCTCTCTGTAGTACAAGACATACCTACGTAGTACGCTGATGTAATGACACAATGACACTGCGTCCATTGTTTACAAATGACAGACTGAACGTTCCCCCCTTCTACCCAGTTCACTGCGTGTTACCCTTGTGTTAAGACGTCGTCTCTGTGATCTTTGTGTTTACACTGTTTTGCGGACTTTTGTAACCCTAAGCAAATATGGTTGGTCAGAAGCGTAAGCCTACTCGTGATAGTGGTAATCAGAAAAAGCGGCAAGCCGTCTCGTTAGAAACGAAGATGGCTATTATCAATAAAATTGATGCTGGTGAACCACACATGAATCTGGCACGTTTCTTCCAAATGGCTCCGTCGACCATCGGAACCATTTACAAGCAATAAGATCACATCACAGAGAATGTTAAAGGTTATATTTGATACTGTATTTGATATTTGATGAGTGAATTTGATTAAAATTTATCTATTTGAAATTATTTTGCTTGAATTTAATTTATTTGAAATTAATGTTGATATTATTAGATATTATTTTACAATGCTATGTTTATAATAATTGATTTAGGGGTATTTTATGAGATAGGGTAATGGTATTTATGAATATATAGTACAGTATGAATGTCATACATCACTGGAACATACTAGTCCTTCTCAAAAAATGAGCATATTGTGATAAAGTTCATTATTTTCAGTAATGTACTGATAAAAATGAAATTTTCATATATTTTAGATTCATTGCACACCAACTGAAATATTTCAGTTCTTTTATTGTTTTAATACTGATGATTTTGGCATACAGCTCATGAAAACCCAAAATCCCTATCTCAAAAAATTAGCATATCATGTTCAGGTAGTCTAAACGAGCTATTAACCTAATCATCTGAATCAACCAATTAACTCTAAACACCTGCAAAAGATTCCTGAGGCTTTTAAAAACTCCCAGCCTGGTTCATTACTCAAAACCGCAATCATGGGTAAGACTGCCGACCTGACTGCTGTCCAGAAGGCCATCATTGACACCCTGAAGCAAGAGGGTAAGACACAGAAAGAAATCTCTGAGCGAATAGGCTGTTCCCAGAGTGCTCTATCAAGGCATCTCAGTGGGACGTCTGTGGGAAGGAAAAAGTGTGGCAGAAAATGCTGCACAACCAGAAGAGGTGACCGGACCCTGAGGAAGATTGTGGAGAAGGGCCGATTCCAGACCTTGGGGGACCTGTGGAAGCAGTGGACTTGGCTACAGGTGCCGCATTCCCCAGGTCAAGCCGCTTTTGAAGCAGAAACAGTGTCAGAAACGCCTGACCTGGGCTACAGAGAAGCAGCACTGGACTGTTGCTCAGTGGTCCAAAGTACATTTTTTGGATGAAAGCAAATTTTGCATGTCATTCGGAAATCAAGGTGCCAGAGTCTGGAGGAAGACTGGGAAGAAGGAAATGCCAAAATGCCTGAAGTCCAGTGTCAAGTCCCCACAGTCAGTGATGGTCTGGGGTGCCGTGTCAGCTGCTGGTGTTGGTCCACTGTGTTGTATCAAGGGCAGGGTCAATGCAGCTCGCTATCAGGAGATTTTGGAGCACTTGATGCTTCCATCTGCTGAAAAGCTTTATGGAGGTGAAGATTTCATTTTTCAGCACGACCTGGCACCTGCTCACAGTGCCAAAACCACTGCTAAATGGTTTACTGACCATGGGATTACTGGGCTCAATTGGCCTGCCAACTCTCCTGACCTGAAGCCCATAGAGAATCTGTGGGATATTGTGAAGAGAAAGTTGAGAGACACCAGACCCAACACTGTGGATGAGCTTAAGGCCGCCATCGAAGCATCCTGGGCCTCCGTAACACCTCAGCAGTGCCACAGGCTGATTGCCTCCATGCCACGCGGCATTGAAGCAGTCATTTCTGCAAAAGGATTCCCGACCAAGTATTGAGTGCATAACTGAACATAATTATTTGAAGGTTGACTTTTTTGTATTAAAAACACTTTTTTTTATTGGTCGGATGAAATATGCTAATTTTTTGAGATATGAATTTTGGGTTTTCATGAGCTGTATGCCAAAATCATCAGCATTAAACAATAAAAGACCTGAAATATTTCAGTTGGTGTGCAATGAATCTAAAATATATTAAAGTCTAATGTTTATCAGTACATTACAGAAAATAATGAACTTTATCACAATATGCTAATTTTTTGAGAAGGACTAGTACAGTCACAACTTACATTTTTTTTTCACCTTACTGTGTCTGGAACCGAACTAAAACGTAAGTCGGGGAGTGTCTGTATGCATAATGGACTGTTGGCAGTGGAATGAATGGGCTGGTGACCTATCCAAGGGACATTCTGTATGATCTGGATGCAGTTAAGATGTAATCCGGATGAATGGCTGTACTGGAGATGGATGAATGAATGATAAACCCTCCTAAGAAAAGTGTACCATATTAAGTTGAATGGTATCCTACATTCACACATGTATAGTGGAGGTATAAGCCGATCACCAGACTTAAGGAAAAGTAGTTTTAGTATTTTTGTCTGAGATGGAACAAGACGGATTACCGATCCTAAGGTTGGTGGTTCAAGCCCCACTGTCAGTGCAGCAAATTGGGTTATCAAAGGCAGGCCATGTCTCTCAGTGTCTATGGTGAGAGGCTGAAAAAGCACCAGTGCTGATTTTTGACGAGAGGAGCAGCATAGCCGTCAGCATGTTTCTGCCCTGCGATGGCCTGGTAAGCTGTCCAGGGTGTACTATGCCCTCCCCCAGAGTCGGCTGAGATGGGCGCCAGCCTCCCCGCGACCCGGATTCAGACGTTACAGAAAATGAACGAATAAAAAGGGACAGACGTCATTCCATAAATGAAAGTGAAAGTAAGTAAATACAATGAAAACACGTGTGTTTGGATAAAACTGCAATAAATTACCTCTAGAAATACAACCAGATCACCATATGAGCAATAAACAGTGTTGCCTTTGTAATATAATTTATTTCCATGGTCGGTTTCTGTCCTGATTGGTCCGAGGTCTCCTTGAGTTAATTTGTCAATACAGTACTAGTCATATATATATATATGAGCCTCTATCTCTAGTTTTTATTAATAATACAGGGAGATGTACTTACACCTGTGCTGACACCTTTATACTGAGATTTTGGTGGGTCCATTGTTAAAAGGAAGAAATGACAGCTTAAGATGATGAGCTCCAGGAAACTACTATAAGAGTCTAAACAATCCCGGTGTCTTGCGATTGCGCCAAGGTTTACAGCGACATCTCTGGCTTGCGGCGTGTAATTGCAGCCACACCAGCCTCCATTACTGTAGAGTGAACTCATGACGTTGCAAAGTTCTTTGTGGAAATGAAATGAAATGAAATGGCGCGGTTTCATGTCATGAGGCTGCAGCCAATGACGAAGAAGCACCTCTATCACAGTTCAATTTATAGTACTCAACAAAACAGTGCTTAAATTTAGTAAAACTTCAATTTACTCTTAAATACTTTTAAAACTTCAATAGTATTTAGTGTGTGGAAGAGCAAAACAAAGATTTAGAAATAAACACATTAAAAAAAAAGCAGGTTATTCCCCCCAAAAAATGTAAAGAGGATTCTTTTGAGCTTTGCTTTTTCCTTATCACTAAATATTTTTTCTTTGAGATTGTTTTGGGTGAAACACAAAAAAGCAAAAGACTGACAATAATAGCAGGTGTGTGAAACAGAGAATAATATTTTGATATTATCTTTCATTGCCGAATTGATTAATCCTACTAGGGCAACGAGGAGACTGGAGTCTATCTCAAATGACTGAAGGCCAAGGTGCCGTGCATCCTGAACAGCTCACCAGTCCATCGCAGGGCGCCAACAAACACATGCCAGATAGCCTAATGTATATGTCTCTGGGCGGTTGGAGGCTACTCCTGAAAGCACGGGAAGAACATGCAAACTTCACACAAAAACATCCTTTTAAAGCCCCGGGACACAAACCAAGGACTTTCTTGCTTTAAGCGGACATGTTAAATACCACATTTCCTTATTAAGTTATTATTATTATTACTATTACTCCCCCAGTGCAGCTAACTGGGTTATCAAAGGTCAGCCATGTCTATCACTGTCTATGGTGTGAGGCTGTAAAAAACCCATTGCTGACTCTCGACAAGAGTAGCTGCATAGCCGCCAGCGTGTTTCATTTATTCATTTCATTTATATAATTATTATTACTATTACTCATTCATTCATTTTCTGAATAGCTTAATTCTAATTAAGGTCATGGGGAGGCTGGCGCCCATCTCAGCCAACTCCGAACGAAGGCAGAATACACCCTGGACAGCTCGCCAGGCCTCACCAGGCAGAAACACACTGACAGCTATGCAGCTCCTCTCGTCGAAAGTCAGCAATGGTTCTTTTACATGAACGTCTCACCATAGACAGTGAGACATGGCCGACCTTTGATAACCCAGTTACCTAATTATTATTATTATTATTATTATTATTATTATTATTATTATTGGGGCCAGTGGCGTAGTGGTAAGGGTGCTACGCTCATGATTGGGAGGTTGTGAGTTCGAATCCCACCGAGACCCTCACTGTGCTAAGATCCCTGGACAAGGTCTCAACTACAAGTGTGCTTCTGTTCGCCCAGCAGTATAAATGGGTACCAGTAAATTATACTGGGAAGGTAACCTGCGATGGACTAGCGTCCCATCCAGGAGGAGTTGAAGTTCTGGTCGCTTCATGCCACAGAAACCGGGGATAAGCACCAGCCTGATGAGTCACTATGGCTCAGGTGTAAAAACCCAACAGCCTTTACCTTTTACCTTACCTGTCTGTCTGTCTTCCTTTCGGCTTTTTCCCTTTTACTCAGGAGTCGCCACAGCGAATCATCTGATTCGCATGTTTGATTTGGCAGAGGTTTTTACGTCGGATGCCCTTCCTGTCACAACCCTTTTCACAAGGGACAGAAACACGCTGGCGACTTTGCAGCTACTCTTTACGAAAGTCAGCAATGGTTCTTTTACATGCCTCTCACCATAGACAGTGACAGACATGGCCCGCCTTTGATAACCCAGTTAGCTGCACTGGGGGGACAGTGACAATCTTGTGGAGAGTGGGACTCAAACCCCCAACCTTTGGATCAGTGATCCAGCGCCCTATTCCACTAGACCACCACTGCCCCCACCTTTTACCTTACCTGTTATTATTATTATTATTATTATTATTATTATTATTATTATTATTATTATTATTATTATTATTATAACAATTATAGGAAAATATCCCTCTCTAGTTTGCATGTATGTCTTCACAGTTATCATATCAGAGTTTATTGTTTGAAAATCTCTTCCCAATGTTAACCTCAGAGTGTAATAGAGGACGCGTGCACGTGGAAATAAAGAGCCACTGCGCACCCTGCAGGCAGGAGGAAGAAAGTCTTCCTGAAACTCCTGATGTGAACAGACGATCTGCTCTCATTGGACAGCGAGCTTTCAACCCAGAGACAGGTAGGTGAGGACTTTCTGCTTAAAATCTTTCTTCTAGTTTCCATGAAAATAAATAAAAAATATAATACGCGCGAGGCGGTTTGGAGACTTTGGGTTTAATATGCCGAACCAGCCGAGTTATAAGCGAAGTAACAACTAAAACAGCATCGCTTGAGCTTTCGGTTTCGAATTGAAATTAAGGGGAAGGTTTTTTTTTTCACACATATGAACATATCACATTTCACAAAGTCTTTTTTTTCTTCTGGAATTTGTTTTTATTCCCTATTCATTGTTTTTAAGCACACCATGGCTCTTTTGGATGTGAGTGGATCCTCGTCTCTTTCCCGAATCGCCTCACGGTTCGGATCAAACCACACTCGGGTTGTTGATGGACCGAATCACTACAGCTTTGGAACAAAGTCTCAGGAATTTGCTCTACCAGTTGGAGTTGATGTAAGCACTATAAAGCCTATATTTTACAAACAATATTACTTTCATTTCTTTTCAAGTCGCTTATATTACAGTAAATATGGGATCCACATATATGTGATATCTTAATTGTGTTTTCTCTTACAGCCAATTATTTCCTTGAAGGTTGTAGTCCACCTGACAATAACACCTAGTTTATACCTAATAAAGTTTAAATCAATGACTTTCGAGAGCAAATAAACATTGTATTATATTTTTTAAAATGTCCCAAAGTCTAGCCTGTAGAGAAAAAGTACCTTCTATGATAAGAATAAAGGAAATCACACCAATTATGCACTAAACTGTAGAGACACATTCATCACATCATCGAAACCCCCAGTCTATAAATCACTCATTCGCCAAACTGATTACTCCTGGGGTTACGGGCTAAGGTGGGGTACATCCTGAACAGCTAACCAGACCATCACAGGGCAATGCGCACACACACACACACACACACACACTCATAAACACTCATCATTGTTCATTTTATGTAACTGCTTAATCCTAATTAGGGTCATGGGGAGGCTGGCACCCAGCCCAGCTGACTCTGGGCAAGGGCAGAGTACACCCTGGACAGCTTGCCAGGCCATCGCAGGGCAGAAACTTGGTAACGGCTATGCAATTACTCTTGTCGAAATTCAGCAATGGTTCTTTTACATGAACCTCACACCATAGATGGTGAGAGACATGGCCGGCCTTTGATAACCCAGTTAGCTGCACTGGGAGACATTGACAACCTATAGAGAGTGGGGCTTGAACCCCAACCTTAGGATCAGTGATCCAGCACCGTTACCACTAGGCCACCACTGCCCCATAAACATTCATGTAAAGTAATAAAATGTTTGTACTTTCTTATGTTTTAGCCATCAGACTTTCTGAAATCATGCAGCTGTGATGATGGGATATCAATAGACTTGAACCACGGTACCACAACACTAGCTTTTAAGTTCCGCCATGGGGTCATTGTTGCCGTTGACTCCCGGGCCTCAGCTGGACGCTATATTGGTAAACATCCTCGCATATTTTCATGTGAAGTGTTTAATTTAACAAATTATATCATAATACTACATAAACTTACTGCCAATGCTTTTGTGTCCATTAGCTTCAAAAGAGGTAAATAAGGTGATTGAGATCAACCCTTTCCTGCTGGGCACCATGTCTGGCAGTGCAGCAGACTGTCAGTACTGGGAGAGACTTCTGGCGAAAGAGTGCAGGTCAGTCTGAGCAAAAGCTGAAAGGGTGGGGTGAATCTTTGACAGGATAAAGTTGAGTCATTCCGTATGAAATCAACAGATTTTAAGAAAATTGGCACTTGAACCTGTCAGATTTTTCTACATTTTTACATACTTATAGAACACTTTATATGAGGGAGAATTCTACATTTCAAGGCTTAATTGTAAATACAGGGATCCCTCACTTTCCCCGGTTAATTGGGACCGAGATCCCCCCATGACCTCCGAATTCTGTGAAGTGGGATCACCCCCCCCCCCTCCCGACTGACCCCTACTTACATGTCTATGTGTATATAATATTAATAAATACATATTCAACACTATAAATGCTTATAATAACAATTAAACATTCAAAAATAATGCATAAGATGTAAATAAAATATAAATACACACACACAGGTGCGCATGCACGCACTCAGATGCACACCTCTAATAAAAATGTAAGTAGTTTTGATGGGGGGTTTTGGGTTGTTCTTATGTTTTTTTTAATTTATAGTCTTTTTTTGGGTTATCAAAGGCGAGCCATGTCTCTCACTGTCTATGGTGTGAGGCATGTAAAAGAACCATTGCTGACTTTCGTAAAGAGTAGGCTGCAAAGTCGTCAGCGTGTTTCTGTCCCTTGCTAAAAGGGTTGTGACAGGAAGGGCATCCGACGTAAAAACCTCTGCCAAATCAAACGTGCGAATCAGATGATTCACTGTGGCCACTTCTGAGTAAAAGGGAAAAAGCCAAAAGGAAGATAGACAGACAGTCTTTTTTTGCATAATTGGCCTTGTTTTGTGGCATTTTCCTTAACTTTTTCCCCCTATTCTTCCTTAATTTCCTTATTTTTTTAATTCGATGAATATTTCAAAAAACAATGCGATCCACTGAAGTCGCATAAATTGAAGCGTGAAGTAGCAAGGGATCCCTGTACAGACGCTCCCCGACTTACATTCATCCGTTTTATGTTTTTTCGATTGTACGTTTTTTTGTTTGTTTTTGTTTCCAAAAAAAAAAACCGTACAATCGAAAAAACGTAAAATGGAAGAATGTAAGAATGTGAGTGCCAAAGTGGTGAAGCATGATTCATGGCAGTGCAGTGCGAGTGTTGCGACAGTTGTTTGCGCTGCCGGCAGTGCCAGCATCTTAAAAGGCCAAGCAGGAGATGAAGCAGCTTCACTTTCTAACTGCTCAGAGCAAATTTATTCATCTACTTTCAATGCCACGTCACTGTGGCGCGAAGCTGAGAGCCAATCCTTTCTGTGTGGGCAGGTCCGATACCTTGAAGCTCTAATTTTATTGGACTCACACGCTGCAGTGTTTATGTGACAGGTAGGGCGTCCCAAGTATTGGCAATCAGCTGGTCTGCGGGTTGAAGTTTTTCCATGTCTGTCCATTTGTGTTTGCTTGCCAGCTGTGCTTGACTTCGTGGAAATGAGCCGATCAAAACGAGGGAAATTTATCTCTTTACTCAAACAACACGCGCAGTCTGTGGCTGTTGTTATAATCCAATAAAATTGGAGTTTGAAGCTACCGGACCCGCCCACACAGTGGAGTACAGAAAGGATTGGCTCTCCGCTGCGTGTCACAGTGACGTGGAATTGAAAATAGATGTGTAGATTTAAATGCGTGAGATATATTTATCTGTTTTTGTTTGGCGTGAGTGTATTTGGATGGAAAGTCGACATACGACCAGATCGATTTATGACCGGTCTGCCGGAACCAAAAGCGGTCGGAAGTCGACGACTCACTGTACAGTACATACAAATTTTTAAGAATAGTTTATATTATATAATAGTATGTTCCCTTATTTTGTTTAGTACAACAACGAATATGAACAAAACTAACACATTACTAACATACTGTGTGTACATGTGGGTTTTTATTTATGTCCTCAGGCTTTATCAGCTCCGTAACAAACAGAGGATTTCAGTGTCTGCAGCATCCAAGCTGCTGTCTAACATGATGATTGGTTATAGAGGCATGGGCTTGTCCATCGGAAGCATGATCTGTGGCTGGGACAAGAAGGTATTCATCATCTTCATTTGATTGCTTTTAAACCCCTCTGTCCATTCACCTTCAAGTGGATTTTTGAAAAAAGTTGTTTTTTTTGTACACATGCAATTCATATGTAACATCCTATATAAAAATAGGGGGCAGTGGTGGCCTGGTGGTAGGGTGTTGGATGCCTGGTCCCAAGGTCTGAGGGTCAAGCCCTATTTTCAATGGGTTGTCACTGCTGTCTCAACAGTGTGACTGACTGGGTGATCAAACTTTTGCTGGCGCGTTTGAATGTTTGAATGGTGCGTTTGAATTTTTGAATGGCACGTTTGGCGCTTTTCGTAAGAAGAAGTTGTTTCGTATGCAGAGGACGGAAATTTAGGAAAATGTTTTTCGTAACACAAACAAGTGTCCGCCCTCACGCCGGTCCCAAGCCTGGATAAATGCAGAGGGTTGCGATAGGAAGGGCATCTGGCGTAAAACTTTTGCCAGAATGCAAAATGCAAACCGTAAAGACAAATTTTATACCGGATCGGTCGAGGCCCGGGTTAACAACGACCGCCATCAGTGCTGTTAACCAACAGGGTTCTGGGAGAAATTGGACTACTGTTGGTCGAAGACGTTGAAGATGGAGAGGCGGGAGGCGTGTTCATAGGCAGAGAGAGAAGAGGAAAAGCACGAGTTTAGGACTGAGAGTAGGGACTTTGAATGTTGGAACTATGACAGGTAACGGTAGAGAGCTGGCTGACATGATGCAGCTGAGGAAGGTGGACATACTTTGTGTTCAGGTGACCAGGTGGAAAGGTAGCAAGGCTAGAAGCTTAGGAGCGGGGTTTAAGCTGTTTTTTCATGGTGTGGATGGGAAGAGAAATGGAGTAGGAGTCATCTTGAAGGAGGAGTTTGTCAGGAATGTTATAGAAGTGAAAAGAGTGTCAGAGGGAGTCATGAGTCTCAAGTTAGAAATTGAAGGTGTGATGTTCAATGTTGTTAGTGTTTATGCCGCACAGGCAGGATGTGCGCTAGACGAGAAGGAGAGATTCTGGAGTGTTAGATGAAGTGATGCAGAATACCCCCAGAGGTGAAAGAGTGGTCATTTGTACAGACTTCAACGGACATTTTGGTGAAGGCAACAGAGGGGATGAGGAAGTGATGGGCAGGTTTGGTATCCAGGACAGGAACTTTGAAGGACGGATGTTGATCGATTTTGCAAAAAGGATGGAAATGGCTGTGGTGAATACTTTCTTCCAGAAGAGGGAGGAGCATAGGGTGACTTATAAAAGCGGAGGTATGAGCACACAGGTAGACTACATCTTGTGTAGGCGATGTAATTTGAAGGAAGTCAGTGACTGCAAAGTAGTAGTGGGTGAGAGTGTTGCCAAACAGCATAGGATGGTGGTGTGCAGGATGATGCTGATGGTAAGAAAGGTGAAGAAGGCAAAGGCAGAGCAGAAGACAAAGTGGTGGAAGCTGAAAAAGGAAGATTGTTGTGTTGTCTTCAAGGAGGAGATGAAACAGGTTTTGGGTGGTCAGGAGGTGCTTCCAGATGACTGGGCAACTACAGCTAATGTGATCAGGGGGGACAGGTAGGAGAGTACTTGGCGTGTCCTTTGGAAGGACAGTAGATAAGGAGACTTGGTGGTGGAATGAGGAAGTGCAGGAGTGTGTACAAAATAAAAGGTTAGCTAAGAAAAAATGGGACATTGAGAGGACCGGAGAGAGTAAACAGCAGTACAGGGAGACACAGCGTAAGGCGAAGGTAGCGGTGTCAAAGGCCAAACAGAGGGCGTATGATGACTTGTATGATAGGTTGGACAGTAAGGAGGGAGAAAATTATTTATACAGGTTGGCACAGCAGAGAAATAGAGATGGGAAGGACATGCAGCAAGTTAGGGTGATAAAGGACAGAGTGGGAAACGTGTTGACTGATGACAGAAGTGTGCTGGAAAGATGGAAAGAGTACTTTGAAGAGCTGATGAATGAGGAAAATGCGAAAGAAAAAAGAGTAGAAGAGGTGACTGTTGAGGAGCAGGAAGTAGCAAAGATTAGTAAGGGTGAGGTGAGGAGGGCACTGAAGAGGATGAAGAGTGGAAAGGCAGTTGGTCTTGATGACATACCAGTGGAGGTATGGAAGTGTCTAGGAGAGGTAGCAGTAGATTTTCTGACAAGAACATTCAACAAGGTCTTAGAGAGTGAGAGGATGCCGGAGGAATGGAGAAGTGCGCTTGTGCCCATTTTTAATAACAAGGGAGACATGCAGCGTTGTGGCAACTACAGAGGGATAAAGTTGATGAGCCATATGATGAAGCTGTGGGAAAGAATAGTGGAAGCGAGACTAAGGGCAGAGGTCAGCATTTGTGAACAACAGTTTGGTTTCATGCCAAGAAAGAGCACCACAGATGCAGTGTTTGCCTTGAGGATGTTAATAGAGCAGTACAGAGAAGGTCAGAAGGAGCTGCAATGTGCCTTTGTGGATCTGGAGAAAGCATATGACAGGGTGCCGAGAGAGGAACTGTGGTATTGCATAAGGAAGTCTGGAGTGGCAGAGAAGTATGTTAGAGTGGTGCAGGACATCTATGAGAGATGTAAGACAGTGGTGAGGTGTGCTGTCGGTGTGACAGAAGAGTTCAAAGTGGAGGTGGGACTGCATCAAGGGTCAGCTCTGAGCCCCTTCTTGTTTGCTATGGTGATGGACAGGCTGACAGATGAGGTTAGACAAGAATCTCCATGGACTATGATGTTTGCAGATGACATTGTGATCTGTAGATTCTGTAGTGAGAGCAGAGAACAAGTGGAAGAAAATCTAGAGAGGTGGAGGTATGCCCTGGAAAGGAGAGGAATGAAGGTTAGCCTCAGTAAAACAGAATACATGTGTGTTAACGACAAGGACCCAAGAGGAACGGTGAGTTTACAGGGAGCAGAGATAAAGAAGGTGGAGGATTTTAAGTACTAAGGCTTGGGAGTAACGAGGATGGATAGGATCAGAAATGAGTACATCAGAGGGACAGCACATGTAAGATGTTTTGGAGACAAAGTCAGAGAGGCTAGATTGAGATGGTTTGGACATGTACAGAGGAGGGATAGTGAGTATATTGGTCGTAGGATGCTGAGGTTGGAACTACCAGGCAAAAGGCCCAGAGGAAGACCAAAGAGAAGATTTATGGATGCGGTGAAGGCGGACATGAAGGTCGTTGGAGTAAGAGTAGAAGATGCAGAGGATAGGGAGAGATGGAGGCAGATCATTTGCTGTGGCGACCCCTGAAGGGAACAGCCGAAAGGAAAAGAAGAAGGCTCAACCATCCAGAGCAATGGAGAGTGTGGAAAAGAGGTGAAGAAGCGTGTGCAGGCAGGTTGGAATGGTTGGAGAAAAGTATATCGTATGATGTGCGATAGGAAGGTATTGGCAAGAATGAAAGGAAAAGTGTACAAGACGGTGATGAGACCAGCGATGTTGTATGGTTTAGAAACAGTGGCCCTGGGGAAAAGACAGGAGGCTGAGCTGGAGGTAGCAGAGATGAAAATGTTGAGGTTCTCTTTGGGAGTAACGAGGATGGATAGGATCAGGAATGAGTACATCAGAGGGACAGCACATGTTAGAGGTTTTGGAGACAAAGTCAGAGAGGCTAGATTGAGATGGTTTGGACATGTACAGAGGAGGGATAGTGAGTATATTGGTAGTAGGATGCTGAGGTTGGAACTACCAGGCAGAAGGCCGAGAGGAAGACAAAAGAGAAGATTTATGGCTGTGGTGCAGGAGGACATGAAGGTAGTTGGAATAAGAGTAGAAGATACAGAGGATTGGGTAAGATGGAGGCGGATGGTTTGTTGTGGCAACCCCTGAAGGGAAAAGCCGAAAGGTAAAGAAGAAGAAGAAGTTTTTCGTAACCTGGATTTTTTGTATTCAGAGGTTTTGGTAAGTAGAGGGCCGACTGTATATACAATGGATTCATTATAATTTCACTCACCCACACATACATTATGCTTAATCATATTATTAAGGTTGTGGGGTAGCAATCTCAGTTAATAATGGCCAAAGGGTTCAAAGGTTACACCCTGAACAGCTTGTCAGACCATCGAAAGACCAACATATACACAGTCATTAACTCTCGCACTTTTTACCTTGAGGTAATTTGGAACATCCAATTAGCCTAATGTGCATGTACTTGGGCTGTGACAGGAAACTGGGGTACAATGAGAAAATGCACCCAAGAATGGGGAGAATATGTAACTCCACCCAGGAACACTTCAAGCCCAGGACTCAAACCCAGGATGCTGTTGCTGTGAAAGGGATGCACTAACAACTACGCCACTGTGCTACGCCACGATCTGTCATGATGATTTTTCTCAATATTTCAATATTGCTACCTGTACAATATGTTGTGTTCATGATGGCGAAGACACACTACATAGCCTAATGGGGCAATTTGAAGCACTTAGATTCCTTTTAGGTGTATATTATGTGTGGAAGTCGTTCAAGTTGCATTTTACTTTTTGTTTTTAAGGTGTTAATGCTGCTACAAATGTGTGTTGATATCTGCAGGGACCTGGTCTGTATTATGTAGATGAGAACGGAACACGTCTCTCAGGGTCAATGTTTTCCACGGGATGTGGGAACAGCTATGCATACGGGGTGATAGACAGTGGTTACCGTGAGGATATGACCGTGGAAGAGGCGTGTGAGCTCGGTCGCCGTGGCATTGCTCACGCCACTCACAGAGACGCCTACTCTGGTGGAGTGGTCAACCGTAAGTGATATTCATCCATTACATACTAATACAGTTGTAAAAATTACATAAAGTACATCATGCAAATTTTGTATTCTGAAGCACAGCATAAGTTAGAAATGATGTGAGTGAATCTAAATTATTGTATTGTGCAATAAAATGCAGTGGTGCTATTTAGATGCTCTATGATGTTGTCAATGTTTATACCAATGTCTGATTGTTGTTCATTATATCTTCTTAGTCTATCACATGAAGGAGGAGGGTTGGACTAAGGTGTGCAAAGAGGACGTATCGGAACTAATCCACGAGTACAGGAAAGGAATGTTCTGATGCTATATGTGCTTTTATATTTACAAAAAAACCCTGTATTTGGCTTGATTCTCCTGGCATGAAAATACAATGTTTTTCAAAATTCACAATAAAGGTGGCATTTAATCAAAAGTAATGCTGTATTTTCTTTATATACAGTATATATACAGGGATCCCTCACTTTCCACAGTTAATGGGATCCAAGACCCCCTGCGACCACCGATTTCCGCGAAGTAGGATCTACCCCCCTGACTGACATATACTTACATGTAGTATGTGTATATAATATCAATAAATACATATTCAATGCTATAAATGCTGATAATAACAATTAAACATTCAAAGATAATGCATAAGATGTGAATAAAATATAAATACACACACATACAAATTCACACACACACACACACACACACACACACACACACACACACACACACACAGATGTGCACCTCACATAAAAATCAAAGTAGTTTTGTTGGGTCGTTTTTTGTTTTTGTTTTTTGCATAATTTGCCATGTTTTCCTTCACTTTTTTACCTATTTTTCCTTAATTACCTTATTTTTATATTTTTCTATGAATATTTTTGAAAAACCCACGATGCACTGATGCCACAAAAACTGAAGCACGAAGTAGTGGGGGGATCACTGTATATATCTGTGTGTGTGTGTGTGTGTGTGTGTGTGTGTGTGTGTGTGTGTATGTGTGTATATATGTATATATATATATATATATATATATATATATATATATATATATATATATATATATATATATATATATATATATATACATACATACACGGTATACAGGTGTAGTAGAGTAATAGAATACAACAGTCATGGCATGCATGCTGCTGATTCTGTGTAACTGAATCACTAATTTGAAAGGGACATATATAAAATAATAGCAATGTGGAGTTCAATTAGTGACGTCATTCATTCCTTGAAAAACAGGTACAAATTATTGTCCTTATTTAAGGATGGAAGGCAGCAAATATTGTACATGCTGGTTATAGAGCATTTCTCTCTAAATTCTGAGGAAAATGGGTCATTTCTGACATTGTTCAAAACAGCAGCATTTTTTTGTGTTTTTTTACACTCGTGCCTAGTGGCTCATCAGGCCGGTGCTTATCCCTGGTTTCCATAGTGTGAAGCGACCAGGAGTTCAACTCTTTGCAGGTTTCCTTCCCAGTGTATTTTTACTGGCACACATTTATACTGCTGGGTCAACAGATGCACACTTGTGGTTAAGACCTTGCACAGTGGGTCTTAGCACAGTGGGGGTCCAACTGGGATTCGAACGCACAACCTCTCGATCATGAGCACAGCACCCTAACCACTGGACCACTGGCCCCACGAAAAACAACAGCGTATCTTGATTAAAAAGATGATTGGAGGGGGAAACCTAAAGAAGTGCAGAAAATGAGAGGCTGCTCTGCTAAAATGATTCAAATGCTTGAAAATAGCAACTAAACTGTGAAAGACATGGAAGAAAGGAATATATATACATATATATATATATATGTATGTATATATATATATGTATGTATGTATATATATATATATGTATATATATATGTACTGTATATGTATATACATATATCTTCTTTCTTCTTCTTTTCCTTTCGGCTTTTCCCTTCAGGTGTCGCCACAGCGAATCATCTGCCTCCATCTCACCCTATCTTCTCTTACACCAACGACCTTCATGTCCTCCTTCACCACATCCATGAATCGTCTCTTTGGTCTTCCTCTACGCCTTCTGCCTGGTAGTTCCAGCCTCAGCATCCTATTACCAATATACTCACTATCCCTCCTCTGTACATGTCCAAACCATCTCAAGCTAGTCTCTCTGACTTTGTCTCCAGAACGTCTTACATGTGCTGTCCCTCTGATGTGCTCATTCCTAATCCTATCCATCCTCGTTACTCCCAAAGAGAACCTCAACATTTTCATCTCTGCTACCTCCAGCTCTGCCTCCTGTCTTTTCCCCAGGGCCACTGTTTCTAAACTATACAACATCGTTGGCCTCAACACCGTCTTGTACACTTTTCCTTTCATTCTTGCCGATACTCTCCTATCACACATCACACCGGACACTTTTCTCCAACCATTCTAACCTGCCTGCACACGCTTCTTGACCTCTTTTCCACACTCTCCATTGCTCTGGATTGTTGAGCCTAAGTACTTAAAATCCTCCACCTTTCTTATCTCTGCTCCCTGTAATCTTACCGTTCCTCTTGGGTCCTTGTCATTCATGCACATGTATTCTGTCTTACTGAGGCTAATCTTCATTCCCCTCCTTTCCAGGGCATACCTCCACCTCTCTAGATTTTCCTGCACTTGTTCTCTGCTCTCACTACAGATCACGATGTCATCTGCAAACATCATAGTCCATAGGGAATCTTGTCTAACCTCGTCTGTCAGCCTGTCCATCACCATAGCAAACAAGAAGGGGCTGAGAGCTGACCCTTGATGCAGTCCCACCTCCACCTTGAACTCTTCTGTCACACCGACAGCACACCTCACCACTGTCTTACATCTCTCATACATGTCCTGCACCACTCTAACATACTTCTCTGCCACTCCAGACTTCCTCATGCAATACCACAGTTCTTCTCTCGGCACCCTGTCATATGCTTTCTCCAGATCCACAAAGGCACAATGCAGCTCCCTCTGACCTTCTCTGTACTTCTCCATTAACATCCTCAAAGCAAATACTGCATCTGTGGTGCTCTTTCTTGGCATGAAACCAAACTGTTGTTCACAAATGCTGACCTCTGCCCTTAATCTAGCTTCCACTATTCTTTCCCATAACTTCATCGTATGGCTCATCAACTTTATCCCTCTGTAGTTGCCACAACTCTGTACATCTCCCTTGTTCTTAAAAATGGGCACAAGCACACTTCTCCATTCCTCCGGCATCTGCTCACTTTCTAAGACCTTGTTGAATATTCTTGTCAGAAAATCTACTGCTACCTCCCCTAGACACTTCCATACCTCCACCGGTATGTCATCAGGACCAACTGCCTTTCCATTCTTCATCCTCTTCAATGTCCTCCTCACTTCACCCTTACTAATCTTTGCTACTTCCTGGTCCTCAACAGTCACCTCTTCTACTCTTTTTTCTCTCTCATTTTCCTCATCCATCAGCTCTTCAAAGTACTCTTTCCATCTTCCCAGCACACTTCTGTCATCAGTCAATACATTTCCCTCTCTGTCCTTTATCAATCTAACTTGCTGCATGTCCTTCCCATCTCTATTTCTCTGATGTGCCAACCTGTATAAATCATTTTCTCCCTCTTTACTTTCCAACCGAGCATACAAGTCATCAAACGCGCTCTGTTTGGCCTTTGACACAGCTATCTTCGCCTTACTCCGTGTCTCCCTGTACTCCTGTTTACTCTCTTCGGTAATCTCAATGTCGCACTTCTTCTTAGCTAACCTCTTCCTTTGTACACACTCCTGCACTTCCTCATTCCACCACCAAGTCTCCTTATCTACACTCCTTCCAGATGACACACCAAGTATTCTCCTACCTGTCTCCCTGATCACATTAGCTGTAGTTGTCCAATCATCCGGAAGCACTTCCTGACCACCCAAAGCCTGTTTCAACTCCTCCTTGAAGACAACCCGACACTCTTCCTTTTTCAACTTCCACCACTTTGTCTTCTGCTCTGCCTTTGCCTTCTTCACCTTCCTCACCATCAACATCATCCTGCACACCACCATCCTATGCTGTTTGCCTATGCTACTACTTTGCAGTCACTGACTTCCTTTAAATTACATCGCCTGCACAAGATGTAGTCTACCTGTGTGCTCCTACCTCCACTTTTATAAGTCACCCTATGCTCCTCTCTCTTCTGGAAGAAAGTATTCACCACAGCCATTTCCATCTTATCTATTTCTTATCTACCAACATCTGTCCTTCTGCGTTCCTGTCCTGGATACCAAATCTGCCCATCCCTCCCTCGTCCCCGTTTCCTGCACCAACATGTCCATTGAAGTCTGCCCCAATGACCACTCTTTCACCTCTGGGGGTACTCTGCATCACTTCATCTAACTCCCTCCAGAATCTCTCCTTCTCTTCTCGCTCACATCCTGTCTGTGGGGCATAAGCACTAACAACATTGACCATCACACCTTCAAGTTCTTACTTGAGACTCATCACTCTGTCTGACACTCTTTTCACTTCTAGAACATTCCTGACAAACTCCTCCTTCAAGATGACTCCGACTCCATTTCTCTTCCCATCCACACCATGATAAAACAGCTTAAACCCTGCTCCTATGCTTCTAGCCTTGCGACCTTTCCACCTGGTCTCCTGAACACACAGTATGTCCACCTTCCTCCTCTGCATCATGTCAGCCAGCTCTCTACCTTTTCCTGCCATAGTTCCAACATTCAAAGTCCCTACTTTCAGTCCTAGACTCATGCCTTTCCTCTTCTCTCTCTGGCAACGGACACGCCTCCCGCCTCTCCTTCTTCGACGTCTTCGACCAACAGTAGTCCAATTTCCATCAGCACCCTGTTGGTTGACGGCACTGATGGCGGTTGTTGTTAACCCGGGCCTCAACCGATCCGGCATGTCATTCTTTCTTGTGATTCGCATAGTTTATTTGGCATTTGTTTTATGCCAGATGCCCTTCCTGACGCAACCCTCTGCATTTATCCGGACTTGGGACCGACCGGCGTGAGGGAGAGACACTGGTTTGTGCCCCCCCCTCACGGCTGCATTATGTATATATATATATTGGTGTATATATATATATATATATATATATATATATATATATATATATATATATATATATATATATATATATATATATATATATATATATATATGCCATTTGAATGGA
>CM045744.1:29768975-29828975 GCA_024760905.1 Plotosus lineatus | reverse complement strand
AGGAAAGAAAAGATAAATACATAAAATGTGCCATGCTTATCTTATACCATAATAGTTTCATGTTTTATAAACTTAAACCATTTTTGGTATATAAAGAATGTGACTAATTGTGATTATTCTTCTTCTTCTTCTTTTTCTTTCGGCTGTTCCCTTCAGGGGTCGCCACAGCAAATGATCTGCCTCCATCTCTCCCTATCCTCTGCATCTTCTACTCTTACTCCAACGACCTTCATGTCCGCCTTCACCACATCCATAAATCTTCTCTTTGGTCTTCCTCTGGGCCTTCTGCCTGGTAGTTCCAACCTCAGCATCCTACTACCAATAGACTCACTATCCCTCCTCTGGACATGTCCAAACCATCTCAATCTAGCCTCTCTGACTTTGTCCCCAAAACATCTTACATGTGCTGTCCCTCTGATGTACTCGTTTCTGATCCTATCCATCCTCGTTACTCCCAAAGAGAACCTCAACATTTTCATCTCTGCTACCTCCAACTCTGACTCCTGTTTTTTCCCCAGGGCCACTGTCTCTAAACCATACAACATCGCTGGCCTCATCACCGTCTTGTACACTTTTCCCTTCATTCTTGCCGATACTCTCCGATCACACATCACACCGGACACTTTTCTCCATCCATTCCAACCTGCCTGCACGCGCTTCTTCACCTCTTTTCCACACTCCCCATTGCTCTGGATTGTTGAGCCTAAGTACTTAAAATCCTCCACCTTCTTTATCTCTGCTCCCTGTAAACTCACCGTTCCTCTTGGGTCCTTGTCGTTCACACACATGTATTCTGTCTTACTGAGACTAACCTTCATTCCCCTCCTTTCCAGGGCATACCTCCACCTCTCTAGATTTTCCTCCACTTGTTCTCTGCTCTCACTACAGATCACGATGTCATCTGCAAACATCATAGTCCATGGAGATTCTTGTGTAACCTCGTCTGTCAGCCTGTCCATCACCATAGCAAACAAGAAGGGGCTGAGAGCTGACCCTTGATGCAGTCCCACCTCCACCTTGAACTCTTCTGTCACACCGACAGCACACCTCACCACTGTTTTACATCTCTCATACATGTCCTGCACCACTCTAACATACTTCTCTGCCACTCCAGATTTCCTCATACAATACCACAGTTCTTCTCTCGGCACCCTGTCATATGCTTTCTCCAGATCCACAAAGGCACAATGCAGCTCCTTCTGACCTTCTCTGTACTTCTCTATTAACATCCTCAAAGCAAACACTGCATCTGTGGTGCTCTTTCTTGGCATGAAACCAAACTGTTGTTCACAAATGCTTACCTCTGCCCTTAGTCTAGCTTCCACTATTCTTTCCCATAACTTCACTGTATGGCTCATCAACTTTATCCCTCTGTAGTTGCCACAACTCTGTACATCTCCCTTGTTTTTAAAAATGGGCACAAGCACACTTCTCCATTCCTCCGGCATCTGTTCACTTTCTAAGACCTTGTTGAATATTCTTGTCAGAAAATCTACTGCTCCCTCTCCTAGACACTTCAATACCTCAACTGGTATGTCATCAGGGTCAACTGCCTTTCCACGCTTCATCCTCTTCAATGCCCTCCTCACTTCTCCCTTACTAATCTTTGCTACTTCCTGGTCCTCAACGGTCACCTCTTCTACTCTTTTTTCTCTCTCATTTTCCTCATTCATCAGCTCTTCAAAGTACTCTTTCCATCTTCCCAGCACACTTCTGTCATCAGTCAATACATTTCCCTCTCTCTCCTTTATCACTTGAACTTGCTGCACGTCTTTCCCATCTCTATTTCTCTGCTGTGCTAACCTGTATAAATCATTTTCTCCCGCCTTACTGTCCAACCTATCATACAAGTCATCATACGCCCTCTGTTTGGCCTTTGACACCGCTACCTTCGCCTTACGCTGTGTCTCCCTGTACTCCTGTTTACTCTCTTCGGTCCTCTCTGTGTCCCACTTCTTCTTAGCTAACCTCTTCTTTTGTACACACTCCTGCACTTCCTCATTCCACCACCAAGTTTCCTTATATACTTACCTTCCAGAGGACACACCAAGTACTCTCCTACTGGTCTCCCTGATCACATTGGCTGTGGTTGTCCAGTCATCTGGAAGCACTTCCTGACCACTCAAAGCCTGTTTCAACTCCTCCTTGAAGACAACACGACACTCTTCCTTTTTCAGCTGCCACCACTTTGTCTTCTGCTCTGCCTTTGCCTTTTTCACCTTTCTCACCATCAGAGTCATCCTGCACACCACCATCCTATGCTGTTTGGCAACACTCTCACCCACTACTACTTTGCAGTCAGTGACTTCCTTCAAATTATATCGCCTACACAAGATGTAGTCTACCTGTGTGCTCTTACCTCCGCTTTCATAAGTCACCCCATGCACCTGTTTCTTCTTGAAGAAAGTATTCACCACAGCCATTTCCATCCTTTTTGCAAAATCGATCAACATCTGTCCTTCTGTGTTCCTGTCCTGGATACCAAACCTACCCATCACTTCCTCGTCCCCTCTGTTGCCTGCACCAATATGTCCATTGAAGTCTGCCCCAATGACCACTCTTTCACCTCTGGGGGTACGCTGCATCACTTCATCTAAGTCACTCCAGAATCTCTCCTTCTCTTCTAGCTTACATCCTGTCTGTGGGGCATACGCACTAACAACATTGAACATCACGCCTTCAATTTCTAACTTGAGACTCATCACTCTGTCTGACACTCTTTTCACTTCTAGAACATTCCTGACAAACTCCTCCTTCAAGATGACTCCTACTCCATTTCTCTTCCCATCCACACCGTGATAAAACAGCTTAAACCCTGCGCCTAAGCTTTTTGCTTTGCTACCTTTCCACCTGGTCTCCTGAACACACAGTATGTCCACCTTCCTCCTCTGCATCATGTCAGCCAGCTCTCTACCTTTTCTTGCCATAGTTCCAACATTCAAAGTCCCTACTCTCAGTCCTAGGCTCATGCCTTTCCTCTTCTCTCTCTGCCTACGGACACGCCTCCCGCCTCTCCTTCTTCGATGTCTTCGACCAACAGTAGTCCAATTTCCATCAGCACCCTGTTGGTTGACAGCACTGATGGCGGTCGTTGTTAACCCGAGCCTCGACCGATCCGGTATGAGTTTTGTTTTGACCATTTGCATTTTTTTATGTTGCAGAAGTTTTACGCCGGATGCCCTTCCTGTCACAACCCTCTGCATTTATCCAGGCTTGGGACCGGCATAAGGGGGAGAGACACTGATTAGAGCCCCCCCCGCCTCATGGCTATTATTATAATTATAATTATTATTATTATTACTACTATTATTGCTATTATTATTATTATTTGCAGGCAGTGGTGGTCTAGTGGTTAGCGCGCAGGATCGCTGATCCTAAGGTTGGAGGTTCGAGTCCCCACAAGGTTGTCACTGTCCCCCCCAGTGCAGCTAACTAGGTTATCAAAGGAAGGCCATGTCTCTCACTGTCTATGGTGAGAGGTTCATGTAAAAGAACCATTGCTGACTTTCGTAAGAGTAGGCTGCAAAGCCGTCAGCGTGTTTCTATGACCTGGAGAGGGATGGGCTCCGCCAGGCCAAATCAGCCCAAGTCTCGCCATGTAGGCGTCCCAACGACATCCTCGGATGTTAACGGATAACTGAAGTGAAGATTATTATTATTATTATTATTATTATTATTATTATTATTATTACTACTACTACTACTATGATTACCGGTATTATTATTATTATTAGTAGTAGTAGTAGTAGTAGTAGTAGTAGTAGTAGTAGTAGTAGTAGTAAATTGTCATAGGATTTTCGACTATGATGTTTGCAGATGAGATTGTGATCTGTAGTGAGAGCAGAGAATAAGTGGCGGAAAATCTAGAGAGGTGGAGGTATGCCCTGGAAAGGAGGGGAATGAAGGTTAGCCTCAGTAAGAGAGAATACGTGTGTGTTAACGACAAGGACCCAAGAGGAACGGTGAGGTTACAGGGGGCAGAGATAAAGAAGGTGGAGGATTTTAAGTACTTGGGCTCAACAATCCAGAGCAATGGAGAGTGTGGAAAAGAGGTAAAGAAGTGTGTGCAGGCAGGTTGGAATGGTTGGAGAAAAGTGTCCGGTGTGATGCGTGATAGGAGAGTATCAGCAAGAATGAAAGGAAAAGTGTACAAAACAGTGATGAGGCCAGCGATGTTGTATGGTTTAGAAACAGTGGCCCTGGGGAAAAGACAGGAGGCAGAGCTGGAGGTAGCAGAGATGAAAATGTTGAGGTTCTCTTTGGGAGTAACGAGAATGGATAGGATCAGGAATGAGCACATCAGAGGGACAGCACATGTAAGACGTTTTGGAGACAAAGTCAGAGAGGCTAGACTGAGATGGTTTGGACATGTACAGAGGAGGGATAGCGAATATATGGTTAGTAGGATGCTGAGGTTGGAACTACCAGGCAGAAGGCCCAGAGGAAGACCAAAGAGAAGATTTATGGATGTGGTGAAGGCGGACATGAAGGTAGTTGGAGTAAGAGTAGAAGATGCAGAGGATATGGTGAGATGGAAGCAGATCATTTGCAGTGGCGATCCCTGAAGGGAACAGTGAAAGGAAAAGAAGAAGAAATTGTCATAGGATTTGACAAGTCCGCTTCACAGCAAGGTCCTGGGTTTGAGTCCCATGCCTCTTGAGGGTGTATCTGTGTATCTGTGTGCGTCTCTCTGTGCTTATGTAGGTTTCTCCAGTCCAAGTTTTATGTAGTTATACTGCATTATTAATTATTATTAAAATTATGATTATTATTATTATTATTATTATTATTATTATTATTATTATTATTATTATTCACTGCCAATTAATATAATGCCCATCTCAGATGACTTGGGACAAGGGTGGGGTACACCCTGGACAACTCTTCAAGGTTATCGCAATATTGTTGTTGTTGTTGTTGTTATTATTTTTATTATTAATAATAATAAGTAGGCCTCCGTCAGTCCCGAAGGACTATGGCTGCGCTCTGGCTGGTATCCCGGCTGGTGATACTCTCCAGTGCGCAGAGACGGGGTAGGGAGTAATGGAGGACAGGCTGTTACCCAAGCAGCAAGTCCCCCTTCTCGGCGCCACCGGAAGGATCCAATGGAAGGGCAAATGCCGATATGACTTGGTTCCAGTGCCACTGCCTCAGGGTACTCCGACTCCCGAGATTATTATTATTATAACTATTATTATTACTACTACTACTACTACTACTGTTACTACTACTAATGCTATTGTAATTGCTTAGTTTCTGAAATAATGGTGCTGAATATCATGTTTACATCTCACAGCGCTGTGTAACATTGCTTGAGTAGATTTCCTACTTCGACTTTTTTCTTCTTACCTCCCCAAAACATGCTTTTGCTTTATTTCAGTAGGTGGATTAATTCTGCTAAAATTCCCCCTAAAACTGTGATAATGCTTGAACATGCTGTGATAGACTGGCACCCCTGGGAAGGGCTGTAGTATATCCATTGGGTCGGGAACCATTACAAGTTTGAATGAATGGATGGAGGAATAAATGAATGAATGGGTGGATACCACTTACTATATGTTTGGTGCAATGTAGTGAATTTTGCCACACATTTTGTGCGAAACCACATCACTGGAAGTCGCCCTGGTATCAGCTCCCAGGACCACACCATCCTACACACACACACACACACACACACACACACACACACACACACACAAATTTTGTGTTAGATAAACATACAGTATGTATTAACATGACAACTACGGTGGCCTATTTGGACAATTTTCCTCCATTTACCTTATACACCACTCCTGCTATGGTTGTGCCAGTTTTTACAGGTTTGGGTGTCTTGCTTTTCCCCTGAACCAGAGCATTCTCTAACAAAACATTTCTAAACAACAAGGAAACACACAGCACTCTATATAAAATTTCGATGTAACAAATTTCACCAAATTAAAGTTTCTCTCTGTAGGCTTCGACTATTTCATGATAAAATATTTTCCTTTATATTGAATCACGGAACACTTTACTTTCGTTTTTGATTCATTTTGATAACACTTCAAAAACCTTGACTGAAATTTTCATGCATTAATACGATCAAAAGAAAAAAAAAGATATTTTAGACCATACCGTACCTTGCTGAGTTCTCGAAATTAAAACCTGACACAGGTGCTTCAAATACGTGAAACTGTGCCATGTTCTCAGGGAACTTTGCAGCGTGATGTATTCATTAGAAAGGAGACTGGGTTTGTTGCAATTACACGGATATGACCGGAGATGGCGCTGTTAAATTAAGTGCTGGGTTGCCAGATCCACTTTTTAAGCGTTTGGTATATACAGTAGGTACGGTAGTTCCTTTAACCAGGCGAGCCGCACAAAGTGGGAAAAAGTACACCAAGTTTTAAAAAATAGACCCTAACACATTCATGTAATGTGATAATGATTACAAATGTAATAATATATGTTAAATATACTTGATATTGTGACACAAGAGGAATTAAAAGCAGATTGAAAAATATATTATTCATTAATTAATTTGCTGAACCCTACCACCTAAACACACAATTTAATGTGTCTTGTCACTTCTCCGCACCACTTATTTTCCTTTTTTCCTGATGAATAATGAACTTGATTAATGGTTTGAAAAAGAATATATATTTTTTTATTATTATATCCAACATCCTAAAGGGTTGTGACAGGAAGGGCATCCAACGTAAAAAAAACCTCCGCCAAATCAAACGTGCGAATCAGATGATTTGCTGTGGCGACTCCCGAGTAAAAGGGAAAAAGCCGAAATTAAGACAGACAGACAATCCAACATCCCTCGAATAAGGATCTAACGAGGACATACATCCAATTACAGTGAGTGTATGTCCTGGTTAGATCCTCATTCGAGGGATGTTGGGTATAATAATTAACAACAACAAAAAACTTTATCCTTATGTCAGGACACTGCTTAATCATAGTTAGGGTCTCAAGGAGACTGGAGTCCATCACAGCTGATTCTGGGCCCGGGTGGGGTCAGCTAGACAGGCCATTGCAGGGGCAACACTCACACAAACATTCATACTTATATTCACACCTAGGAGAAATTTGGAACCGTCAACTAACCTCCTGTGCATGTTTTTTGACTGCGGGAGGAACCCAAGCCTTGGGGGGGGGGCATGCAAACGCCACACAGAGGAGCTCTGGATTCATATTCTTGACCTTCTTACTGTAAGGTGGACATGTTAACCAGCATGCCACCATCACTTCACTTCACTTATCCATTAACATCCGAGGATGTCGTTGGGGAACCTTCATGGCGAGACTTGGGCTGATTTGGCCTGGCGGAGCCCATCCCTCTCCAGGTCGTAGAAACACGCTGACGGCTTTGCAGCCTACTCTTTACGAAAGTCAGCAATGGTTCTTTTATATGCCTCTCACCATAGACAGTGAGAGACATGGCCTGCCTTTGATAACCCAGTTAGTTGCATGGGGGGACAGTGACGACCTTGTGGGGACTCAAACCCCTAACCTTAGGATCAGTGATCCTGTGCCCTAACCACTAGACCACCACTTCCCCCTATGCCACCATGCATCCTTAAAAATATTAATACAAAAAAAAAAGGATTAAATGAATAAAAAGAAAATAATTCAAACAAAGCCAAAGCTCAATAACATTGCATTTTACATGGAAACATCGGAGTATCCTTTATTCTTTACTGTACTTAGCTAATGATAGATAGATAGATAGATAGATAGATAGATAGATAGATAGATAGATAGATAGATAGATAGATAGATAGATAGATAGATAGAAAAGGGGTAATGGATGGGAAAACTTCTTTGTGACTCACTAGTTGCTAGGTAGATCTCATATTAACAGGTTCGGTTGAGGTTTTAGAAAAAGTGTATCGCCTCCTAATGGTGACAACAGAAATTATTTTAAAATGGTGTCTTGCAGAGCAGATAGTAGAAAAGCATGAACAGAACTACAGTAATGGTAGAATGGCTGAATATAAAAAGACGCACAATGAAATGTTATATAAATTCTAGGTCTCGTGGTGTCACGGAAATATTTGGCATCATACTCAGAAATTTTCCATGAAAGAAAATGAAACCGAAAGTAAAGTTGTACTGTACAGTTGAGCGCAGGGAACGTCTGGGGAATACCTTGATTTTTTGTTACTCCATCAGTGGATTTTAATGCTGGATGATTCAATTTATTTCGAAGCACGAGGGAATTGAATCCGAGTTGAATGAAAAGTCTGCTGTTTATGATAAGGACACTTCAGGGTTACAGTGATGTCGAAGCTTTTGCTGGCTGCTCTTGTTGTATTTACGGATTTACTGGTTGTGTATGTGCTGGATTTGGTTGGAACGCATTGGAGAGGTGAAGTGAGGGATGAGGATGCTGGAAGGGATTTGGTGAGGCAGTGGGTTGAGGCTGTGCTGAGATACACGTTGCTCAGTTCACTGCTGTATTGCACTGATGATGGGAGAGGAGCACTCATGAAGCGATGGGTTCTTGCCCAGTGTTTTCTCCCTCCTGTGTATGAAACAGGCCGCATGACTCTGTTTACAAGTTGGCCCCTGGAGAGGTTTGGTCTGTGGATGGTCGGCACTGTGGCTGCAGCTCTGGGTTGCTTGTTTTGGGAGACGCTCTTAGCAGAGTCTGATGGGGAAAGCAGCAGCAAAGAGGAGAAGCAGAACGCTCGAGTGCTCTTCCTGAGAGTCATTCTCCTCTACAAACCCGACTACCTGTTCTTAATCGGGGCATCTGTCTTTCTAGCCTTTGCTGTCCTGTGTAAGTAAAAAAATCCCTTCACTTTTTGAATGATGCTCGAATTAATTCCTCATGCTCAGGTGAGATGTTCTTGTGTTTTGCAGGTGAGATGTTTATTCCGCTGTACACAGGAAAGTTGATCGATATCCTGCAGACCAAATACAGCTGGGATGAATTTCTTTCAGCGATTATCTTGATGACATTTTTCTCTTTTGGAAGGTCAGTAAATAACATAACATTTAATATTGTGTGGTGAAGGAGGACATGAAGGTAGTTGGTGTAAGAGAGGAAGATGCAAAGGATAGGGGTGAGATGGAAGCAGATGATTCGCTGTGGCGACCCCTGAAGGGAAAAGCCGAAAGGAGGAGAAGAAGAAGAATCTCGGTGATCGAGGGCGGCACGTAGTGGTCAGCACGTCCGCCTCGCAGCAAAAAAGGTCCTGGGTTCGAATCTCGGGCTTGGGCCATTCTGTGTGGCGTTTGAATGATCTCCCTATGCTTGTGTGAACTACATTCAACATGCTGGTTTCCTCCCATAGTTTAAATCATGCACATTAGGCTAATTGGCTGTTTCAATATTGCTCCTAGGTGTGAGTGTGAGTGTGAATGGTTGTGTGTGTTGCCCTGTAATGGTCTGATGAGCTGCTCAGTATGTACCCTGCCTTCCCCCAACAACGGCCACCCTCTGACTGACCCACAGTTTGACCTGTCTGAAAATCGGACAATTCTTGAGATCCTGGAGACATGCTTGCACAACTTTGTGCACCTTCATACAGCAGTCTGATAAGTGTTGTCGAATTGTGGGTCAGTCAGAGGGCGCCGTCAGTTAGCGACAAATAGCAGGCAATTTGAATATTCCTCTGTCAATCGTAAAAAGTTCAAACATGAAGGAAAGACCATCACGGATCAAAAACCAATTCATCCCAGGTGGCTATAGACCTGAGTGTCGATTTACTTTTGCCCAGTCGCTACAGATTGTATCATTGCACTTTTAAAGTCTTCGTGGGCTGAACAGTGTTTGAATACAGACGCTCCCCAACTTACGTTTTAGTTAGCTTCTGAACAGGCGAACGTAAGGTGAAAAAAAACGTAAGTTGTTCCTGTATCTTCCAGTGACGTATGACGTTCATACTGTACTCTTCTTCTTCTTCTTCTTCTTTTCCTTTCAGCTGTTCCCTTCAGGGGTCGCCACAACAAATGATCTGCCTCCATCTCTCCCTATCCTCTGCATCTTCTACTCTTACTCCAATGACCTTCATGTCCTCCTTCACCACATCCATAAATCTTCTCTTTGGTCTTCCTCTGGGCCTTCTGCCTGGTAGTTCCAACCTCAGCATCCTACTACTAATATACTCACTATCCCTCCTCTGTACATGTCCAAAACATCTAACATGTGCTGTCCTTCTGATGTACTCATTCCTGATCCTATCCATCCTCGTTACTCCCAAAGAGAACCTCAACATTTTCATCTCTGCTACCTCCAGCTCTGACTCCTGTCTTTTCCCCAGGGCCACTGTTTCTAAACCATACAACATCGCTGGCCTCATCAGCGTCTTGTACACTTTTCCCTTCATTCTTGCTGATACTCTCCTATCACACATCACACCGGACACTTTTCTCCAACCATTCCAACCTGCCTGCACGCGCTTCTTCACCTCTTTTCCACACTCTCCATTGCTCTGGATTGTTGCGCCTAAGTACTTAAAATCCTCCACCTTCTCTCATAAAACACCCCAAAATCAATTATTATAAACATAACATGGGGCAGTGGTGGTCTAGTGGTATAGGGCGCTGGATCGCTGATCCAAAGGTTGGGGGTTCGAGTCCCACTCTCCACAAGGTTGTCACTGTCCCCCCCATTGGAGCTAACTGGGTTATCAAAGGCCAGCCATGTCTCTAACTGTCTATGGTGAGAGGCATGTAAAAGAATTGATGACTTTCGACAAGCTGCAAAGCCGTCGGCGTGTTTCCGCCCTGCGATGGCCTGGCGAGCTGTCCAGGGTGTACTCGGCCCTCGCCCGAAGTTGGCTGGGATGGGCACCAGCCTCCCCGTGACCCAAATTAGGATTAAGCAGGTACAGAAAATGAACTGAACTAAACATAAAATTGTAAAATAATATCAAATTTATCAAATAATATCAACATTAATTTCAAATAGATTAAATTCAAGCAAAATAATTTCAAATAGATAAAATTTAATCAAACTCATCAAATATCAAATACAGTATCAAATATAACCTTGAACATGCTCTGTGATGTGATCTTTCTGCTTGTAAATGGTTCCGATGGTCGACGGAGCCATTTGGAAGAAACATGCAACATTCACATATTTTTCACCAGCATCAATTTTCTTGATAATAACCATCTTTGTTTCTAATGAGACGGCTTGCCATGTTTTCTGATCACCACTATCACTAGTAGGCTTACGCTTCTGACCAACCATATTTGCTTAGGGTTACAAAAGTCCGCAAAACAGTGTAAACACAAAGATCACAGAGACAACTTCTTAACACAAGGATAACACACAGTGAACTGGGAAGAAGGAGGGGCACGTTCAGTCTGTCGTTTGTAAACAATGGATGCAACGTCATGCGGAAGTAGCGTACTACGTCAGCGTACTACGTAGGTACGTCTTGTACTACAGAGAGCACACTAAACTCAAAATTTGACGTAAATTTTTTTTTAAACGTAAAAACGAAAAATACGTAAAACGAATAAACGTAAAGCGGGGAGTGTCTGTATATAAATTGAACTACAAAGCACAAACCCCCTAAATATATGAACTAGTATCATTCATAAGTCCATCTATACGAATGATTATGTCTTATTTAATAACATAATTTGTGATGTTTATGTGATTTTCTTCATGCCTCGTTAAATCACACTTTTTAACTGCTTCCATCCATCTTCAGTTCTTTCTGTGCCGGCTGTCGAGGAGGCCTCTTCATGTGTGCTATCGGCAGATTTATTTGTAGAGTGAAGCATCAACTCTTTCAATGCTTGCTTAAGCAAGAAATTGGCTTCTTTGAGACCACCAAAACAGGTAGACCGTTACATTTCCTTCACCACCAGTTTTCCGCTTCTGCTCCTCCCTTAGAGCATCACACACATCTGACTGTGTGGTATTGTTTTACAGGTGACATCACATGCAGACTCTCCAATGACACCAATCTCATGGCACGAGCTGTCGCCCTAAATGTGAACGTTCTTCTACGAACCCTGATTAAGACCCTGGGAATGCTGTACCTGATGTGCAGTCTCTCCTGGAAGCTCACTGTCCTGACGCTGATGGAGACGCCTTTGACTGGACTACTACAGAATATTTATGACACCCACTACCAGGTACTGACTCAGTAAACCAATTAATAGACCGACTTCCTAACAAAACAGAGCTCTGCAGTAGTGTTTCAAATGATTGTTCGCAGGTGGTACAGTGGCGTAATATTTGGCATCTCCACCTCACACCAAGAAAGTCCTGGCTTCTAAAGCAGGATTGGAAAGGATGTTTCAGTGTTGGGTCTGCATGTCCCCATTTCGTGGGTTTCCTCTTGGTCTTCCGGTTTCCTAACACAGTCCAAAGACATTCTCAGTAGGCTAACTGGCTATTACAAATTGCCCTTAGGTGTGAGTATTTATGTATGCATGCTGGCCCTGCAATTTTTTGGCAAACATGCTATCACCCAGAGTCAACTGATATAGGCTGCAGCTTTGACGTGACCATAGCAAGATAAAAAAGTTCAGCAAATCCAAAATAATAATAATAATATTGTTAACTGTGATACTCTTTATGATTAATTTTGGACCGCTTCCCATTCAAAGTCACAAAAACGTTTTTCCATGGAAAAACTGAACCCTTTGTTACTTAAAACATAATACAGTGATCCCTCGCTACTTCGCGCTTCAATTCATGCGGCTTCAGTGCATCACGGTTTTTAAAAAAAATAAATAAATAAATATTCATCTACTTAAAAGATAAGGAAAATAAGGAAGAATAGGGTAAAAAGTTAAGGAAAATTCCGCAAAACAAGGCTAATTATGCAAAAAAAAAAATCCTGAACCAACACAAAACAAAAAACAACCCAAAACTTCCCATCAAAACTATTTACATTGTAACTGAGGTGTGCATCTGAGTTCCAGCATCTGCGTGTGTGCACGTGTGCGTCTGTATGTGTGTGTATTTATATTTTATTTACATCTTATGCATTAATTTTTAATGTATAAATGTTTTTATAAGCATTTACAGCATTGAATATATATTTATTGATATTATATACACATATACATGTACGTATATGTCAGCCGGGGGGGGTGATCCTACTTCGCGGATTTCGATGGTCGCGTGGGGATCTTGGTCCCAATTAACCGCGAAAAGTGAGGTATTCCTGTACTGTGTTCCAGGGTGGCACAGTGGCACAGTGGTTAACACGCCCAACTCACAGCAAGAAAGCCTGGGTTTGCATTCCCGGGCTCAGAGTTCCATGTTCTCCCTGTGCTTACGTCAGTTTCCTCTCTGTATGTACTCCAGTTTCCAGTCCAAAAAAATGCACAGTAGGTTAATTGTGTCTAATCATCTCTAGGTGTGAATGTGAATGGTTGGGCATCTCAGGTGTATCCCATCCTCGCCCAGAGTCAGCTGAGGTGTGCTCAGCCTCACTGCGACCCTAATTTGCATTAAGTGGCTTAGAAAGTGAATGAAATGAGTGACTTTTGTATTTCATAGTATGTTTTAAATTGGGAACCGAATTGAATCATCACAATGTACCTCAGTATATCATCACTCATCGCCCTTGTCCCTCCTTTAGAGACTCTCAAAGAAGGTTCAGGACTCCATAGCAAGAGCAAATGATGCTGCAGGAGAGGCTGTATCTGGCATTAGGACAGTTAAGAGCTTTAACGCAAAGCAGAGTGAGAAGTGTCGTTATGACCAACGGCTGATGGACACACATAATATAAAAACTCAGCGGGACGCAGTCAGAGCAGTGTATCTACTCGTCAGAAGGGTGAGTACACATTCAGTTTTTGTTGCAGGGTCACATCCCATCCCTGATGAGTTTGTATGAAGATTGCTCCATGCGCAGGTCTCATGATGCCCTCAATATATCGGTGGACTACATTTATAGTTTTTAAAGGTTTAAAAGTATCTTTGTACAGTTGTTTCACAATTTATTTCATGTCACACAATCCTCTCCTGTTTATTTCCACTCACTAAATATATTTATGTATTTCTTTATATGTGTGTTGTTTACAGCTGACCGAGTTAGGAGTAAAAGTGGCAATGTTATACTATGGTCACTTGTTTGTAACCTATGGACAGATGACTACAGGAAATCTCGTCTCATTCATCCTCTACCAGTCAGATCTCGCTGACAATATTAGGGTATGTTCACCTTGTGAATATATATATATATATACATACAGTAAAACCTCCGCTGACGAACGCTTAAGATCACGAACTTTTCGCCTCAAGAACATTAAATTCGCGAGCATATAGTCTCTGCTGACGGACTAGTTTTCGGCGGACGAACCAAACCACGCGGTCGAACAGCGCCACGGTGGCGGCCACGAGAAGTTGACGCGCGCTCACGGCGTCACAGTTCGTCAGCCCCTTTCTTTGAGTGCGGAAGTGGTTTGTGTTTGATAGACATTTTGGACCATATTGAGTGTACTTTTGCTATTATGGGACCGAAAAAGACCCCACCACAGGCGGAGATCATTGAAAAACACGAACGAGGTGTGCGTTTGTGTGACTTAGCGTCCCAGTACCAGTACAAGGAACAAGGAAGCTATTAAGGGTGCGTGTGTGGCTAAAGGTGTTTCCAAACAGTAGGCGTTTCTAAACACTCCTTCCAAACAGTAAGTCCCTCCCTCCCTCCTCCTCCCACTCCATTCCATCAAGCCGTCAACTACCATCACAAAGGTAAATAAAACCACTTTATTATACAGTACAGTTTATTTCTTTAATTACAATACAATAGACATTTATTATACATAAAATAAGGTATATTTTTGTGTAGTTTTAAGGCTTATTTAGTAGAAAATTATGTTTTATGGGGACCTGGGAACGGATTATTCTCATTTTAATGGTTTCTTATGGGAAATAAATGTTCGGAAGACGAACTTTTCACCTCACACACACTTTCAGGGAACCAATTATGTTTGTGAGCTGAGGTATCACTGTATATATATATATACATATATATATATATATATGAATGGATGGATGGATGGATATATATATATGTATATATTCTGAAATGTAACTTAATGGAAATTGAAAGTAACCTGGATTATTCTTTTCAGACATTGATTTATATATTTGGAGATATGCTGAACAGTGTGAGTGCCTCTGGGAAGGTGTTTGAGTACCTGGACCGCAAGCCTGAAGTGAGCACGGATGGGACTCTGGCGCCAGAAAAACTGAAGGGACACATCAGCTTCCAGAACATCACCTTCTCTTATCCAACACGTCCAGACCACAGCGTACTGAAGGTGTTTATTAAAGCACAATTAAAATGTTCCGAGAGCTGTTCAATCAGATTGGTGGTTTTTCTATATGGTTGGAGGGGTCTCTGGGGGCAGGGGAGGGTTTCGTCTGAGTACTGAAGTGAAACTAGTTTTAAATTTCGCTAGCTTTCCAGATTACCAGCCCCAGCTTTAAGGACATTGGACTATAGGATGTCTTTGTGTTTTATTCAGGATTTTAGTTTGGAGCTGAAGCCTGGTAAAATGACTGCCCTGGTAGGGATTTCGGGTGGTGGGAAAAGCACTTGTGTCAGCCTACTGCAGAGTTTTTACCAGCCTCAGCATGGAAAGATCCTACTGGATGGACAACCTTTGCAGAACTACCAGCCCAAATACCTGCACAGCAAGGTACTTCCAGACATTTATTTCACTATGCAGACAACATATCCTTATGTTTGTATTAGTAGGAGCTTGGAGTCTGACAAAGTATTTTAACAGTCCAGTGTTACAATATGTGCATTTCATTTGAATTTCAGTCGTACACTGACAGCATAATAGTACTGTAATAGGAGTGTGTCCAGTATTCAGCTAAAGTCTTTTTAGCTTTTTGTATCATATTTGGGTGGCACAGTGGTGTAGTGGTAAGCATGTCCACCTAACAGTCAGAAGGTCTTCGCTGGAGTCCTGGGCTTGGGCGTTCCTGTGAGGAATTAGCATATTCTACCGGTGCTTGAGTGGGTTTCCTCCAGATACTCTGCTTTCATTCCAGAGTCCCCGCACATTAGGTTAATTGGCTGTTTCAAATTGACCCTAGGTGTGGATTTGAGTGAATGGTTGTCTGTATGTGTGTGTGTGTGTGTGTGTGTGTAAGTGTGTGTTGGCTCTGCAAGGGACAGAAACACGCTGACGGCTTTGCAGCCTACTCTTTTACGAAAGTCAGCAATGGTTCTTTTACATGCCTCACACCATAGACAGTGAGAGACATGGCCCGCCTTTGATAACCCAGTTAGCTGCACTGGGGGATGGGTGGAGATCAGAGTCTGTCTTCCTTTCAGCTTTTTCCCCTTTTTTTTTTTTACTCGGGAGTCGCCGCAGCGAATCATCTGATTCTCACATTTGATTTGGCAGAGGTTTTTACGTCGGATGCCCTTCCTGTCACAACTCTTTTTAGCAAGGGACAGAAACACGCTGACGACTTTGCAGCTACTCTTTACGAAAGTCAGCAATGGTTCTTTTACATGCCTCTCACCATAGACAGTGACAGACATGGCCCGCCTTTGATAACCCAGTTAGCTGCACTGGGGGACATCAGAATACCTGGAGGAAACCCACACTAACATGAGGAGAACATGCAAGCACCTTGCAGAAAGTCCTTTGTGGGCTTCTGGAGGCACACATGCTTATTCTCACTAATGAATCACTGACAGTTGAATAATATGTAAAAAAACAAACAATCAGTGACATCATGTTATTAACCGGTCTCGTCTCATTTTAATTATTTTTTACAGCTTGTTGCAGTGGGCCAGGAGCCTGTTCTGTTCTCCGGTACTGTACGTGACAATATTGCCTACGGGTTGACGGACTGTTCACTCGAGAGAATCGAGGAGGCGGCATGCAAAGTCAATGCACATGAATTCATCTGCCAGTTAGAGAAAGGTTATAATACAGGTATTATACAGGTGGATAACAATGTTGTAATGACCACATGAATTTATTAACAACTTATAGCTGCAGTGCAAGAAAAAAATCTAAATGATAGTCATTGATTCTGTATTATATTAAATGTTGTTTCTCAGATGTAGGGGAACGAGGAAGTCTTCTTGGTAGCAGTCAGAAGCAACGCATTGCGATTGCCAGAGCGCTAATCAGACAGCCGCAGGTTGTATTACTGGATGAGATCACAAGCTTTTTGGATCCTAAGAGTGAACAAACGGTACCATACACACACACACACACACACACACACACACACACACACACACACAAATCAATACAGACATACATCTCGAAGAACCCTAACAATAATATGTTTACCCAGGTCCAACATGCCCTCTCCATCTGCACCGACCTGACCTTACTGGTGATTGCACACAGACTGAAGACCATTGAGAAGGCGGATCAGATTGTTGTGATTGATCAGGGGGTGATTGTGGAGCAAGGCAGCCATCAGGAACTTATGCAGAAGGAGGGACATTACTACAAACTGAAAGAAAAACTCTTTACTGAAAACAACAGTGACAGTTAAAGTGACAAACAGATCTGCAAGCGTTCATCAATATACTTTACAGGGAAACTATCATCATAAATCATGTTTTTGACATTCATCTACAGTCTCATTTTAGTCAGTAAATATTCCGTAAGAAAAGAGTGGGTTTATAATTGTAAACTGTAAATAATGGTGGGAAATCAAATATATGTGATGTTGAATTGTTTTGTGATTTATTTATATAACTCAGGACCTTCTTGCTAAAAAACACAAGTGCTTCCACTATGCTAATGTACCCGGCTGCACTTTAGCTCACATGCCTGTTCTCTCATTGAAAATTTTCTATAATTCCAATGGTTGTGAAAGTTAGATTTGTATTAATCAATTTTATTTATTATATGATATTTAATCTTCCCCCAGTAACACACCCTGTTAGTAGCAGAGCAACATATTTAAGATTTCTTGTGATGCTGATTGGCTGTTCACTGCATGACGAAGGTTGTGAAGGACAGTGAACTCGAACTTATGCTTTTATTCATGACATAAAGTCATGACACAGTCTTCATTTTCATTTTCAAAGCATTTTCAAAAAAAAAAAATTAAGGTTTTAATAATAATAATAATTTAAATTTCAATTTTACCAACTGGGGTGCAACGGTGGTGTAGTAGTTAGCATGTCCGCCTCGCAGCAAGAAGGCCTTCAATACCCAGCTCGGGTGGTTCTGTGTGAATCTTGCATGTTCTCCCCGTGCTTGCATGGGTTTCCTCTGGGTTTTCCAGTTTCCTCCCATAGTCCAAAAACATGCACAGTTGGCTAATTGGCTTGTTTCAAATCATTCCTAGGTGTGAGTCTGAATGATTGTGTGAGTGTACTCCACCCTCACATAGAGTTGGCTGAGATGGGCGTCAACCTTCCCGAAAAACCTGGTTATGATTATGCAGCTGAGAGAATGAATGTGTTTTAGTCAACAGTCTGTCTGTCTTCCTTTCGGCTTTTTCCCTTTTACTCGGGAGTCGCCACAGTGAATCATCTGATTCGCACGTTTGATTTGGCAGAGGTTTTTACGTCGGATGCCCTTCCTGTCACAACCCTTTTTAGCAAGGGACAGAAACATGCTGACGACTTTGCAGCTACTCTTTACGAAAGTCAGCAATGGTTCTTTTACATGCCTCACACCATAGACAGTGAGAGACATGGCCCGCCTTTGATAACCCAGTTAGCTGTAACAAATTAAAATGATTTTACATTCAATCTACCTCTTTGTGTGTGTGTGTGTGTGTGTGTGTGTGTGTGTGTGTGTGTGTGTGTGTGTGTGTGTGGAGGGAGAGAGATAGAGAGAGAGAGTTTGTGTGTGTGTGTGTGTGTGTGTGTGTGTGTGTGTGTGTGTGTGTGTGTGTGTGTGTGTGGAGGAGATATAATATATATATATATATATATATATATATATATATATAGAGAGAGAGAGAGTTTGTGTGTGTGTGTGTGTGTGTGTGTGTGTGTGTGTGTGTGTGTGTGTGTGTGTGTGTGTGGAGGAGAGAGATAGAGAGAGAGAGAGTTTGTGTGTATGTGTGTGTGTGTGTGTGTGTGTGTGTGTGTTGAAGGCTGAGTGAGTGAGTGTGAGAGAGAGAGAGAGAGAGAGAGTTTGTCTGTGTGTGTGTGTGTGTGTGTGTGTGTGTGTGTGTGTGTGTGCGCGTGTGTGTGTGAGAGAGAGAGAGAGAGAGAGAGGAGGAAGAAGAGAAAGAGATTTTGTGTGTGTGTGTGTGTGTGTGTGTGTGTGTGTGTGTGTGTGTGTCTGTGTGTGTGTGTGTGTGTGTGTGTGTGTGAGAGAGAGAGAGAGAGAGAGAGAGAGAGAGAGAGAGAGAGAGAGAGAGAGTGCTTCAACTGTTTTCAGGAAACAGAGCTGCATGTGTTTATGATCCACACACTTCACAAAGGTCCTCATGGAAGCTCTGTTCTGAGGCACCTGAATCAATATATTATTGCTCGACACAATACACACAAGTCACTCTGACACTCCAATGATGAATAAATATCATATATGGTATTTTTGGTATATTTATGGTATATTGTATTTTTTCCCTCATGTTTCTCTGATGTGATCCATTGGGAACTCTGATAGGAAACCCTGTTAGGGAATTCAGTTCTTTTCAGTGTCCACAGATACTTTGTCATTTCAATCAAAATGAGAAACTGCTGCCACCTGCTGGTCAAAATCTTACAGTTTGTTCAATAGTATCTATAAAAAAATAATACAGTACATCCCAGAATTTTTTTTTTTTTCACCATCATAAAAGTGACCAGAATGTCTTAAATAAAAAGAATAACGCATTAAATAATCCAGATATAAAGCGATTAATACTTTTTTAAGCCCCAAAGAAAACTATTTTTAAAATATACTAGTATAAGGCAAAGTTAAATTAGGTTTTTAGTTTCTCATCAGCTACTTCAGAAAAAGTGAGCAGGGTTTTTGATCAACTTTCATCTTTCATCATCTGATTGAAAATAGAAATAATAATGTAAATAAAAGTAAGAGAAATTTTGGTCGACCTTGAACAATGTGCCAGTTCTTACACAAAAAAGGATTTGCCAAACTATGAAATGTATCTTCATGAAATGAAAGTAGAATCTGTTCAAAGCAAAATTAAGAACAGGATTAATCCAGGTTTGTCAGTGACAGCGTCATTGCTGTGCATGTAAGTCCTGGTCACCCATTCTTTCCACAAAGGAATTTCCAGAACCGTACTGCTCTTCAAGCTTCAATATAGATCAGAAAAAGTCGGCCCATCATTATCCTCTAGAACTATGAAAGTCTAAATACCCAGAAACCACTGTTCATGAGTAACAGCAATGGATAGCAACATATTAAATTCACAAAATACACAAAGTTACCCCGATTGAAAAGCGTCCATGTACTTGTGCATGTGTGTAAACACGCCACTAATACGGCCTTGTTCCAAATCCATGAAGCTCAGTACACAGCGTCAACCAGGCAGAGATGCCAATCTTCACCGGAACGTCAAAACTGTGATGATCACAGACATCCAACACCATCCGGGTTCGGATTGGAGAGGTCGTATCTACCAATCTCACCCGTCCAGGTCACACCGTCATTGTCCACATGAGTGTAGAAGTCTCCCAAGAAGAAAGCGTTCTCCAACACACCATCTAAAAACTCCAAGAATGGTGGGTAGTCTGAACTGTCATTCGGTGCACAAGCACAAACTGAAGGCGGAGGGAAGATACCCTTTCATCAACCGGATAGAAACCCAACATATGGGCACCGAGAATGTGGGAGATCAAGGACTCTCACACCGGCGCATCACCTCTCCCCATCTGCAACCCCAAAAAATGGAATAAGTTCCAGTCCATCTTGAGATGGGTGGTTCCAGAGTCCAAGCTATGCGTTGGGGTGAGTCTGACTATATATATATAATCGGTATTGCTCCACCTCACGCATCAGTTCAAGCTCCTTCCCCGCCAGAGAGGTGACATTCCTTGTCAGTAGAGGAGGATTGGTCCGACAGGACACATTCCTTCGTCTGCCACCCAACACACAACACACCTGGCCCCGGTCCATGGGAGGGTAGACCCATGTCTCCTTTTTGGGCTGGGCCCAGCCACGCTCTATGGGCAGAAGCATGACAACTTGCTACTCACCTTTCAGCCCATACTCCTAGCCTGGTTCCATGGGGGACACCAGTGACCCACGCCCGGGCAAGGGAAACCATGTCCTTGTATCTTTACCTATAGATGTCTTTTGAACCATGTTTCATCTGGACCTTTACCTAGCACTTGTTCGCCTTGGGTGGTCCAACCAGGGGCATGATGCCCCCGACAACATAGCACCTAGAATCAATAGGACACAATAGGACACACAAACCCCTCCACCACAATAAGGATTGAATAAATCATGGAGGGTATTATTATTATTATTATTATTATTATTATTATTATTATTATTATTATCATTATGATGATGATGATGATGATGATTATTATTATTATTATTGTCGTTGTTCTTGTTGTTGCTGATATTATTATTATTATTATTATTATTATTATTATTATTATTATTATTATCATTATGATGACGATGACGATGATGATGATGATGATGATTATTATTATTATTATTATTATTGTCGTTGTTGTTTTTGTTGTTGCTGATATTATTATTATTATTATTATTATTATTATTATCATTATGATGATGATGATGGTGATTATTATTATTATTATTAATTTATTTAATTGCATTGTTTACATTAAGACATATTCATTATAAATGTTTAAAAAACACCTCAGCTTTAAGAGTTTAAACACTTTTGAGAATTATGTGGGATTTGTAACAATATCACGCCTTGAATTTGATTTGTTTCTATATTTCATTCCTTCATTCATTTTTCCATTCATTTGCTGAGCCACTCTGTTCTCTTAAAGTCCTACCGTATCTCAAACAACACCGGGCAAAGGCTGGGTACACCCTGAACAGCTCACAAGTCAATTGCAGGGCCAACTCACACACACACACACACACACACACACACACACACACACACACACACACACACACAGGCCAATTGGAACAGCCAGCTACTTTATTGAATGTGGGAGGAAATTGGAATACCTGGAGGAAACCCACACAAGCTTGAATCCAGGACCTTCTAGACGTTATGTGGACATGCTACACACTACACATCCATACCACTCTTATTAATTTCAGGTTCAGTAATTTAGTTAATGTAGGAGTTACCAAGCCATGATAAACTGTTCTTTTAAACCTAACAGCCAAAATAAACATGTTACACAGTAATAGAACATAAAGAACAAGATGGGACAAGCTTTAATTGTTATTTATTGAAATAAACATAAAAAAACTGTGTATATACTGTATATATATATATATATATATATATATATATATATATATATATATATATATATATAGTACTACGAACTGACAGTGAAAGGGCACAGGTTCCATGGTTGATTCCGACCGAAAGAGGCCTACTACTACTCTTTCTCCTCCTTCTTTTCCTTTTGGCTTTTTTCCCTTTCTCGGGAGTCGCCACAGCAAATCTTCTGATTCACACATTTGATTTGGCGTAGGTTTTTACATCGGATGCCCTTCCTGACACAACGCTTTAACAAGGGACAGAAACACGTTGACGGCTTTGCAGCTACTCTTAACGAAAGTCAGCAATGGTTCTTTTACATGAACCTCTCACCACAGACAGTGAGAGACATGGCCCGCCTTTGATAACCCTAGCTGCACTGGGGGGACAGTGATAACCCTGTGGGGACTCGAACCTCCAACCTTAGGATCAGCGATCCTGCGCTCTATCCACTAGACCACCACTGCCCCTGAAGGAGGCCTACTACTATATATATATATATATATATATATATATATATATATATATATATATATATATATATATATATATATATATATATATATATATATATATAAAACGTCCCACTTTACTGGGAATGAAATGATGAAATGATACAAGGTGAACATACAACATCACATTTGTAATCATGATATCAGTGTGATATTCAAGTCTCGGTTTATTTTTCAAAAGTTTTTTTCATTTCCCTAAAAAACAGAAGCTTTTTCATGACTGTCATCATTCATCATTTACATCATGAGCAGTAGTGCACAGTCATTTGTTGTTGTTTTATGATTTTGTAAAGAGGAAGTAGACAGGACACAGATATTCAAATCTAGGTTAGACTGGATTCTAAGTGTGTAAGGAACAGTTGGTTTTGGTGTCAATGTTAATACAATATCCATTACCATATTGCAAAAGTACAAATAAATAAAAGCTACATTCATTAAATAAAAAGGACCTACCTATTTTATTAGTCTTTATTTATCCTTTATTAGCCTATTAGCAAGTCTGGGTGAAGGTAGCCTATGTGGTCTAATCTCGAACAATATTCACAGGAAATATTACAAATTCATTTATTTTGTGCTCATGATCCCCCTCTGAACACTGCAATATTTTAATAAGGGTTGGTTCATGAGGGATTGTATCAATAACAGTTGTAAGACAGCTGTCAGTCTGCAATGAGGTTGGGAGGAGAAGAAGTGCATAACATTAGTGTTTGCTAGAACTTTAGCGTTTGTAATTACTTCCCAATTCTATTGTACAGGATCATGGATACAGTCATCGCAGCAATCTGAAAGGGAAAAAAAATCAAACAAAAATCCAGTTAAAATCAGTCATCCTACACATAGTTCATGGTATATACTGTATTATATACGTATATAAGCATCTGTTATCTTTTGCACACTTTTCTAGCCACAAGAAGTTTCAATGTTGTAATCTTGGTGACTTGATCTTCCCCCAGAATATCTCTGATTATTATTCCTCACTCTTCATGAAATTCAATATTTACTGGTTACTGGTTACTGGTGTGTTGACATGCTTCTGGCATCACTGGCCCTTGCATGTATCCGCTCTCTCTTAGTGAGGGCAGAATCCCTCCTGGACAGCTCACCGGCCATGACGGGGCAGAAACACGCTGACGGCATTGCAGCTACTCTTGCAAAAGTCAGCAATGGTTCTTTTTTACAGCCTCTCAACCTAGACAGTGAGCGACATGGCCGGCCTTTGATAACCCAGTTAGCTGCACTGGAGGGACAGTAACAACCCGTGGAGAATGGGGCTTGAACTCCCAACTTTAGGATCAGCGATCCCGCCTGCACCTTTTACCACCAGAATTCAATGTTTAATATTTACTGAATTCAATAAATAATTAAAATTTCAGTTCATCAGTTCATTTTCTGTACCCACTTAATCCTAATTTGGGTCACGGGGAGGCTGGTGCCCATCCCAGCCAACTTCGGGCAAGGTACACCCTGTACACACAGTACACCCTGGACAGCTCGCCAGGCCATCGCAGGGCGGAAACACGCTGACGGCATTGCAGCTACTCTTGTCGAAAGTCAGCAATGGTTCTTTTACATGCCTCACACCATAGACAGTGAGAGACATGGCCATCCTTTTATAACCCAATTAGCTCCACTGGGGGGGGGACAGTGACAACCTTTTGCAGAGTGGGACTCGAACCCCCAACCTTTGGATCAGCGAGCCAGCGCCCTATACCACTAGACCACCACTGCCCTTCTAATTAAAATTTATTATCCAATTGAAATATCACTTTCTCAAGCTGACAGTTTTCTGAAATGCTTAATCCTCTATTATAGAAGCAGGAGTCTTTCTCAGCCGACATCGAGCAAAGGCGAGGTCACAATTCAGATCAGCCAATTATCCGAATGTGTATGTTTCTTAGCTGTGGAAGGAAACTGGAGTACCTGGAGCAACCCCACAAATTCCAAGTTCACACAGAAATGCCCAAGGTTGGGACTCGAACCCAGAAACTTCTTACGACTACATCATTACCCTTACTGCAATATCACATAATAACTATACACATGTAGTAAGTTTAGGAGCCCTTCGGCTCAGTTTTTAGCACTATCCCCTCACAGAAAGGTCTGTATCTCTGTCCTTCTGTTTTATTCTCAGGTGAAAAAATTAAAAGAGATGAAACAGATAAAACAGGACTCAATATTAAGAGATTCAATGTGTCCTCTATTTAAAAAAGGGGACTTCTTGAGGTTGAGGAACAGCACGAGGAACTTGCCACCATCTTTATTGAAATAAACAAATATAGATTTTTTTTTTTATTGGATTTCTATCATGAATAATTCTGTAAGTTTTAGCTGGTTGAATGTCAACCTTAACTGATGCAGTGAATAGCTTCTGCTTTCCTAATCAATCATGTCAAAAGAAGTTCCTTGCAGTTGTGGGAAAATGTCACAGGGTTTCAGAAAGGCCACGTTATTGACCAACAACAAGCAAATATTACTAAAATATAAAGATTCCTGAAATTACTAAAATTGGGTTAAGAACTATTAAATGCATTAATATAATTTGGAAGGATAGAAACATCAATTTCACATGAAGAATAATAAGAAAACTACTAGTTTTTTAAAATAACTGAAATACAGACACTCCCCGTTTTATGTTCATTCGTTTTACGAATTTTTCGATTTTATTTAAAAAATAAAATAAAATAAAATAAATTTTGTCATTTTGAGTTTAGTGTGCTGTCTGTAGTACAAGACGTACCTACGTAGTACGCTGACGTAATACGCTACTTACGCATGATGCCGCGTCCATTGTTTACAAACGACAGACTGAACGTGCCCCTCCTTCTTCCCAGTTTACAGCATGTTACCCTTGTGTTAAGACGTCGTCTCTGTTATCTTTGTGTTTAAACTGTTTTGCGGACTTTTGTAACCCTAAGCAAATATGGTTGGTCAGAAGCTTAAACCTACTTGTGATAGGGGTAATCAGAAAATGCGGCAAGCCATCTCGTTAGAAACGAAGATGGCTTTTATCAAGAAAATCGATGCTGGTGAAAAACATGCGACTGTTGCACGTTTCTTCCAAATGGCTCCGTCGACCATCGGAACCATTTACAAGCAGAAAGATCACATCATAGAGAATGTTAAAGGTTATATCTGATACTGTATTTGATATTTGATGAGTGAATTTGATTAAAATTTATCGTTTGAAATTATTTTGATTGAATTTAATTTATTTGAAATAAATGTTGATATTATTTGATATATTTGATATTATTTTACAGTGTTATCTTTACAATAATTGATTAAGTGGTGTTTTAAGAGATACGGTAATGGTATTTATGGATATATAGTACAGTATGAATGTCATATGTCACTGGAACATACAGTAACAACTTACGTTTTTTTTTCACCTTACGTTCGGCCATCCGGAAACTAACTAAAATGTAAGTCTGGGAGCGTCTGTAAATGGCTTCCCTTTGGAGGAAGCATAAAGTCTATATTTGGTCTGATAAGTCCAAATTTTCTCTATTCTAGAGTGATGTGTATGTCTGGGGAAGAGGGGAAGTACATGAAATGGTGTAGCTATCAGGCATAGTGCTCACTGCATACGTCTCCATAGGCAGTGTTATTATCTAGGGTTGCTTCAGTTGGTCAGGTCAAGGCTCAGCAACATTATGTGGCAATAGAATCAAGTCAGCTGACAACATGAATACACTGAATGAAAAGCTTATCCAACCAAGTACATTTTTCTGGCCTAAATAGTAAAAGAGTGCTTCAGAAAGGACAAGGAAACATTTCCATGCATGAAACGGCCCCACAGATCCCCAAACTTGAACCCAGTGACAGTGCATTGGATGTGCTTGAGGAGCCGTTACCCAGCGGCTCAAATCTTCCATCCTCCTCACAAGTTCTTGTAGAAAAATTATTAAAACTGTTTAATAAAATAATGTTGTCACTTTACATAAGTTAGAATCTTAAGTAATAGTTTGGATACCTCAAGAGCAGCGATTCCGAGTGCCACAGCTGCTATCGCAATAGAATTATCTTCTATTAGATCGGATAGCTTCTTGAAACAACCAATCACTGCCTGAGGAAAAAATAACAATGGATGAGTTGGCACATGAAAGAACTAATTAATAATATAGTAATAACTGTCCACGTGAAATTGTTTACTCGTAACCAACTTCTTTACCTGGCCTTGTGCTGCATCAAAATCACAAACTGTAGTCTGATTTCTGCAGCAAGCCACCGGGTAAACACTTTGATTCGTTACAAACGGCGAATTAGTGAAGTCAGTATGGTTATTGTATCCACAGCATTTCAGCTACAGAGACAAATGAATATAATGTATAAATATATAAACCTCAACTTGACTTGACCAATCAGTGATCCACTTTATATATACAGTACCTGGTTCATAGTGCTATTCAGAAGCTCTGTGAATTTTGAATCATTTCCATATTCATTCCTAATCTTGTTAACAATCTTCTCACTCACTCCGTTCAAAAGATCTGCTGTCTGTGAGACAAATAGGCATAAAGAATGATTAATGTTCATGAAATACAGCCAGCATTTTTACAGCAATGTCATAAAAACAAAATTTGTCTTATTAAAGTGAACAGAAAGGCAGTGATTAAGCAGCATGTCCTGAAAGACGGGCAGAAAATATTTTCTAGTGTACACTGCAAAAAATGTCTGTAACTTGAGCAGTAATTTACTGTAGTACCTACAGTACCATATTGTGCTCCTGTTATACAGTAACATACTATAGACTAGACCCTACCATGAAGTTATGCAGGGAATTGTGGGATCGTGGCACTGCTGGAAACTGCTGGATAAGTCAGCCTCCATATTTGCAACCAGCTAGCAACTGTGGTAAGTCTGAACTATCACAAGGTACTTTAAAGCATACTACTTTATGGTATACTACTACTTTATATTGCTTGTTGTAACTTCAAGACTTATTTATTTTAAATTTTATATAATAAACAGTGACTGGTACAACGGGACCTAAATATAACTTCTGGAATCCACAGTGGGTTATAACACTAGAAATATCGGCGTACTGTATGGCTTCTGAATGGCGCATTGACAAGTTGTGTGACTATGAACTCAGAAATTGCAAGTTTGAATCTGGATTAATACCACAAGTCATCTGTGAGTGGGAGTCCATGAGAGTTAATTGGCCAAGCTCTCATGGAGGAAGGGATTGCCATGTCAATCAAGCGCTGGTCACACAGTATTCCACGTCTAAATCATGTACAAAAAGTTCTGAAAATCTGGTGGTCGTAAGTGATAACTTTTGGTCAATTTTGGCTTGCTGTGCTTTGTACGTGCTTTTTACGTGGTAAGGCCGTCAGCGACTGTTCCACTGCTAAAACACTGCCTAAGCACAGCTAACCACGTCCAGCAACGTGTAAGGCAACTTAGGAAAAACACATGTTTTTAGGAAACTACTTAGGAAAAACACAAAAAAATGCAAGTTACCACGGCTAATCACAGTCTCATCACGTCTGTATCACTGCTGATCACGTCTTGAGAGTGGACGTAAAATGGGCACTCCACCGCCATAGCACTGCCATAGCACTGCCATAGCACTGCCTAATCACTAATAACTGCGTCGTCAGAAGGGTGGATTGCCACTTTTGTCTTATCACGTATCCCCAAGTTTTTTTCACTGCCAGAACACGGATTATTACATGTGTTTCACGTGTGTTGCACGTCTTTAGCACGTCTTTAGCACGTGGTTGTCTGCAGTCTAAAATTTCGAGCAGTTCAAAACTTTTTTCCACGTCCAGGGCCGTTCAAATTTTTCCCCACGTCCTGCCATGTCAAAAAATCGACTGTAGCACATCTTAAACTCGACATCAACATGAACAACACCGTCTGCTTCACGGGAAACCATTTTTGGATGGGTTTTGGCCGTGATTAAGCCGTAAAACACTGTGTGACCGACCCTTCACAGCGATCACCAGCCAATCATGTGCGTCTGTGAGCTTATTCATATGTTAGGGCAGATAGCACTTTCCCTGCAAGCGTGTTAGACCACCCGCAAAATATGCATGAGCTGCAGTACAAAATGAGGCAGGCGGCAAGCATTGAATGTCACAGAGGGGGTGTATGCATGCTTTCGCCTCTCCCAGGTCGGTGATGGTCATGTGACAGTCGTGTGATAAGAAAGGTAATACCTGATGGGTGGAAGAAAAAAAAAATAAAAGAAAAAGAAATATTGGTGTACTGTGCTGAGATGGGTGCCAGCCTCCCCATGACCCTAATTAGGATTAAGCGATTCAAAAAATTAATGAATGAGTTAGAATTCCTGAGTCTTTTCTTAGGCCTAGTAGGCTAATGCTAGTTATGTTTGTTCATGGCCAACATTCTGAATTCTGTCTTCACATCAGCCTTGAGCAATGCACATTCAAATGCCAAATAAAATAAGAAAATTAGATGAGTTCAAGTTGTAATCTTGAACAGATTACCACCCAAACAAAGCAATTCTAAAGGCACGAAAGGTCTTGTGAGATAAGTGGAAATGGTGCTTGCTGCAATTTCATTAGCTGATGCATGTCAGAGACTGTGAGATGAACATTGGATGTGCAGAGCAACACCTTTCAGGATGAAAAAAATTTCTTTAAATATATGATGCACAAATATGCGTGACTTGTATGGTTGTTAGAAGGATATGCAAAAATTATATATAGATTTTTATGGCATTTCTACCAGCAGAAAACATTTTGGAGATGATGAGGATCAAAATCTGGATTCAGGAGCCTTATAAGGCTTCTTTAACACGAAGACATGTGATGATGGCTGGGCTTGGCAGAGGTTTGCACTGTCTGCATGCTAATTTATCCATGTTAATCAGGTTATTTCTACAGTAAAAAGTAATAAAGACTTACCAGAGGTTGGAACACCAGAACTACAACAGCTCCAGCCACCTCAGCGATGAATATTACAAGCAAGATTATGAAGAACTAGATATGTAAATTAGAAAAATACAGCATAAGTGATCACAAGATTTTTTGTAATTTTATGTTTTTGTACAATTCTACTTAAAAGAAAGAGACTGAGATACAGATATATAATATATATACATATATAGACACAGTGATACCTCGCCTTACGAAATTAATCCGTTCCAGAGCCTTTTTCGTAACCTGGATTTTTCATAAGTAGAACTGCATTTTACATGTAAAACCCGTGATTCGTTCCAAGGCCCCCAATACTACTCTTTAAAAATGATAAAAGCATACCTTTTAAGGTACTTACTTCATGTTGATCATGTATTCTTAGCAGAGTTATGATCTTACAAATGTTTATGCAAGGTTAAAAGCATGAGCCAAAAAATAAAGTTGCAATGAGCAGACTCGAAAAAATCATGAACAAGCTGCTGCTCAAGGTAGCTGCATCATTCCTCCTAGCCAACTGGAGGCCAGCGGGGCGGGATGTTGGGAGATAGCGCTGCGTCATCCCTCCTAGCCAATGGGAAGCAAGCGGGGCGAGATGTTGGGAGCTAGTCAATGAGAGAGCAACTCGTGCATTGTTTGAATTTTTTTTTTTTTTTAATTGACCATGTCTTCTTAGCAGAGTTATGATCTTACAAATGTTTATGCAAGGTTAAAAGCATGAGCCAAAAAGTAAAGTTGCAATGAGCACACTCAAAAAATTCATGAACAAGCTGCTGCTCAAGGGAGCTGCGTCATCCCTCCTAGCCAATGGGAGGCCAGCGGGTCGGGATGTTGGGAGATAGTAAATGGGAGAGCAGCTCGTGCATTGTTTGAATGTTTGAATGGCACATTTGAATGTTTGAATGGCGTGTTTGGTGCATTTCGTAAGGAGAACTTGTTTCGTATAGAGACAAAAAATTTTGGAAAATGTTTTTTGTAACCTGGATTTTTTTTTTTTGCTGGGACTATTGTAAGGTGAGGTATCACTGTATGTATATATATATATATATATATATATATATATATATATATATATATATATATATATATATATATATATATATATATATATATATATATATATATATATATATATATATATATATATTATGGGAAGAGGTAATAAAGTAATAATAAAATACTATACAACTATAACAACTATTTCATAAAAACTTTATCTGATTCCCATTATCTGCTCCACAGAGCAAAGGGCAAAGAAACTGCTGCCCCACTGTACCTACTCATCACATACTGTAGTAGATCCATAACCCTGCTCCATCATAAATCAACTCCTGGAGCTTCTTCCTGTTAGAATTTATGACTTCAGAAGTATTCAGGCAGTACTCACGGTGAGAAGCATGCACTTGTTTTCAGTCATGGCTCCATAGCAGCCCAGAAAGCCCATGATGGTAAGTATGGACCCTACAGCGATCAGTAAGTAGCCCACATTAGCCACCTGCATTAACTCAGGTGGGATGTCTTCAAGACTTGATAATACACTGAGCAGGGAGCTACTGTCAACCGTCACCCAGATTCCTATACCCAGGATTGCGGCACCTGCCAACTGAGAATGGAAGGAGAAAAATACTGCATGTGTATATTTATATAAATTTATATAAACATTAAATTAATGTAAAATTCAGAACTGCTTTCTTATATTTGCTTAATGTACCAGGAAATGTCAAGAGAGTATGACAACATGATTTTACTGTTAAACAAATGTGACTTGTGGTCCTTTGGCTGAATATAAATCCATAAAAAAGTACACAGCATGGTATAAAATCACTAGGTCAGTTCTCCTAATGACATTTTGAGGTCTGATCATTTAACATGTAAACTGAGCAGAACATGGCACAGCAGAACACTAGGGTGAGATGCTGGCGTCACGGTGAGCATGACCACCTCACAGCAAAAAAGGTTCTGGGTTTAAGTACAAATTTCAAGTGTTTCTGTGTAGAGTCTGCATGTGTTCCCCATGCTTGCATGGCTTTCCTCTGAGTATTCCTCCAACAGTCCCAAAACATGCACATTAGACTAATAGGCTGTTTCACACTGCCTCCTTGTGTGGTCTGGCAGGCTGTTCAGGGTGTACCTTGCCAGGGTTTACCCAGTGTCAGCTGACCCTAGAAGGATTAAATGGTTTGGCGAGTGAGTACATGAATGACTACAGTAAAATGGGTGAGCTGTGTGACTTTGTCCTAACTAATATGAGATCAATTTTTTTTTGATATTTGTTTTAAAAAAGCACCTGATCTCACATTAGTGAAGAGTTGGAGATGTCTGACCCTTTGACTACATAGACTGACACAATTTTTTTAGTGCTAGTTCAGAATTCAAATTGCTAAATTACAAAACGCAAATGAGATAAGATATTGAGAAAGCCACCAATGAACCAAGATTACAGGCTAATCACGATCCAAAGTCACTTTTTGTTATTTTTCTATCATGTTTAATCTTGACCAATGTGCTATATAAGCTAATAATCACTATCACAACATGCTGTATGTGCATGGAAAGTTTAGGTCATAAAAAGGTGTTTTTGATAACATTTTTAACTCTAATTATATAACTTTATATTAACTATAACACATTTTTAAAATGTTTTATAGTTAAATACTCATTTGTAAAATTACTTTTTTTCCTTTCGGCTTTCCCCCTTTTTCAGGGGTCGCCACAGCTAATCATCTGATTTGCATATTAGATTTGGCATAAGATTTTACATCGGCTGCCCTTCCTGACACAACCCTTTAGCAAGGGGCAGAAACACGCTGACGGCTATTCAGCTACTCTTTACGAAAGTCAGCAATGGTTCTTTTACATGAACCTCTCACCATAGACAGTGAGAGACATGGCCGGCCTTTGATAACCCAGTTAGCTGCACTTGGGGGACAGTGACAACCATGTAGAGGGTGGGACTCAAACCGCCAATCTTAGGATCAGAGATCCTACGCCCTTTACCACCAGGAAACCATTGCCTTCGAAGAAGAAAGAAGAAGACTCCTTTGTAAAATTACTATGAATCAGGAACATGTTATGGGGCAGTGGTGGCCCAGTTTTAGGGTGCTGATTCATCTGTTAAAGCCCCAATGTCACCTACAGTGCACTTAACTGGGTTATTGAAGGTCAGCCATGTATCTCACTGTCTATGGCAAGGGTTGGCAACCCAAAATGTTCAAAGATCAATATTGAACCAAAAAAACTTAAAAGAAATCTGTCTGGAGCTGCAAAAAAACAACCAACCAAACAAACAACAACAACAGAAAAAACCCTAACATAAGCTTTATATGAAGGCTACACAGGCTGTAAGTGTAAATTAGCCTACTATGTAAATGACTAGGCAGGCTACAAATACATAATGAGCATTCATAAAAATTTATTTTCCTTGCAGTGCATCCTGGAGAGAACAACACCATGTGACTACTCTGTTGTATGATATTATGTCCTTTAAGTTTAACTTTCATTTCTATATTAATGTGTTATATTTTGTTGCATTGATGAAATTATAGAAATTCAATAAAGAAGTACTCTGATATTTTAATGAATGAATCATTCATGTGATCACCATCTGTGCACTATCTCCACGCTTTATTATCTCTCGGGTTGCAACAAAACTAGCAACAGTAGTAGAGTTTGGAGATGCAATCCACTTCTTAAATCTATCTTTGCGCTCCTCTAATTTCTCCAGTAATACTGCAATCACACTTTTTCTCTCAGTCCCAACTGAGTAGTGCCTGAAGTATGCCTTCCCTGGAAATGTCTTTCCAAATTACTGTTTTTGTGATTTGACAGTTTCTCGTTACAATGCAAACATACAGGCAATTCTTCCGCATTGGCAATGAAAGCAAATGATTCAGTCCATTATTCCTTGAATCTTATGTTCTCATCAGCTATCTTTCTCTTTTTTCCTTTGGGATCCATGGCCCATGACCCCCCCCCCCCCCACCAGTTTGTTTACAAAAGCAACCTGCCTGTTGTTGCACTAAAACGTGTTGCAGGTTATGACGCAAATCTTCGTTGACAGAAATGTTGAAATGTAGAACTAATTTTTCTTTTAATATAAATTTCTAAAACCTTCTTATGTCAATTGCACAACTTACGTTACTTGTACAACTTACGCCAATTGCGCAACTTACATCAGTTGCGTGACTTATGTCAATTGCGTAACTTACATAAATTGCGCAACTTACATGAATTGTGTAACTTAAGTCAACCGTGTGACTTACGCAATTCACGTACCTTACGTCAATTGCACAACTTAGGTCAGTTACATAACTTACGTCAACTGCGTAACTTGCATCAATTGCGTAACTTGTGTAATTCACGTAGTTTACGCAATTCACATAACTTAGGTCAATTGAGCAACTTACACAATTAATGTAACTTACGTCAAGTGAAATCTAGTTAAGTGTATTGCATAAGTTAACTTAATACACTTAATACACAAGATTAATAATATACACTAAACTTAATTCACGCAACTTACGTTAAATGTGCAACTACACCAGTTGCGCAACTTATGCAATTCACGCGACTTACATGCACTGCACAAGTCACGTGTATTAAGTGTATTGCATAGGTTAACTTGGTACACTAAACTTAATTCACATAACCTACGCAATTCACGTAACATACTTCATTCACGTAACTTACGACTAACTTGGGTATTAGTAGAACTTCAGACAAGACACATGTAAACTTAAACTCCACACAAAAACACTCAAGCCCTGGACTTGAACCCAGGATGGAAATTCTTGCTGGGAGGCAGATGTGCTAACCACTACTCCACCATGCTGCCCTTATATCATTCAGTAAAATTAAAAAAAAGAGAAAACATCAGACTTACGAAGATGATGCCATTGAAGATGAACATTATGAGTTTCAGGAGTGATGAGCAACACATCTTTACGGTTTTGCAGGTCCTAAAAAAATTTGGAATAATTATTTTACAAGAAGTACACACACACACACACACACACACACACACACACACACACACACACACACACACACACACACACACACACACACACACACACCTACTGATACTTCTTAAGTATAACAATGGTATAATGAGTATCTATAATCAAGTCACCTTATTCACACTATAATCAGAGTCTATGATTTGGTTACAAGAAGCAGTGCAGTACAGTTTTCGAGATCCGATTCCTTCAAATCACACTTCTGTCACACAGCTTCTGTAAAGGAAATACAGATTTAAACACAGTGTGATGTTTTGTGAACTCAATCAGACATAAAGGCAGAGAAAAGGCACTCGTTTGACAGTTAAATAACCATTAGTTTTGTTTTAAAATATTTCATTATTTACTTTTTGGATGTACTCAGTCTTTGAATAAGTGTTTATGAAAGATAAGCATACTGTACAAATAGATTATAGATTTTTGAGTCATCTGTAGCATGAATATGCACATTGTTGAACACTAATAAACACAAAACGTCCCAAAACATTTGACTGCCCGTGTACACTTTATCAGGAGTATCTGTAGCCAATTTCTTAACAAGCCAATCATGACGCGGCAGAGAGGTGCAGGTAATTATGCAGGTAATGTTAATATCAAATACTTGAATGAAAAAAAAAGGGTCTTGGTGACTTTTTGAAGCCAGATGGGCTGGTTTGGGTATTTCACAATCTGCTGACCTTGTAGGGTTTTTCATGCTCATGTTTCTCTGCAGGACAAGTGTCAATCCCAAAGGCAGGTCAACAAACTCATTTTACATGTCCTGTGAGAACTTTCAAAGGATATGATTATTGTGTATTCATTGCCATTCATTCATTTTCTGAACCGCTTAATCCTAATTAGGGTCGCGTAGAGGTTAGCACCCATCTCAGCCGACTCTGGGCAAGGACAGAGTTCACCCTGCACAGCTTGCCAGGCTATTGCAGGACGATAACGTATTTTAAGTAAACAAACTACCCATTCATGAGTCTGTAGATTCAATGCTGACTTGTTGCTATCCAACTTTACTAGAACAGGAACTTGAATAAAGAAAAAAGTAGACAACCACGCCCTCACCCAGAGGGTGCTGAGATGGGTGTATGCAATTATAATTAAACAGTTTTGAAAATGAGCGAATGAAAAAGTGGACAATGTTGACCTTTTAAAATAGAAATTCTGGTATTTATTGGCCTTTGATGACTTAGAAATGTAGTGACGTTAGGTAAAGTCCGTTGGGCTTTTTACACCCGAGCCAACAGTGGCTCATCGGACGGATGCTTAACCCCGGTTTCCATAGCGTGAAGCGACTAGGAGTACAACTCCTCCTGGATGGTACTCCAGTCCACCACAGGTTACCTTCCCAGTATATTTTTACTGGTACCCATTTATACTGCTTGGGGCGTAGTGGTTAGGGTGCTGCGCTCATGATCAGGAGGTTGTGTGTTCAAATCCCAGTTAGACTCCCACTGTGCTTAGACCCCTGGGCAAGGTCTCAACCACAAGTGTGCCACCCAGCAGTATTAATGGGTACCAGTAAAAATATACTGGGAAGGTAACCTGCGATGGACTAGTGTCCCATCCAGGAGGAGTTGTACTCCTAGTCACTTCACGTGATGGAAACCGGGGATAAGCACCGGTCCGACGAACCACTATAGCTCAGGTGTAGAAAGCATTTATACTGCTGGGTGAACACAGGCACCCTTGTGGTTTAGATCTTACGCAGGGATCTTAGCACAGTAACTGGGATTTGAACACACAGCCTCCCAGTCATGAGTGCAGCACCCTAAGCCCTACACCACCTGCCCTACATAAATGTAATGCTGTAGCCCTCAATAAAAGTGAGTCTGACAACCCTGCCATGGAGTGTGCATAGCATGCTAGACGATCCCCAGGCACCACCATTTTTTTTTTTTTTTTTTTTGCCTGAAATGTGCCCAAGTTCTTGTTGTTAATAATCACAAAAACAGTGTACGTAATATTTTTACGCTAACGCAGTGAAAATTAATGTAGCTGACACTGCGAATGGCAAATCCCCAGTGAGAAGTTTACAAGGGAAAGAAGACAACTCTAAGAATTGATTTTTGAAAAACCTAATAATGAACCATTGATAACCAATAGCAGTTTATAAAATATTAGTTTTGCGTCTATAAACTGTCCGTCAGGGAATACAGCTGGAACAATAAGCCTGACTTGCGTGCACTTATCTTATCACCAGTGCTGATAACCAAGATGTGCTCAGTTCGATATTATCAAGCCACAATTATTATTATTAAAACGACTGTTCAAAGCTGTTGTACTGTGCGGAGATCAGTTTAGGTATTGACCTGTGTAAAGTGTGAGGTTCAGGGCCTGGGAGTAAGAATAAATAAATAAATAAAAGGATGAATAAATTTAAAAAGGGGTTTTAAATGAAACCCGATTATGATCTTAACAGCTTTCTGATGACAGTTAACCTGATGACCTAATATTTTTTTCCCTTCGCAATACTGATATTTTATTATTGTTTTTGAGCTGTTCATGCTTATATTGCTGTAGCCACGGAAGACTATATCTTCCAGATTCTGTAAAAACATAAAAGCATGTTGGACTTTGAGACTATTTGCTAACATGAGGAAACAAACAAAATAAATAATACTGCACTGTATGTTCTGTCTGATTGTAAATTCAAATGATAGAATAACATAAAATACACTCTCCGTCAGGTGCTCGGAGACCTTTGGGTGCTTTTCTAGTCTTGTCAGGCAATCAAATATAAATCAGCTCTTTGTTTAACATTCAGGACTTTAAGGTTTGCAGTGTGTCCTCTAAACTAGCTGGTTCAATGTAATGTATATGGATGTGAATAGATATACGGACAATATACAGACAGGTGTATCATATTATGTGAATGGTGAACGGACTTTTTAGATTAAAAAAATACATTTTTGTTTCTTGGTCTTTGAGGGTGGCATAATCACATTGTGGCTGGTATTATAATGGTTAGGGTGATGTGGTCATGATTGGAAGGTTGTGAGTTCGAATCCCACTGAGACCCTCACTGTGATAAGACCTCTGGACAAGGTCTCAACCACAAGTGTGCCTCTGTTGACCCAGCAGTATAAATGGGTACCAAGTAAAAATATACTGGGAAGGTAACCTGCGATGGACTAGCGTCCCTCCCAGGGGGAGTTGTAATCCTAGTCGCTTCACGCTACAGAATCCGGGGATAAGCACCGGTCCGATGAACCACTAAGCTCGGGTGTAAAAAGCACAATGGACTTTACCTTATAGTCACATTAGCACGTGTGCCTTACGGCACAAAGATACGTATTGGGTTCAGTCCTGGACTTTGGCATTTCCGTGTGCAGTTTGCACGTTCTTCTCATGCTTGGGTGGGTTTTTTCAGGGCACTCGCCACTTATATTGAGAGAGGGCTAAATTCCCTTGAGAATTTGTGTAGAAAAGATTCATAAAAAAACAACAACAAAGCATACAATCGTCAGTATATACTGTATATTATTACATTAATTTATTATATTAATATTATCATAGGTAAAGGTAGGTAAAGTAGGGGCAGTGGTGGCCTAGTGGTATATTGCGCTGGATCGCCGCTCCAAAGGTTGGAGGTTCGAGTCCCACTCTCCACAAGGTTGTCACTGCCCCACCCAGTGCAGCTAACTGGGTTATCAAAGGCGGGCCATGTCTGTCACTGTCTATGGTGAGAGGCATGTAAAAGAACCATTGCTGACTTTCGTAAAGAGTAGCTGCAAAGTCGTCAGCGTGTTTCTGTCCCTTGCTAAAAAGGGTTGTGACAGGAAGGGCATCCGACGTAAAAACCTCTGCCAAATCAAACGTGCGAATCAGATGATTCCCTGTGGCGACTCCCGAGGAAAATGGAAAAAGCTAAAAGGAAGACAGACAGGTAAAGGTAGGTAAAGTCTGTTGGGTTTTTACACCTGAGCCTCATCAGGCCGGTGCTTATCCCAGGTTTCCATAGCGTGAAGCAACCAGGAGTTCAACTCCCCCTAGATGGGACACTAGTCCATCGCAGGTTACCTTCCCAGTATATTTTTACTGGTACCCATTTAAACTGCTGGGTGAACAGAGGCACACTTGTGGTTGAGACCTCGCCCAGGGGTCTTAGCACAGTGAGGGTCTCAGTGGGATTCAAACTCACAACCTCCCAATCATGAGCACCACACCCTAACCACTATGCCACTGGCCCCACAAAATATTATCATAAACTGTGGTAAATTATGTCGCAGTATATCACACTGTATGTGCTAGAAAAAATACAATCTTTAATTGAAATAAACAGATACAGGGAAGAAAAAATATTTCTCGTCAATAAATTTCACCAACATCACATTGCAGGCTCGCTTGAAAATTTGAACTGGACTGTCATATTGTACATTTTTGAGTTGCTTGGCGTCTGCAGGAACTTTTGAGCTGTGACTTTCTAATTAACTGGAATACAAATATCAGGTGACGCAGATGCCACATCGCCTTAGTAATCCATTAACATGAGAAAGTGGGAAAGATAAGCAACAAGCCACCAGTTGAGAGAAAAGACTTCTGACCTCCATGAGTCAGGAAAGGGTCATTGGAAACAGCTGTTTTCCTCAAAAAAAAACAACAACAAAACAAAACAAAACAAAAAAAACCTACAGGGTAATACAGTACTAGGACGTTCCTTTCATTTTAAGCATAATGTGGCAGGTCAGGCTGGAGCTTATCTCAGTTGACACTGCGAAATCCTGAACATCTCACCAGACCATCAAAGGATCAACACACAGTCAGTCACGCTCATGTGCAAGTCATTGGACTGAGAAAGAAAAGCAGAGAACATGCAAAGTCCACACAGATTCTCTATCACCGGGCATGGGGAACCTAGGACTTACGTATTTGCCGGAAGGCAGAAGTGCTAGTCACTATCACTGTGTCTGCCCATTCCAGGACATGCGGCTAAATTTGGCTGGCTCTCCCAGGAAAATTAAACTGGGTCATCCTTGAATCTTTCAAACGGGCAATGATCTGAAGAATATGTCAACACTAAAATGTTTAGCTGTCCATATAATCAAGTTTCTTGTCAATGCCATCGCAGTCCCGTGACCCAAAAGACATCGAAAACCCATGTGAGTTAGAGGAGAGCGCATAAGGCTGGTCCTGGAAACATATCCATATGTATATTCATATCCATAATCTTAAAAAGCATCCAAGTATTTACATACAACTTCACGTGACAGGTACAAAACCTAAAACACGTGAACAGCTGTTACACTTCCCATAAGTCCGGCGCATCCATTTACAGGGCCACATAAACACATCTGTATATTTGTCCATACTATATCTGCATATCAATATTTGCATATTACATATACATACTGTATGTCTGTACATTACATCTGCATATTTTATTCTCCAGTATAGTAATACAGAACATGTGTACAGTATATTGCTAATTTATTCTCAACTTTACAGCCCTTATCTGTACATAACTGTTTCTAACTGTGGATACTGCACTTACTATATAAACTGAACTTGCTGCTCTCTGCCTTCTGATTGGATGCTAACTTGAATTTTGTTACCCTGAATTTATACATGTGTATTGACAGTAAAGTTGAATCTAATCTAATCTTATATAGAAAAGCAAAAACCATCGAATCGTCCAAAATCATGTATTGTATTGTTTTCATATACAGTAATATAATTCATTCATCCGACAGATTAGTCCGAGGTAGTCATGCTGGGAGGCCGGTGCCCATCTCCGCTGATTCTGGAGAGGGCATAGTACACCCTGGACAGTTCGCCAGGCCATCGCAGGGCAGAAACACGCTGACGGCAATACAGCTACTCTTGATGGAAGTCAGCAATGGTTCTTCTACAGCCTCTCACCATGAACAGTGAGAGACATGGCTGGCCTTTGACAACCCAATCAGCTGCACTGGGGGAACAGCAGTGACAACCCGTTGACAGTGGGGCTTGAACCCCCAAATTTGGGACCGTTAATCCAGCACCTTACCACCAGGCCACCACCCTACCACTCACTTCCTTATAAAGCTACACAAAATTGGCTATTTTACCAATGTCTACTGTGCTTTATAGTCCTTTATACATTCATTTGCTGAAAAGACTCATGAATTTATTTGTGACGTCCTTTTTTGTTGTCTCGCTCTTGGACTTGTTTTACTTTCATCAGCAGCTCAGTTTGGATTCTGCCTCATATAAAAACTACAGATGTATTCATCAATTTATTACCAAAATTTGCGAACCATGGAGATGACTAAAGTTCTTACCTTTTCAAAGTCGAGTTCACTGGTCCTGGTGTTGTGTGTTTTTGTGTGGAGTGTTACGTGATGCAATGAATGAGAGGTTTTATACGACTGGTCGAAGAGGGAGGAGCATGACTTATTTCCACCCACATACTGTACACACTTGTGGTCAAAGTTCCCACCCAAGCAAACTCTGACAAAGCAGGAAATGGTTTAAAAAAACAAATTCAAAACAAATTAATCAAAAACCCCAACTGATTGTTTTGCTTATTCTCAAAAAAAACAACCCACGTTCTTAGCTGTAGTGACAGACAATGTCTTTGACTTAATTTGAACACAACATTTTCCACACAAATCATCACTTCATAGCGAAATTAATACCTTAAAGTGTGTATATGAGTTTTATATTATAATGAATTCTAATAAAAATGTCTATGAAGTGAATGTGATATGTACGGATATTAAGTGAGAAATGAATAGTTCACTCAATAAGCATTATCTATGAGAATAATAAATGTAGTATGTAGACGACCGAGGGTCGACCCAGAACACGCTGGAAGGATGGCGTATCACGGTAGGGCTAGGAACACCTTGACGTCCCTCCGGAAGAGCTGGAGGAAGTGGTCGGGGAGTCCATTAAATATCCATTTAAATAAATATCACAGTTTTCTTGAATGTGTCATGACATCATATATTTTAACTCAGAGTATCTGTTTGAAATAACAACTGATTATTGAACAAATATACACCGCCTGGTCAAAAAATAAAATAAAAGCTGCACACATGAATATGTTGCTGTTCCGCCTTCAGTCCGTTGACGTGATAACCTGCTCATTCAGTCCATTCAGGTCATCAACTGACTTCATTTTATTGCCACAATAATGTCGCTGACCCATGACTTGACCGATTGAAGCAACAATGCCATGAAGATTATGTGCTGAGGTTGAGGTTAAATGCACTCCATGAACATGTGACTGTCCACTGCAAATGAGTATGAAATGGTAAATAATTTTAATTATTGGTATCATGTAGCTGATATCCCAAGCCTTAAAATGATACTAAATTTTGTACCGTATGATGCTGCGTTTGGAGTAACTAATCAAACCCAAATAAGAATTTAAATTTTTTTAGCATGCGACTTTGGAGAAAATTACAGTAATCCCTCGCTACTTCGTGCTTTAATTTCCGCGACTTTAGTGCATCGCGGGTTTTTCAAAAATATTCATCAAAAAAAATTAGGAAATTAAGGAAAAATAGGGAAAAAGTTCAGTCAAATGCCACAAAGCAAGGCCAAAAAAAAAAAAAAAAAACAGAAACAAAAAAACCCCCAAACAAACAAAAACAAACAAACCCAAACCTCCCAACAAAACTACTTACATTTTTATGTGAGACGCGCGTCTGTATGTGTGTATATTTATATTGTATTTACATCTTACGCATTATTTTTGAATGTTTAATTGTTATTATAAGCATTTACAGTGTTGAATATGTATTTATTGACATTATATACCCATATACATGTACGTATACGTCAGTCAGGGAAGTTGATCCTACTTCGGGGAAATCGGCAGTCGCGGGCGGTCTCGGGCCTCATTAACCACGGTAAGTGAGGGATCTGTATTACAGTAAACTGTGTAGTGACTCATAAAATTCTTAAATACGTTCAACAACACATTTAAAAATTTTATGACTTACTACACAGAATGCTGTAATGAGTCACAAATATGAGAGAATGCAACTCTTTTTTTTTTTTTTTTTTTTTTTTTTTGGGCCGAGCAGTGTATATTCAGTGTTCAGAAGGTAAACAGTGAGTTTAACTGGGTAAGTGCCTGGTTTGGGGTTGCTTCGCTGCCTCAGGGACCGGGAAACTTTCACTCTTTGATGGAACTATGAATTCTGCATCATATCTAAGTGTGCTTGAACAGAAACGAGTACATCAGAGGGACAGCACATGTTAGATGTTTTGGAGACAAAGTCAGAGAGGCTAGATTGAGATGGTTTGGACAAGTACAGAGGAGGGATAGTGAGTATATTGGTCGTAGGATGCTGAGGTTGGAACTACCAGGCAGAAGGCCCAGAGGAAGACCAAAGAGAAGATTTATGGATGTGGTGAAGGCGGACATGAAGGTCGTTGGAGTAAGAGTAGAAGATGCAGAGGATAGGGAGAGATGGAGGCAGATCATTTGCTGTGGCGACCCCTGAAGGGAACAGCCGAAAGGAAAAGAAGAAGAAGAAGAAGAAGATCTAAGTGTGCTTGAATTTCACACGAGGCCATCTGTTTGAAAGTTGAACCCGGGGTTGGATCTTTAAACAAGAATTTGAAAACATTTCGAAATGTTTTTGAAATGTGGGATTTGATAATGGCAGTACATGCAAAAACATCCTAAAACATTTCGCAACTGAGGAAATAATGGTCGAAATTTTCATAAAGCTGATGTTAGAGATGTTAGGTGAATAATGATGCAAAAGGCTTTCAAGTATTCATTCACGATAAAGGGGCAATAATAGCTTATGTGGCTAAGTGTGTGCTTACTTTCTCCTCATAATAAGCATCATAATAATAATATAGCAAATACAGTCTTCATATTTTGTGTTGAATAAATGATTTTAAAAAGCACATTTAGTTTTCTTGTTATGTTCAGTTCATTTTCTGTAACTGTTTATTCCGAATTAGGGTCACATGGAGGCTGGCACCCATCCCAGCTAACTCCAAGCATGGGCAGAGTACACGCTGGACAGCTCGCCAGGCCATCAGAGGGCGGAAACACGCTGACTGTTTGCAGATACTCTTTACGAAAGTCAGCAATGGTTCTTTTACATGAACCTCTCACCATAGACAGTGAGAGACATGGCCGGCCTTTGAATACCCAGTTAGCTGCACTGAGACTGAGGGGGACAGTGACAACCTTGTGGACAGTGGGACTCGAATCCCCAACCTTTGGATCAGCGATCCAGCGCCCTATACCACGAGGCCACCACTGCTGCTTGCTTGTTATGTAAAAACTTAAATTGCTTCTTTAAATATGTTAAAATAAAATTAATAATTTCCATGCACTGTGCTTAATTTTTGTGGCTGTATATTTTGTGGTTCTGTGGACAGCGGCTTTGGTGTAGCACTTTGATAATCAGTTAAATGAGGTATGTAGTGGTGTTTTTCAAAGAAGGACAAAAATGAACATATTGTACATGTTCAGTGTGGGGAGGATCAAATCTTATCTGGTGCTTTGGTATGAAAACAATATCATTTTCATATACGGTACTTATTAACCAGACCTCACTGATCATGCTGTCACTATGCTTTACTGGATTCATTATAAAAATAGTACTTTTGGCATTAACGTGAAAATGAATAATTATTCATTATTATTCATTATAATGTAATCAAACTTTCTGACAATAATAATGATCGCAAGCTCACAAGCAGGTTCCCATTAAACTACTTAATGCTCACTTTGAAAATGTTAGCTAAAATTATAACAATACATCATCAGTTAATTTTCTGTAACTGCTTAATTCCAAATAGGGTCACGGGGAGGCTGGCACCCATCCCAGCCAAGAGCAGAGTACACCATGGACAGCTCGCCAGGCGGAAACACGCTGGCAACTTTGCAGCTACTCTTGTTGAAAGTCAGCAATCTTTTTTTTACATGCCTCTCGCCATAAACAGTGAAAGACATGCCCGTCCATTGATAACCCAGTGAGCTGCACTGGGGGCTGGGGGGGGGGGGGGGTGAACGACAGACCAACTGAAATATTTCAGGTCTTTTATTGTTTAATACTGATGATTTTGGCATACAGCTCATGAAAACCAAAAATCCCTATCTCAAAAAATTAGCATATTTCATCCAACCAATTAAAAAAAATTGGTTTTAACACAAAAAAGTCAACCTTCAAATATTATGTTCAGTTTATATTATTAATATTATTATATTATGTTCAGTTATGCACTCAATACTTGGTCGGGAATCCTTTTGCAGAAATGACTGCTTCAATGCGGCGTGGCATGGAGGCAATCAGCCTGTGGCACTGCTGAGGTGTTATGGAGGCCCAGGATGCTTCGATAGCGGCCTGAAGCTCATCCACAGTGTTGGGTCTGGTGTCTCTCAACTTTCTCTTCACAATATCCCACAGATTCTCTATGGGCTTCAGGTCAGGAGAGTTGGCAGGCCAATTGAGCACAGTAATACCATGGTCAGTAAACCATTTAGCAGTGGTTTTGGCACTGTGAGCAGGTGCCAGGTCGTGCTGAAAAATGAAATCTTCATCTCCATAAAGCTTTTCAGCAGATGGAAGCATGAAGTGCTCCAAAATCTCCTGATAGCGAGCTGCATTGACCCTGCCCTTGATAAAACACAGTGGACCAACACCAGCAGCTGACATGGCACCCCAGACCATCACTGACTGTGGGTACTTGACACTGGACTTCAGGCATTTTGGCATTTCCTTCTCCCCAGTCTTCCTCCAGACTCTGGCACCTTGATTTCCGAATGACATCCAAAATTTGCTTTCATCCGAAAAAAATACTTTGGACCACTGAGCAACAGTCCAGTGCTGCTTCTCTGTAGCCCAGGTCAGGTGATTCTGCCGCTGTTTCTGGTTCAAAAGTGGCTTGACCTGGGGAATGCGGCACCTGTAGCCCAGTCCACTGCTTCCACAGGTCCCCCAAGGTCTGGAATCTGCCCTTCTCCACAATCTTCCTCAGGGTCCGGTCACCTCTTCTGGTTGTGCAGCGTTTTCTGCCACACTTTTTCCTTCCCACAGACGTCCCACTGAGGTGGCTTGCACTCTGGGAACAGCCTATTCGCTCAGAGATTTCTTTCTGTGTCTTACCCTCTTGCTTGAGGGTGTCAATGATGGCCTTCTGGACAGCAGTCAGGTCAGCAGTCTTACCCATGATTGCGGTTTTGAGTAATGAACCAGGCTGGGAGTTTTTAAAAGCCTCAGGAATCTTTTGCAGGTGTTTAGAGTTAATTGGTTGATTCAGATGATTAGGTTAATAGCTCGTTTTTTGATTTTTTGAGAAGGACTAGTATATGTATATATGTATGTATATGTGTGTATGTGTATATATATATATATATATATATATATATATATATATATATGTGTGTGTATACATGTGTATATATATGTGTATATATATGTATATATATATATATATATATATATATATATATATGTATATATATGTATGTATATATATATATATGTATGTATGTATATGTATGTATGTATATTATATATTTATTTATTTATATTTATACATGTATATTATATAATTATTATATATGTAATTATTATTATGTTTAGTTATTCACTCATTTTGATGAAACAGATCACAACCACTTCTAGACTGTGGCCTCCAAGTTTGAAAATAGAACCTCAACAGAATGCAGGTCAATGAAGCCACTTTTATAAACAGGAAATATAGATAGCAGGAACTACTATAGTCATTTTTTTTATCAGCCTGTGGTTGTATTCGAAAACTAAACACTGGCACATGACCAAGAAATTCAGACGTCATGTAGTTGTAAACTCTTCTACGGTATCATTACACCTTATCAGCGGGACACTGATAATTCAGGTCACTGGCCTGAATTTCGCACTATCCAAAAATGATTGATTGGAAAAGTAAATGAATAAAAGAGTGACTGTTTATTTTGCAATCTGATTTCTTGACTTTTTGAGGTTCAAGGTTTCAAGCTGCAGATTCTGCCAGTTTTGTTTGTGTTAAATGTAAGGTGTGTATTGTTTCTGACAGCATGCTTGCGCCTGCCTTTTTAGAAGATGGTCATAAAAACTAGAAATACTGATCTGATTTTTTTCAGCTTAATTCTTGATTGTAAATGATGGACAAAAGAATGAGGTGACTTGTGTTAAAAATGAATATAATTCCTGCTGTCCATTTCCCGTTTATAAAAATTTGTGAGAGTTTACTTACATAAGTAATGAATATAAATGCATCTGTTTGATAATAAATCTTTGAATTTACACACACACACACACACACACACACACATATATATATATATATATATATATACAAACATACACACACACACACACACACACACACACACACACACACACACATATATATATATATATATATATATACAAACATACACACACACACACACACACACACACACACACACATATATATATATATATATATATACAAACATACACACACACACACACACACACACACACACATATATATATATATATATATATATATATATATATATACAAACATACACACACACACACACACACACACACACACACACATATATATATATATATACCAGGGGTCGGCAACCCGCGGCTCCGGAGCCGCATGCGGCTCTTTCACTTTTCTGGTGCGGCTCTGTGGCTTTTCAAAATAATGGCGTACTTTACGGTGGCGGAAGGGTGCACCACAAGATGCTTATTTACTCACATGGCACACTCACGTTTACTCACACAGCAAAGGGCCGGTGTAGGTGCAGGTTTTCGCTTCAACCAAAAAATAGCCACACCTTCTACCTGTTTCCACCAATCACTGATCATCAAAAAAAAAAAACAAACAAAAAAAAAAAACAACGAGACTGGACATTACTGTTTCAATTCTGAAGTGCAGCCATCTTGGTGAGATCACCTTGCTTTACGTCTTAAACAGTATCTGTATGATCTCACCAAGATGGCTGCACTTCAGAATCGAAACAGTAATGTCCAATCTAGGTTTTTTCACCTGAATGATCTGGGTTCTCTTCCAATGCTCTTTTAGGATGGAAAATTACACAGATGAAAATGAAGAGTCGGTGTGGGCGGATATTTATTTGGTGTGGGCGGATATTTATTTGGTGTGGGCGGGGTGATTGTGTGTGTGTGTCCACAAGAACACAAGAACACACACAAAATAACCCCGCCCACACCAAATAAATATAAAAGAGCCTGAAAGAGCTGATGGCAAACAGCAGCGCGGCGAGAGAGAGATTTTTTTTCTGCCGCCGGGGTTTGTAATCCAGGAACGGAAATCACAGCTGAAGTAAGAGACGGTGGAAGAGATTTGTTTATACACAGCAATCTCCGAGTTAAATAACTGTCCTCACAGTGACAAAATAAAAGACTGGGTGTGGTTCAGTCTCCACTCTGAGAATGGGTCGGTCAGTGCAGCATTAAGCATTAATATTATTGAAAAGAATGTTGAGCAGGCTCCTTCTTAAAATAAATCTTCATATACTTTTCTGTGTTGTTGTCATTTTTGTAAATTATAACTATGAGAAAACAACATTAATATAACGAATAAAGAAACGGAAGATCCCACGAAGGTAGTGATGGTGAGGTAGATACCCAACCCGTTACACATCGGGCTGTTCCCCGTCCCATGCTTCGTGGGATAGATATTCCTTTTCTTTATAAAAATATAAGAAGGCCTCGAACACATTCATTCATTTTCTGAACCACTTAATCCTAATTAGGGTCGCGGGGAGGCTGGTGATTTTTTATTCATTTTTTTTTTTTTAATCTAAATTTTTGTTGCACGCAGAATTGTAATTGAATTGTCTCTGCAATCATTTAAATCAATGCAACACGTTGTTGTTTTATATTAACATGAAGGAAAAAGGGGGAAATAACATTATATGCAGTGTTATTTGATTTTAAATGTCAAAAAAGGATTTGTGGCTCCAAGTGTTTCCTTGAATGTTGAAAATGGGTCCAAATGGCTCTTTGAATGGCAAAGGTTGCCGACCCCTGATATATACAAACATACACACACACACACACACACACACACACACACACACACATATATATATATATATATATATATATATATATATACAAACATACACACACACACACACACACACACACACACACACACATATATATATACAAACATACACACACACACACACACATATATATATATATATATATACAAACATATACACACACACACACACACACACATATATATATATATATATATATATATATATATATATATATATGTGTGTGTGTGTGTGTGTGTGTGTGTATATGTGTATATGTAGTGTATGTGTATACACAGACGTATATGTATGTGTATACACTATATATATATATATATATATATATATATATATATATATATATATATATATATATATATAAATATATGTGTGTGTGTGTGTGTGTGTGTCTATATAGTGTATGTGTATACACTGTATATATACTAGTGTGTGTATATATATATATATATATATATATGTGTGTGTGTGTGTGTGTGTGTGTGTGTGTGTGTGTGTGTGTGTGTGTGTGTATGTGTGTGTGTGTGTATAATTATTACTTTTAGTCATTCAGTCATTTTGATGAAACACATTGCTGGGTCCACTTCTAGACTGTGGCCTCCAAGTTCGAAAGTATAACCTCAACAGAATGCAGGTAAATTAAGTTACTTTTATAAACAGGAAATAGATAGCAGGAACCATAGTCATTTTTTACTTAACCTGAGGTTGTGTTGGAAAACTAAAGACTCTCACATGACCAAGAAATCTGTAGCCACATGTCATCCTGTTGTAAACTCTTCTATGACAGTGGTTCTACATACTGATGCTGGTTAAATCTACAGAATTCGATCACATGGGCTCATAAAGTCTGAATAACCTGAGCTACAGTACATGAACTTCCTCTATACACCTCAGTAATCTTTACCTGCATTTCTGCTCATTCATTAAATTCAGTCGAAACGTCTTACGAAATCTGTGAGAACAGCGTGTTCCACCTCATACAGAACTTTCAGTCCTGTATTGTTGTATCTTGTGGTATTGAATGAGTCTCACCAGAGACAGCAAAGAGAAACAAAGTTGGCCTCACTGATTAAAAAAAGAAAAGAAAACCATTTCTCTGTCCCTGAATAACCTTTTGTTCTAATAAGGATAATGAATGTCGGAGAGGCTCTGTTGGAGAACGGTGTATTGAATATTATTCAGAATTATAATACATAAAAAGAACAGAATGGGATTCCAGCTATATACATGGCACACTTATGTGGTGTTACATTATTTTAAGATATAATGCAAAAAAAAATTGTTTATCATGGATGCAATAAACCCTAGTGTATCTTTTCAGGAAGAAAGTAGACTGAACAGTGTGCTCAGAATGGTGCCTTGGTAGTTATTCACCATGTTCTTATAAAAATGGTTGATGTGGAGTCGGAAACTGCAAATGAAAAATACGGGCCATGAAAAAAAGTATATGTCAGAAAAAAAATAGATTAAAATATTCCACATTTGATTTTTAAATTAATTTATAGAATATTTAATAAAGATACGTATATTTAGCAAAACTGAAATGGTTAGATTTTTTTTTTTTTTTTTTTTTGCATCCAATGCACAGTTTCATTGTTGTCAGTGTAAAGTATTGTGTTACGATACTTTCAATGAAAAAAAAATTTTTATAAAGCACATAGGGAGTACTTCACAATTTAAAGCACAATAGCATAGAAGACAATATTTTTTTAATTAATTCTTTATTTTTTTTTAGACCACACTACACACTCCACTTTAGTAAAAGTAACACATGAAAAAAAATTCAATCATGTTGTGTACATTTGAATTAATGACAAAGATTGACCGCAGTTACATTCAGTCTCCACAAGAGGTCGGAACAACTTTATAAAAATAAAGGACTGGCTGTTATGGTCAATGATTTGAAGTCTGAGAGAGCCGAAATTCCTCAGCATTTAAAGGAGGAACAGTACTCATCACAAGAAGTTAACTCTGATCAAGTGGCAGAACTTTATCATCATCATCTTCTTCATCCGCTTAATCTGGGGTTGGGTTGCGGGTCTAAGCAACGAAGTCCAGACATCTCTCACCCCAGTCACTTCCTTCAGCTCTTCCAGGGGCACACCAAGCCATTACCAGACTGACTGATGGACACAATCCCTCCAGCGTGTTCTAGGTTGACCATGGGGTCTATTCCCGGTTGGACATGCCAGAAACACCACACTAGGGAAATGTTCAGGAAGCATTCAAACCAGACTAGCGAGCCACCTCACCTGGTTCCCCTCAATGCAGAGGAGCAGTGGTTCTACTCAGAGCTCCCCCCAGATGACTGAGCTTTTCACCCTATCTCTAAGAGAGAGACCTGCCGCACAGCAAAGGAAGCTCATTTCAGCCGCTTGTATCCACAATTGTGTTCTACTCAATGTTCGTGACCATAGGTAAGTGTTGGAATGTATATCGACTGGTAAATTGACAGCGTTGCCTTCCAGCTCAGCTCCCTCTTCACCACGACGGACCGGTACATGCTCCACTTTACAACAGAGGCTGCAGCAATCTGCCTGTCAATCTCCCGCTCCATCCTTCCCTCACTCATGAACAAGACCCCGGGATACTTGAAAGCGATTACAACCATGCAGAAGACCTTTGCCATTCTCGCTGTAATTTGTTGAGGTATGATGAAGGAATTTCACCCTGAACTTCCTAAAGCACTCCCACAAGTTAGCCAGTTGTTCCACACCATAAGGTTAATCTGCTCCAACAATAGCTCAGTCAGGTTGAGATCCGGTGACTGGGGTGGCCACTCAATTATTGACGAATACGGACTTGCTGTTTTCTTTCTACATAGCTCTTTGTTTAAATCCCCACTTTACCACCGCCAAAGAACTGCAGATCATCACATTTCCCCACCTTGTTTGACAGATGCTAACAGTCCTCCAGCATCTTTTACTTTATTGTGCACCTTACAAATCTTCTCCTTTGTGATCCAAACATTTTAAAATTCTCTATAGCATCGATCTATAAACCTATAGCACTTTCTTTCAGCATCGTCTTCTGTCAAATGTCTGTGTTCTGTTGTCCTTCCGAATCTTTTCCGTTTACTGACCAGTCTCAGATATGGCTTTTTCACTGATGAAGGTGAGATTGGTTTTACGAAAAGTGCTGTATTGGGTTATCAAAGGCGGGCCATGTCTGTCACTGTCTATGGTGAGAGGCATGTAAAAGAACCATTGCTGACTTTCGTAAAGAGTAGCTGCGAAGCCGTCAGCGTGTTTCTGTCCCTTGCTAAAAAAGGGTTGTGACAGGAAGGGCATCCGACGTAAAAACCTCTGCCAAATCAAACGTGCGAATCAGATGATTCGCTGTAGCGACTCCCGAGTAAAAGGGAAAAAGCCGAAAGGAAGACAGACTGTATTTAACAAAGCTGTCGATTGAGGACCCATCAAGCCTTTGTTTCTCAAACTAAAGACACAGATGTACTTGAATTCTTACTCAGTTGTGCACCAGGACCTCTGACTTTCTATCCAGGTTGCAGACAGTCGGCAGTGTTCTGTGAAGGGCTAGTACAGTACGCACTGATATGCGAGATCAGCAGTTTCGCAAATGGAAAAGCCTTCATTTTTCAGAACCAATATAGACTAATGAACTTCAGATTATTATTTTTATTTTATTTTTTTGCTGTCCATTATGAGTCAATAATCAAACACACAAATGCTGACGCTCCAGATATTTTATTATTTTAAAGAAGGCCAATTTAATTCTTTTATTATTTTCATCTCTGATGACATAAATGGGCCTCGGCACAGCTATGCAGACATTCCTAAAAATCCATCCATTTCCACCAACACTAGCGATTTATGTTTACAGTATCTAGACTTTCCTGATAAATTTATTTTGTTTTTGGAGAGAGACAAAGTCAGAGAGGCTAGATTTAGATGGTTTGGACATGTACAGAGGAGGGATGGTGAGTATATTGGTAGTAGGATGCTGAGGTTGGAACTACCAGGCAGAAGGCCCAGAGGAAGACCAAAGAGAAGATTTCTGGATGTGGTGAAGGAGGACATGAAGGTAGTTGGAGTAAGAGAAGATGCTGCAGAGGACAGGGTGAGATGGAGACGGATGATTCTCTGTGGCGACCCCTGAAGGGAAAAGCGGAAAGGAAAAGACGTAGAGAGAGAATCATAAGGGACATTATGATTTCATTAATCAGAAGAGGATGGCATCTCTACTTTCCTGTGTGGCTTGTCAATTTAAATATTGGTTAATATGACCTTCAGTAAGAAATTAAAACAACTAATTTTTCACTTTAACTTTCTTCTTCTTTTCCTTTCAGCCTTTTCTCCTTCGTCCATTGCCTGCCACAGTGAATCATCTGATTCGCATGCTTGATTTGGGACAAGTTTTGACGTTGGATGCCCTTCCTGACACAACCCTTTAGCAGGAGACAGAAAAATGGTCGAAAGTCATGGCCAGCCTTTGATAACCTAGTCAGCTGCACATGGGGGGGCAGTGACAACCTTGTGGAGAGTGAGACTCGAACCCCCAACCTTAGGATCAGCGATCCAGCGCTCTATACCACCAGGCCACCACTGCCCTTAATTTTTCAGTTTAAGCTTAAGTGTTAGAAATAATGAGATTGCACAGCAGTTTCATCAATAAAAAATTATTTATTATGACTCCATAAGCATAATATCAACTTAACAAAATAGGATGATTTTGTTTTTAAGGTTCACATTTTAATTTAATGTTTATATAGTTTTTTTAATATTTCAGTTTGTGTCCTGTATGATGCAATGGAGAGTTTTAGTGCGGCATTCATTGGATGAAATGAAACAGAACAGCACTTAATGTAAAAGGACAAATACTGGACCTGAGCCCAGTTCAGTTGAGAACCATTGTGACAAATTGATATGAGATTTTATAGAGTACAGTCATGTGTGCTGGTGCACACGTGTGTGTGTGTGTGTGTGTGTGTGTGTGTGTGTGTGTGTGCACATGCTACTATATTGTTGCTTTACTAATACATTCGACCAGCAGACTGCATGCCATATACTGTATGTGTGTGTGTGTGTGTGTGTGTGTGTGTGTGTGTGTGAGCAATCATTAGCATGAGCAGCCATTTTGGCTGGTAGATGGTGTGTCCTCGAGGCTGGGTCCTTTGTGATTGGCCGGTGGGTTTGCCTGTCCATCCATGCTCTCATTCATCTTGTCGCAGATTATGTCAACAAGCCTCTCGAAAACCTGCTTTACATTGATGTTGTCTTTAGCACTTGCCTCAAAGAACTGGAACCCTGTACAGAGAGACACATTCATACACCGTATATAATCAGATCAGGTCAATGAGGATCCTTTGTCTCACTCTTTCTCTGGCAAATTGGAACATAAAGCAACTTATTTAAATGGCACACTGTCACATGTTATAATGGCATTAAGAATAACTAATAAATCATCGTTGAATAAAACTAAAACTCCTCTTGGCAGAGAGTTTTCCTGCTTTATCAGCAGGATTTTTCATCTTAGTCATGGAGCACTACCACTCCTTTGCCAAACACGGCTCTGCAATGCAGGCAAGTAAAATATATATAAAAAAAAGAAAACAGAGAGAGAGAGAGAGAGAGAGAGAGAGAGAGAGAGAGAGAGAGAGAGAGAGACACACACAGAAAGGGGGTGTTTCTTTTTATGCAGGAGTTGCCTAGACTGTATTTATTTAAAGTAAAAAAATGTTCTGCTTTGTATACCTTCTTAAAATTATTTAGAATTTACGGTGTCATGGTGGTGTAGTGGTTACTTCCACTTCTTCACAGCAAGAAGGTCCCGGGTTCAAGCCCTATGATCCATACGAACATTTCTGTACTGGGTTTTCATGTTCTCCTGGGCTAGTGTGGGTTTTTCCCCCATGTCGTTTTCCCTCCCTCAATCCAAAGAAGAACGGGATATTCTCAGTCGTCCGTCGCCCCCCGCCCCCCCAGCCATTTCAGAGGAGGTCCACACACTCCACATAAATGACAAAGCAGGTTGTAAAATGAAATGAAAATTAATTTCGAGTTTTCTTTTGGTCCAATGGATTTATACAGGTGTGTGAGTGTGTCTGTTTTTGTCAGGTAAAATTCTCACTTTACATTTCTGGGTTTGTGCAAGAAACTCACCTAATTCATTAGCTAGCCTCTGCCCATCTTCTGTGGCCACAAGTCTGTCATCCTCCAGGTCACACTTATTTCCAACAAGAATAACCTGAGCATTGTCCCATGAGTACGTCTTAATCTGAGTTGCCCTGAAACACAGGCACATGGCATTAGGTCAGTGCTTCTCAAATAGTGGGGTGTGATGCTGGAGGGGGTGGAGTGCGTGTGACTCTGCGGAACATGCTTTTCTGGAACAATGTATGAGAATTAAGTGTAATTGCATCTCCACTCCACTAGTTGGCAGTGGCGCTCTCATTGTCGCGCTATGGTGTAGCGGTTTTTTGGCACGAGCAAACGATATGAAGCACAGTAAACAACCCCTTAAGAAACAACACAGAAAATTTCTAACAGGAACAAAGAAAGTTGGAAACACACAGCGATATTAAGACATAAATAAGTTGAATGAGTTTAAATAAGGATGTATTTATTTTTGTTTCGGGCACATTGGTGCACTTTAAATCTTTTCTGTTCCAGATTAAAAAACAATGTTAATGAAGTTTTTCTTTATTGTAAGTTGAATTATATTTCTTTCTTTTTTGTTTTTAATGTTAATAAAGATACAATGTTATGCAGAGGTGTATTAATAACAATTTTATAGACAAATAATACTATTTAGAGTCACTCGCGGAGTGGTGGGGAGCGTGAAACGTATTTTTCTTCCTATAGGATGCACCACAGAAAATAATTGAGGAGCAGTTCATTAGGTCCTTGATGTTTCTTACTATGTCATATATAAACTATAGATATACATACATACACACATATACATATATAAAAATAATCTGGATTACATTTAATCTTTTGATCAGTGGAACACGCGTGTAATCACCCTAAAAGATAATGTGCACTTTACCTTATATGGTGATGTGTGCGTGGGTCCGATACCTTGAAACTCTAATTTTAATGGATTATAACTACAGCCACAGACTGCGTGGGTTGGTGTTGAGTAAAGAGGTAAATTTCCTCGTTTTTGATTGGCTCATTGGCACGAAGCCAAGCACAACTGGCACGCAAACATAAATGCACAGACATGGAAAAACTTCAACCCACAGACCAGCTGATTGCCAAAACTTGGGACGCGCTTCCTGTCACATAAACACTGCAGCGAAACCATGCAGCACCAGAAGTGACATTAATAAATAACTTCATTATGACAATTCCATTTAAAATAATTCAGCCTTATTATAATACTCTCAAATTGTTGGTCTTCTTTTTCAATTTAGTTGTATTCAGTATGTGTGTATATATATATATATATATATATATATATATATATATATATATATATATTTTTTTTTTTTTTTTAATATGTTTTTTTCCCCTCTCTTAGTCAGAAAGATTCCCGACCTCTGTTCTAACATTAAGTTATATCTGGGAGTCAGGTAGGGAATTGTCCCTGCCAAGTGTGGTGAAATCTGGTGAAAATCCCTACATAGGTGTGGCCAGGTATTTGTTCACAGGGAAACCCAAACAACTCAACTGACACCCCCCTCCCCCACCCCCTTATAACAGGTGTTGATATTTCTCTCAAACACAGAGACCATGAACACTTTAATGGTACTGACAAACACAGAGGTGATGCCTGTTCCTGAAGACCCAACAGACACTAATATACTCTAGAGGTAAATCTTCATCTTTGAGTTGAACGGACAGATAGAGAAAAACCTGCCTCCTTCTGTGGCATTGTACAGTAATAATGAAATTGGTTTTGGTAATAAGATCATATAAATGACTCACCAGTCCTGTACAGCATAGAAAGACTCTTGGTTGGTGGTGTCATACATGAGCAGGAAGCCCATGGCTCCTCTATAGTAGGCTGTCGTGATGGTGCGATATCTCTCCTGACCAGCAGTGTCCTATTGACCATAAACACAACTGAAGACTCACAAATCAGAAAAAAGTTTACCATTAACAGTAATTTGATACTGTTCTTGATAATGGAACCAGAGACAATATTTCAAGTGTACTGTGTCGTTTGAAATATGCTGGTAAGATTTTGAAAAACATAATGACTTCATTTTAAAAGGAAAATGAAGGAGGAAAATGTTGTTGGAAACAAAAGCATGTTTCCAGGTCACAAGGCGCACTGGACGATAAGGCGCACTAAGTGAAACAAACGTCAAATAAGTCAAACTTGATTCAACTAATTCACAATAACTCTCAACATTGTTCAGTTGTAACAATATAATACAATAATCTCACTTTTTCAGTTCATTCCTCTTCCACAAATCCATCAAATTCTTCATCTTCAGTGTCTGAGTTCAACAGTTGCGCAAGTTGGATGTAAAGCCCGGATCCCTCCAACTTACTATCTGTTGACACCAATATCTAGCGGTTGGAGTTCTTTGGTTAATCCACAGGAACGATGGTAAGCTCTGAATTAGTTTGCTTCATTTGGATTTTGACGGTATCAGCGACATGGAGTCATGCGGCCTCATCCACACACAAGGTGCACCGGATTATAAGGCGCACCATCAAATTATTTTTGAAGATTAAAGGATTTTAAGTGTGCCTTATGGTCAGAAAAATACGGTGCTAAAAGCACATAACTCTTTCAAAGAATAAAGGTCTGGAAAAGAAAATAACCTCGTTAACATCGGTGGGGTTATAAAAGAAGACAATCATTTATATAAATGGAAATTTTGTTCACAAATGATTGTAGACATGAAGTATGTTTGTACAATATATCTTTGAGCAGTTTGTAAATAGATTTATATCTGTTCATCCCAACAAGATTTCAACAATGTGTGTCCCATGTCAGGTTTGAAACCTGCTTTTGCAAGTCGAAAGGCTATTGAAAGCACGGACTATTATTTTGAATATTCATTAGATGTTTACAAGAATTTGGGCAACTGAATTTGGGTAAAAATCACAACACAGTTCCTTTGTTATGGTAATGTTGGGATTTAGGCACAGAATAAACGTCGAGCTCTTCATTTGTGTGGGTTTCATTTCCCTTCATAACTAATTAATGATTCTTTGGGAAACTAGAGTACTCAGAATGCAAGGTACCATACAGCATGGATGATGTAGAAAGTCCGCCCTATACGGATGCTCGTTTTATTTAAACATTTGCTTGTTTCTTGGCTGGACTGGGAACGCCTTGATGTCTCCCTGGAAGAGCTGGAGGAAGTGGTTGGGGAGAGGGATGTCAGGACCACACTGCCTAGTCTGCTGTCCTCATGACCCGACTCCAGATCAAGTGGAAGATGATGATTTGCTTGTCTTACAGTATTTCTTACTGTACATGGATGTGACAAAATTAGCAAAGAAATCTCTCTTGTTTTAAGGTTTTACAAGAAGGATGGGATTTGACCTTTTAAGGTCAGTAAAGGACAGAGGTAACGGTCTTATTCAAAAGTCCATATATGGGTTCCTCTGTATGTATTGTATGCATCAACATCTATTAATGCTTTATATCCAAAAACCTAATGATCTTGCTCGGACCTTCATATTTCAAAGTCAAGTCATGTCAGAGACTTAGGTAGGGACGTAGTCAGAGTTTTATTCACAGACAAACACATGACAGTGATGATCAGATAACGTCCCCTAAACTTGGTTGATCAAAAATTGGGGAGACGTTAATTAAAAATAAATAAATAAATACATAAAGACACAAAAATTGGGGTTGAGGAAACAAGCGTGAAGAACTGTGGCACAGTACAACTGACAACAAACAGGGCATGAGGGTCAAATGTCTGAAAATATTTTTTATTTGGTTTCACTCCAGACATAAACTTGACTGCTTATCGGGACACACTGATTATTTGGGCTAAATATGTCAGGAGAGATGGGAGACTTCACAGCTGTTGTGTTTAAATCAGCACATTTTCCCAACCGACTAGTGCAGTAATGATGCAGAGGGGAAAATCTTCCTAACTTGTTCATTACACATTGTTGAGCTTTTCACATCAAAAAGACTGATGCTACAGGACAATACACTTGTCTATGAGTGTCATGTGCCTTCGCTCTTCCTGCTGTTGACTGTTTAATATCAACACTGACACAGACGTCACATGACGCTAAAAACAAACAGGCTGACTGCTTTATGGTACTGTGGTACCGCCTACTCTTGTTGAATGTCAGAAATAGTTCTTTTACTTGAACCTCTCACCAGAGACAGTGAGAGACATGGCCGGCTGCATTGGGGGGGGGGGGCAACCTGTTGAGAGTGGGACTTGAACCCCCAGCCTTGGGATCAGTGATCCAGCATTTGTTACCACCAGGCCACCACTGCTCATGTATTTTATTTTGCAATCTAACTGTAAAGCAAAGAAACCGTTCAATTATTCTGGAATTCAAAGCAGAAATCAGTGAAAATATGACAAAAAATAAATAAATACAGCAGTACAGATGGACAGCCCTTGTAAGATGTTGTGGAGACAAAGTCAGAGAGGCTAGATTGAGATGGTTTGGACATGTACAGAGGAGGGATAGTGAGTATATTGGCAGTAGGATGCTGAGGTTGGAACTACCGGGCAGAAGGCATAGAGGAAGACAAAAAAGGGATTTATGGATGTGGTGAAGGACGACATGAAGGTCATTGGAGTAAGAGAAGAAGATGCAGAGGACAGGGTGAGATGGAGGCGGATGGTTTGCTGTGGCGACCCCTGAAGGGAACAGCCAAAAGGAAAAGAAGAAGAAGAAGTACAGTAGACACAATGATTGACATTATCAGAAATAAAACCCCATGGGACTTGACCTAACCCCTAATCTAATGGGGCTTGATCCAGTGTAACATTCATTCATTCATTTTTTTTCTGAACCACTTGACATGATTAGGGTCACGGGGAGGCTGGTGCCCATCTCAGCCAACTCTAGGCACGAGCAGAGCACACCCTAAACAGTTCACCAGCCATCACAGGACAGAAGCATGCTGAAGCCTATCCCGCCTACTCTTTACATGCCGTTCCCCAGAGACAATAAGAGACATTGTTGGCCTTTAATAATCCACTTAGCTGCACTGATATGGGGGGGGACAACGATGACACATCAGTTACAACCCATTGATAGTGGGGCTTGAACCCCCGACCTTATGATTCAGTAACCCAGCACCTTGCCACCAGGCACCAGTGTTAAAACATTAAATTTGTTCACTTTTA
>CM045744.1:29716475-29766475 GCA_024760905.1 Plotosus lineatus | reverse complement strand
ATGCACCGCTACTTACGAAAATTCCAGGTTACGAAAAAAGGCTCTGGAACGGATTAATTTCGTAAGTAGAGGGCCGACTGCACTCTCAAGTAAAATTAACATCCCGGAGGGTGGTAGCTTACGGATTCCAAGGTTGTGGGTTCAAACCCCACCATCACCAAGTTGTCACTCCTGCCCCCCCCCCACACACACTCCTTGTTGTGCATAAAGAGTAGGCCATTGGGTCGCCATCAGTGTGTTTCTGCCTTCCCCACAGTTAGCCAAGATGAGTGCCAGTGTTCCCGCGACCGTCATCAGGATTAAGCTGTGCAGAAAATGGACTGATGCGTAAAATTAGCATTTAAACCATTAGCTTTATAAGGAAAACTTATAATACATTTTTTTCCACAATGTTACTTAAAGTCTGAAAAGTTGAAAAACGAAGGAATTGTAGTAGCAGATCAGTATAGTTTATTACAGGCAAGTTCTTTTTATCTGAGAACCATCACTTCACTCCATGTAAACGTGTGAGTGAGATTAAATGTTAAAGATAATTTTGCACTTAGCATCAACACTGCTAGAGTCAACCCCAACTCAAACTTATTCTTTAAAGCATCTCCTCCCTTAAGTAAACCAGAAACTATGCACACACACACGGAAGTATATGGGTGAGTCATAAGAGTATCCTTTTTCAATCCCAAGATTAGGGTACGGTCCCTCTGGAGTTTCATACGTCCTGCAAAAACATACCAGTAGATATCCGTGTGTGTGTGTGTGTTTGCGTAATTGTACTTACTACGTATTGAGGAAAATAATATGTTTAAAGAACTGAGGGCTGATAAAAATGTCCTCACTCTGATATTTTAAAAGGGCTGTTTGAGGGACTAGGGAATTCATCATTCATTTTCTGAACCACTTAATCCTAATTAGGGTCACGGAAGGGCAGGTGCCCATCTGAGCCGACTCTGGGAAAGGGAAGGATACACCCTGGACAACTCGCCAAGCCATCACAGGGCAGGAACACACTGTAATATATATTACACACGCATGCACGGGCACGCACACACACACACACACACACACACACACACACACACACACACAGGAAATAGGAAATGGTATAGACTCACCAAATTTGGTGGATGGGTTCTCCACAGGAAGGTCTCAGTTGGAACTGTATATTAGTGCCCTTGACCTTGTTTCAAGGTCATGATAGCAGGGCACAAAATTAAGAAAATATTCCAATAGACAGGGGGCGGGCAGAAGAAAAAAAATCTGCAGGACCCCTAAGAATTTTACTGGACCCCACTTTTTCGGGAATGATTAATTCTGTGATAATCTATTTTTTTTCCATTCACTTGTTCACCTGCCTATGTGTTTGGTGTACAACAGCTATTATGACCGAATAAGAAACATACATGTAAACCAATTCTCTATCAGATATAACTATTTTTTAATACATTTAAATTATTTATACAGGGATCCCTCACTTTCCGTTGTTAATTGGGACCGAGATCCCCCCGTGATAACTGAAATCCGCGAAGTAGGATCAAATCCCCCCCGACTGACATATACATATATGTATGTGTACATAATATCAATAAATTCATATTCATATAATATCAATAAATTCATATTTCAATACATATTGAATGCTATAAATGCTTATAATAATTAAACATTCAAAAATAATGCATAAGATGTAAATAAAATATAAATACAGACACACACACACACACACACACAGATGCGTACCTCACATAAAATTGTAATTTTGATGGTACATTTTGAGTTGTTTTTTTTTAGGGTTTTTTTTTTTTTTTTTGCATAATTGGCCTTGTTTTTGTGGCATTTTCCTTAACTTTTTCCCCTTTTCTTCCTTAATTTCCTTATTTTTTTATTTCGATGAATATTTAGGAAGAAAAAAAAAAAAAAAAAAAAAAAAAAAAAACGCACTGACGCCACATAAATTGAAGCACAAAGTAACGAGGGATCCCTGTATTTTTAGTTTCTTTATATATTCTTTATTTATTTAAATCCGCATACTTGCAGATTGGTGACAAACCCGGAAGTAAACTGGCACGTGATTCAAATATAGCCAATGGCTGAGAGCTTTTGTTTCTCCCACCTGCTGATTGGTTGCAGATGATGTGTACATCTCTTTTTTCTCCTTCACGCACAAGTTATCAACGTAATAGTTCAAATTTTGAGTTCACTTTTTTAGTGATTTTAATGATTATTTAAGCCCTATGATGCCACTCAAATGTCCTGCATCTTCTCTAGCTTCTGGTAAGGAGCCTAAGCCCTTTATTTATTAATAAATATTATCACAGTACAAAATTAAAAAGTTTTTACTTAATCATTACTACATTATTATTATATTCGCAGATTATCGGCAAACCCGGAAGTTACTGGCACGTGATTCAAATTTAGCAAATGGTTGAGAGCTTTTGCCTTCTGCCTGACACAGGGGCTGGTATTGGGTTCGATTTTTCCGGACCCCCCACAAAAACGCCAGCAAATGCTGGAGGACCGTTGCTAATTTCGCGCCCTGTGATAGGCAAGTTAGTGCTTGGTAATGTGATGACGTTAAGAAGAAATGACACCAGGTCACCAAATGTGTTGTAAGGTGTTGCTTTCAGGAATGTGTTGAATGGGATTATATATGGGTCACCATGAACTTGTTTTACAATCAACGGCTGTCAAGTTTGTGATTTTTTTTGTTTTTAGCTACTACCATCACCAAAAGGTGGGTGAAGTGGGATATAGTTAACTTATTGAATCCTTTATCTCCTGCCGCTTTAAATGGTTTTGTTCCTTCGTTCATCCAGAAAACTTGTAAGCATGATAATTTTTTTTTTTTTTTTTTTTTTTTTTTGGGGGGTCAAGAATTACCAGATTTTGTTTATGGGTTCCCCCCAGGGGTGAATATGGTTGGACTGTATATGTATCACCGTGACCATGCATCAAGGTTACAAGGCGGATTTTTATTTTTATATCGTGGACTCACTAAATGTTTGTGCCCGCAAGAGCGTCTGGACGTCTGTGGTCTACTTTTCTTATGGGTGTAGCCTGTCTATTTTTACATTTCAATAAGAAACTATAGTGGCTAATATAGCTAATGTAAAATTTATAAATACCATGTTTCTTGGAATCCGAGTGGTCAGTGGGTTGTAATATCGCCATCTATGATATGTGAAACCTACACAGTCTGGCGGTTGGTGGATTGCTTGGGTGTTACAACTGTTGTTGGGCTAATGAAAAATTTTTTTAATCTTTTGAAGAATCATAGAAATGTTATTAATTTTATATTTAATAGACATTTTTCAAGCCTGGCACTCTGCCCACTTTCTAAAAAAAATACTGCATACATAAACTAAGGCCAATGTTTCTGCAAGCATGACTCTGCACTCTACAGCACTCAAGGCTATTTCGTTGTTTCCTTTAATCAGCTACACCAGGTTTCCTTCCTGCAGCTCAGAGAAGCTGTTGGCAAGATATTCTCTTTCATGTTAATCTGAAATCAGACCTTTCTTTTGAAATCATTCAGTTCTGGTTTGATAAGAATTCTGGTTAAAAGGGTGCAAAACATAAATACAGATGCTGGTGTGCAATGGTTACTCATGTACAACATTTTTTTTTTTTTTTATCTGAACAAAGCTTCAGCTGTATATTACAAAAAAAAAAAAAAAATTCAGTTGAATAAACACAAGTCACATGTTTGCTAGCTGGTTATCTAACTCTCCTCAAATCCTTCTAAATATTGTAGAGCTATACGAGTTATTGGGTGGGGCCGGTGGCATAGTGGGTAGGGTGCTGCGCTCATGATCGGGAGGTTGCGAGTTCGAATCGCACTGAGACCCTCACTGTGCTAAGACCCCTGGGCAAGGTCTCAACCACAAGTGTGCCTTTGTTCACCCAGCAGTATAAATGGGTACCAGTAAAAAATATACTGGGAAGGTAACCTGCGATGGACTAGCATCCCATCCAGGGGCAGTTGAACTCCTGGTCGCTTCACGCTACGGAAACCCGGGATAAGCACCGGCCTGATGAGCCACGAGGCTTGGGTGTAAAAACCCAACAGACTGTACCTTTTATACGAGTTATCAAGACTTATACGAGTGTCCAAGCCAGCTACCCGACATTCCATCCTAGCTAGTTCAGCTGATTAATAAGCTAACATTAGCTTCTCTTCTTCATCTGGCTGTAGAAAAGTGGACAATATCAATCATGGTTAACACCATGGTAATAATGTGTCTTTGTTTTCTATAACTTAATGTGTAAACAAAAATAATAACTCAGAACAAATTAGAGTTTACTCCTGAATGTAATATTAACTGAAGCCTAAATATCATACCAGTTTTTATCAACTTAGCAAAATGTTTATACAGTCGTACCTTGACTTACGAGTGTCTTTTATAATGAATTTTCCATTATACGAGCTTCGATCTCACCAAAAATCTGCCCCATCCAACAAGCAAAATTTTGATTTACGAGCTCTGCTGAGGAATTTCTTTTCTGAGCCAATTAGCCTTGTATTCTTCAATGTGCATTCCTCCACGGTCCGAGAACGCCTTGTGCAGTGCTTCTCAGTTATTTTCTGTGATGTCCCCTATAGGAAGAAAAAAAAAAAAAAAAAAAACACCCCCCAATACCCTGTGTGCGACTATACATAGTGTTTACGTACTGCACTTCATATGGTTTGCTCAGTGCTTTTTCCCTACACCATAGGCCAGGGAACACAGTGAGAGCACCACTGCCACCTACTGTAGAGGATGCACAATTACATTTAATTCTAGTACAGTATGGCAAAAAAAAGCATGTTCCCCAGGGTCATACATGCACATGCACAAAATTCTCCTCCTCCTCCATTATGAACCACCTCATGCCTGCCCACGTGACATCTTTGATGTTGATGATCAGAAGGGTTAGACTTATATTATATTATCTTGTTTTATTATTATTAATTATTATTAATGTACATGTATTATTATTGTAAAAATAATATGTCTGTCGTCCTTTCGGCTTTTTCCCTTTTACTCCGGAGTCGCCACAGCGAATTAGCTGATTCGCACGTTTGATCTGGCAGAGGTTTTTACGTCGGATGCCCTTCCTGTCACAACCCTTTTAGCAAGGGACAGAAACACGCCGATGGCTTTGCAGCCTACTCTTTACGAAAGTCAGCAATGGTTCTTTTACATGCCTCTCACCATAGACAGTGAGAGACATGGCCCGCCTTTGATAACCCAGTTAGCTGCACTGGGGGGACAGTGACAACCTTGTGGAGAGTGGGACTCGAACTCCCAACCTTTGGATCAGCGATCCAGCGCCCTGTACCACTAGACCACCACTACCCCTATTGTAAAAATAATAAACTAAATTTAAAAATACATAAAAATATATATGTTTATCTTTAATATATTTGGTCAAATATACGTGTTTCCATCAGGTTATATGAGTTTGGGAGGGAGTTGGAACAGAAATTGGTTTTCTATTATTTCCTATGGGAATTGTTTTATCTAACGAACATTTTGACTTACGAGCTTGCCCTCGAAACGGATTAATTTCATAAGTCAAGGTACCACTGTACTTGTTTTAAAAGATATTTATGGTTGGTTAATGGCTTGAAAAGAAAATCCTGATACAAAATTTGCCACTAATGCTTATTGACCAATTTCCATCGTGAGTATTGATTACATTTATGATTCAGCACACAACATATGCCCAGGCTAGCAAGTATTTTTTATTTGCCAAGAAGCACACATGTGTTCTGACCAGACAGCCAGAACAGCTTGCTTTAAGTTTCTAAAGCTGTTTTATATTGGTGCATAGATTGATTAATCCCAGCCATGTCTCTGTTTGTGATTAATTCATCAGATCTGCACAGTCATTCTAGTGATTTTCTCTCACAGCATTTCTTAACCGAGTTTATTTATGATTTAGACTAACTTGTCAGCCTATGCTCCCCAAAATAAAACACGGATTATTGTTGTTTACTTTATTGAAGGGTCTCAGACACAAACACATTAAAATAAGTTAATAAAAAAAATAGAGTGTAGGCAATGTTATTTCAGCCTGTGGTTATTCATATTTTCATGTAATATAAAATGACCGGAAAATGGTTCAAAAGGCACAACACAAGCTACGTCATCATTAAAAGATACTCGTGCTTAGCGGGCATCAGGTACCATCTATGGTCTATTCACAATACCCATGATTTACTTTAATCAAACTTGAAATTCATTATGGAAGACTCATTAACAGAGCTAATACAGTTTACATGGGATTCACTAATTTGTGAATGAATTCCGAAACAAGACAGAGGAATGAGGTGTATGGAAGTCATATTAACAAGCGATGGTGTTGGGGCTTTGCTTATGTGAATTCATTTCTGTCAGTGTACTACAAATATCAGATTTTTTTATTAGATATTTTATTCCAACCTAGAAGTTGGCAGTGTATTATAAAAATAAAGGGTTTACACGAAAATAGTATTTCTTCATTATAACAATACAGGGAGGTGTATACATGCACTAGAAAAGCCCCAGCTTCACCAGACACCAATATTCATCGCATACAAAAAAAAAAAAAAAAAAAAAAAAAAAAAAGTACCAGATGTCATTCATCATTTTTAAGAAGAAGAAGAAATAATCCAGGGACAGATATTAGTACCAGACACTAAATAAGTAACACTTAAGTTAATTACCCTCATTTTCTATCTCACTGGGCTTCAATCTCCTCCATCCTGGCAAATTAACCCCAGAACACCACCGGTCATAAAAATCTTTTTCCGAGAAATGGCCACTACGCTCCATGTTTATTTCCTCCCATTTTGCATTCCTTTAAAATCAATGCATGGTAGAACCCTTTTTTTGAGGTGTTGCTACAACACGGATGTTGGTGTTGTCTACACGGATGTCGTTGAATCTCAAAATGTGTTCATAGAACTATTCAATTTTTATGAAAGAGTAGAGAAGTGGTTTGGATTTGATTGCTCCTGCTGAATTATGCACAGATGACCAGGTTAGCATGACGTTTAAAACTTCTATGCCAATGTATTATTAATGACAGAATGAGCTCATAGTCTGTGCTACCAGCCACATTCTTCATTGGCAAGCAAAGACAGAAAGAGGCCACACCTCCTATCACTGCTACAAATAGCTAAAGGTCATCATCACTGCTACAAATAGCTAAAGGTCGTCATCATCATCATCATCATCATCATCATCACCCCCATAGGATAATGTAGCAATTGGTCTCTTCCGGAGAAGATTAACCGGGACGCGGGAACGCTTGCTACTTGTCCCCAGAAACACGCTGACGGCTTTACAGCCTACTCTTTTTACGAAAGTCTGCAAAGGTTCTTTTACATGCCTCTCACCATAGTCAGTGAGAGACATGGCGTGCCTTTGATAACCCAGTTACCTGCACTGGGGGGACAGTGACAACCCTGTGGGGACTCGAACCCCCAACCTTAGGATCAGCGATCCTGCGCCCTATCCACTAGATCACTACTGCCCCTATAGCTAAAGGTGATGCCGACAACACTGCAACAGACATAGGCCACGCTCCCCACCCTGGGACAGACACCCTAGGATAGACAGGGGTTACACTGCCTTAATTTGTGTAAGACGCAAGAAAGCAAGGGGGAGCATAATCCCTAAAGAAACTTAAAGCTCTTTATAAAGGCAATGGGTCTATTAATGAAGGAGCCGTTTATGTACCATCAGATTAAACAACCAAAAAAATTTTTACATACTGAACTGAATTTGAAGTCGTACAGTTTGATGCTGTATCTCTCAATGTGTTCCATTCAAGAAAAATGTGGATGTTGTAGCCCATCATTTTTACTTACCCAGATCTGAAGTTTAATGCGTTTCTCATTGCGGTACACAGTTTTGACTTTGAAGTCAATGCCGACAGTGCTGACGAACGCTGGGGTGAACGAGTCATCTGCATAGCGGAACAGGAAGCTGGTCTTTCCTACGCTGCTGTTACCAATGATAAGGAGTTTAAACATGTAGTCAAAGTTCTGGTCTGCCGCATCTTTCTGCACCGGTGTCTGCTGCTGAGGGTCACTCACCGACGCCATCTAGAAGAACAGAGGTTAAGGGATGCAGGGAATCAATTATCAGAAACCTAATGAAGGTCTGATACCCTTAATGATTTGGGGTAGTTTTACTATTACGTATTGATGATAACATACTGAACAGTCTCCTCGACATTAAGAAAATTTATATTAACAGCCAGAAATCTGACCCTCAATTAACTGGGTACAAAAACAGTATCCAGCCAAGCCCTAAATTGCCCCTGGCCAACTTTTATTTGGAATGTACTGGAGGTCCAAAACAAATGAAGCCTATCAGAACATATCTAAAAATACATTTCATCTTCACACTGTCTAAGTAAATTTAGAAAATCACTGCCTTCTTCTGTCCTGTGCGATTCTATTTAAAAAACTGATGAAAGGGAAAGGGATGTGCTTGCACACATCATATACGCCTTTGCACATCACATCAAAATGCTATATTGCTATTACAAATCTCTTCAGGAATAAAAAAAAAAAAGTGTGCACAGGGGGAGGGGAATCTCATGTGATTCAAATATATGCAACAGTAAATACAAAAGTAATTTGCATATGAATGAATGGCTGGATGTACCATTTGTTCCTATAAGTGAGCGGATGTTCATCTGATACATGTAAACATAAACTTGTATTATGTGTAGATATGTGGCACTTTATTTTATTCAGAAGTTCACAAATTTATATTTGATTTATTAGTTTAATATCTGTATACTGTTATTATTGCTATCATCTTGTCTTATATCTTTTCTTTTCGGCTTTTCCCTTTTTTCCAGGGGTTGCCACAGCGAATCATCGGATTAGCATGTTTGAATTGGCATAGGTTTTTACGTCAGATGCCCTTCTTGACACAACCCTTTAGCAAGGGGACAGAAACACGCTGACGGCTATGCAGTCTACTCTTAACGAATGTCAGCAGTGGTTCTTTTACCTGCCTCCCTGCACTGGGGGACAGTGACAACCTTGTGGCAAGTGGGATTCGAACCTCTAACCTTAGGATCGGTGATCCAGCGCCCTTTACCACCAGGCCACTACTGCCCTTATCTTGTCTTATATAAAATGACATTCAGATCCTGTTCTTGTGACTTCATTCATACACACACACACACACACACACACACAAAACTGTTGTCTTTTCAAATTGACTAATGTAAGCTGTCTGTCTTCCTTTCAGCTTTTTCCCTTTTACTCGGGAGTCGCCACAGCGAATCATCTGATTCGCACGTTTGATTTGGCAGAGGTTTTTACGTCGGATGCCCTTCCTGTCACAACCATTTTTAGCAAGGGACAGAAACACGCTGACGACTTTGCAGCTACTCTTTACGAAAGTCAGCGGTGGTTCTTTTACATGAACCTCTCACCATAGACAGTGACAGACATGGCCCGCCTTTGATAACCCAGTTAGCTGCACTGGGGGGACAGTGACAACCTTGTGGAGAGTGGGACTTGAACCGCCAACCTTTGGATCAGCGCTCCAGCGCCCTATACCTCTAGACCACCACTATCAAATGGATATTAGCAGACTGCCACCTTGAAAATGTGAGTAAAAACCATCTGATGATGAAAATATACATATGTTCATTCATCTGCAACAGGTGAGTTGGGAAGGCTTTCCTCCAATTTCACTTTAAGGTCAAAACATGCAAAAAAAATAAATAAATAAATAAATAAAATGTGTGTGCCATTAGACACCCATCAGTGGGAGACATTTCATTATACCAGTGGAAAGTTATAAGAAAAACCTGCATTCTAAGGCAAATTTTTCAGTTTAATCAAAGGACTTAACACTAATCCATTTGTGCCTTGCAGCGATCCTTTGCACCCTTGTGAGTGCTTTTTGAATTTCATTTGCATTCTCCATACAGTCCCAGCTTTTTATGATTTGCAGTATTGCATCTTTACTATCGTGACAGTTGTAAATTAATGCTGCCACTGATAAACAGTTGGCGACAAATCACTGCTACTGATCACAGTGGGATCAGGGAACATCTGTGGTAACTGTCTTCAAGTACAGCTGCCATTTACTGTATACAGTATCAACAAATCATCCCTTTTTTTTAACCCAAATCTATTAATTGTGTTTTCTTTAGTGCACTCCTTTAATATCCCAGTCTTGCATGGAATTTATATCTACTACATTTACATGAGAGGCATGACAATAAAAATGTTCTCTACTTGTCTTAACTTGACATAAGCCAAGCAGTGCTTTAGTCTTTCGTTCTGCTATTTTTTACTTTCATTTCACTCCTCTTAGTCCTCTCCATCCTTTCCTTATTTTTGTCTTTTCCTCCTTTTACTCTCACTTGCTCTAAACCATGTAATCAGAGATGCCTAGTGTCATTTTTGCTCCCCTGACTGCATGTGTTTCTCTGAACAGTAAACCAGCACAAACCATTTAAACGACAAACAGAACCCAGCCCGCGCACTATCAGCAGACACACCCATCATATCTTCATCCTAGACGCCAAATTCAGAGATTTGTAGAAAAAGAAATGTATGTTTTCCTTTACTTGACAAGTTTTTCTTGAGAACTTTCAAACCCCATCCACGTGTCTTACATATATCAAGATTAATTCATTTTAATAACTTGTTTATTGGAAGGAATTAAAATTGAGGAAACCAAAACATGCAATCTATATAAACATGCAAACTACAACATTTAGATATTGTAGGTGTAGAGAACATTAACAAGAAAACCACAAGAAAATCATTAACTCATTTATTTCACGTCATTAATGAGAACATTCCCATGTGTACATATACGCCAGAAGGACTGAGGAATGGAAGATGTTCACCATAGATTTAAGAAAAAGAAATAAATTCATATTTCTGGAAGGGAAACGCCTATTGCAACCAAACTTGGAACGTTCATCAATGGAGAGATAATAGTTCAAAGCCATATTCGTTGGCTTTACAAGAACAATTACATAAGGAAAATTAACAAAAGTGTCTCGACATTCCAAAAGCATCTTGATGGTTTCCTTATCAGTGGTGCAGGAGCTCCACCACCACCACCGATTGAACAACCATCCAACACCAAGAAAAAAAGTCCCCATCAACACAATCACTAGCCCAATAAATACCTCTGCAATACCACGGTCATGAGCCCAACATCTTTATCACCAGCTTAAATGGCTTGAACACCAGCTCGATACTTTTAATATCTCACCAGTACCTTTGTGACCATCTCAATGCCTTTCATGCCTGCCCAACATTCTTATCAATGGCCCAACACTTAACACTGACCGAAGAGCTATACAGTACTTTTAATCACAACATTTTACTCCAAACAAAAGCCTCAATTTCTGTGCAGAAGTCAAACACTTTCACAACACACACATTTCTGCAGTGCTCAATTTCTACATCTGCCAACATCTGCCCAAGACTGAGGACCTGTTCAAAGCCTTCAATTCTGGTCCAACACTATAACATCTGTTACACACACACACATACCACAGGATAACACAATGATTAACTTTTTAATTGGAAAAGGAGTCAACTACAAGTGTATAAAAAGTAGCCTGAGGGACTCACCAGGATCTGACACACCTTTCAGAAAGTTAGAAAGAAACAAGACATTTTTTACAAGAAATAGTTTTTCTGGCTGAATAAACTCAGCTTGTTACTTTGCACTTGCCAAATGAAATGGAAGAGTCGTTTCAATAATAAAAAATAAAAAAAATATATAAGAAAATTCTAAAACCAATGATGGCATTGGTGTATGTCCTCCCCCTTCAGTTCTGGAAATGTAGAATACCTGACAGGACTGAGCGGTCTGGCAGAGATTTCATTTGTGCTTTGGATCTGAGGAACATGTATCCACCACTTTGTGAAGGTATAGTTTGTAATAAAGACAGATACTACATAAGGAAGATAGTTAAACAAATCCTGATGGCAGGTGTGTGGTAATAGCATTTCTAGCTCGATGTGAACTAAACGTCCCTCACAAAGACAGTTATACATTCATCCTTCTGCCAAACTGTCTAATCAGGGTCACTGTGCCATCTGATTCTGGGAAAAGGCAGGTTCACCCTCCACAGCATATAGGGGCCGTTTGGAATGGCCAATTAGCCTAATGTGCATATTTTTGGACTGCAGGAGAAAACTGGAGCACCTGGAGGAAACCCACGTTAAGCCTGAGGAGAACATGCAAACTCCACAGAGGAGCGCGCTCTCCAAGCACAGGACTGGAACCCGGGACTTTCTTGCTGGCAGGCAGAGGTGCTTTATACAGTATCTGATAATTGTAAGTACACTTGACTGATTTAAACATGAAAAAAATAGTAGATTTAATTAATAAATAAATAACTCGATGATTTAGTGTTGAAGGTTAGAATGTTTATCTGATAGACACGACCGTGTAGTGCTGCTGTGCAAGGAATCAGGGCTAGATTAAGATTGCACTTTGTGAATATACGTACATAAAAAAAAAATTGTAAACACAATTAGAACAGTTATTAAATAAATTAATAATAATAATAAATTACAGGTTTGGGGAAGTTGATGAAATGTTTATGGCCTGTTACAGGGGAGGTGTGTGTGAGGGTCTGAGTGAAAGTGTGTGAGTGTGTGTGAGTGACTGAGAGAGAGAGAGAGAGAGTGTGAGGAGAGAGACTGTGTGTGTGAGAGAGAGAGAGAGAAGAGTATGTGAGTGTAGTGTGTGTGAGTGTGAGAGAGTGGAGAATGTGAGAGTGTGTGTGTGTGTGAGAGGCGTGAGAGAATGTGTGTGTGTGAGAGAGAGACAGAGAAGAGTATGTGCGTGTAGTGTGTGAGTGTGTGTGTGTGTGAGAGAGAGAGAGAGACAGTGTGTGTGTGAGAAAGAGAGTGTGAGAGAGAATGTGTGTGTGTGTGTGAGAGAGAGAGACAGCGTGTGTGTGTGAGAGAGAGAGACAGCGTGTGTGTGTGAGAGAGAGAGACAGCGTGTGTGTGAGAGAGAGAGAGACAGCGTGTGTGTGAGAGAGAGAGAGACAGCGTGTGTGAGAGAGAGAGAGAGACAGCGTGTGTGTGAGAGAGAGAGAGAGACAGCGTGTGTGAGAGAGAGAGAGAGAGAGACAGCGTGTGTGAGAGAGAGAGAGAGACAGCGTGTGTGAGAGAGAGAGAGAGACAGCGTGTGTGTGAGAGAGAGACAGAGTGTGTGAGAGAGAGAGAGAGAGACAGCGTGTGTGTGAGAGAGAGAGAGACAGCGTGTGTGTGAGAGAGAGAGAGACAGCGTGTGTGAGAGAGAGAGAGAGACAGCGTGTGTGTGAGAGAGAGACAGCGTGTGTGTGAGAGAGAGACAGCGTGTGTGTGAGAGAGAGACAGCGTGTGTGTGAGAGAGAGACAGCGTGTGTGTGAGAGAGAGACAGCGTGTGTGTGAGAGAGAGACAGCGTGTGAGAGAGAGAGACAGCGTGTGAGAGAGAGAGAGAGACAGCGTGTGTGAGAGAGAGACAGCGTGTGTGAGAGAGAGACAGCGTGTGTGAGAGAGAGAGACAGCGTGTGTGAGAGAGAGACAGCGTGTGTGAGAGAGAGAGAGACAGCGTGTGAGAGAGAGAGAGACAGCGTGTGAGAGAGAGAGACAGCGTGTGAGAGAGAGAGAGAGACAGCGTGTGTGAGAGAGAGACAGCGTGTGTGAGAGAGAGACAGCGTGTGTGAGAGAGAGACAGCGTGTGAGAGAGAGAGAGAGACAGCGTGTGAGAGAGAGAGAGAGACAGCGTGTGAGAGAGAGAGAGAGACAGCGTGTGAGAGAGAGAGAGAGACAGCGTGTGTGAGAGAGAGAGAGACAGCGTGTGTGAGAGAGAGAGAGACAGCGTGTGAGAGAGAGAGAGAGAGACAGCGAGAGAGAGAGAGACAGCGTGTGTGAGAGAGAGAGACAGCGTGTGTGAGAGAGAGAGAGAGACAGCGTGTGTGAGAGAGAGAGAGAGACAGCGTGTGTGAGAGAGAGAGAGAGACAGCATGTGTGAGAGAGAGAGAGACAGCGTGTGTGAGAGAGAGAGAGAGACAGCGTGTGTGAGAGAGAGAGAGAGACAGCGTGTGTGAGAGAGAGAGAGAGACAGCGTGTGTGAGAGAGAGAGAGACAGCGTGTGTGAGAGAGAGAGAGAGACAGCATGTGTGAGAGAGAGAGACAGCGTGTGAGAGAGAGAGAGAGAGACAGCGTGTGTGAGAGAGAGAGAGAGACAGCGTGTGTGAGAGAGAGAGAGAGACAGCGTGTGTGAGAGAGAGAGAGAGACAGCGTGTGTGAGAGAGAGAGAGAGAGACAGCGTGTGTGAGAGAGAGAGAGAGAGACAGCGTGTGTGAGAGAGAGAGAGACAGCGTGTGAGAGAGAGAGAGACAGCGTGTGAGAGAGAGAGACAGCGTGTGAGAGAGAGAGAGAGACAGCGTGTGTGAGAGAGAGAGAGACAGCGTGTGTGAGAGAGAGAGAGACAGCGTGTGTGAGAGAGAGAGAGACAGCGTGTGAGAGAGAGAGAGACAGCGTGTGAGAGAGAGAGAGAGACAGCGTGAGAGAGAGAGAGAGAGACAGCGTGAGAGAGAGAGAGAGACAGCGTGTGAGAGAGAGAGAGACAGCGTGTGAGAGAGAGACAGACAGCGTGTGAGAGAGAGAGAGACAGACAGCGTGTGAGAGAGAGAGAGACAGACAGCGTGTGAGAGAGAGAGAGACAGACAGCGTGTGAGAGAGAGAGAGACAGACAGCGTGTGAGAGAGAGAGAGACAGACAGCGTGTGAGAGAGAGAGAGACAGACAGCGTGTGAGAGAGAGAGAGACAGCGTGTGAGAGAAAGAGAGAAAAGTATGTGAGTGTAGTGTGTGTGAGAGAGTGGAGAGTGTGTGTGAGAAAGACAGCGTGAGAGAGAGACAGAGAGAAGAGTATGTGAGTGTGAGAGAGTGGAGAATGTGAGTGAGTGTGTGTGTGTGTGTGTGTGTGATTGACAGAAGCTGCAGTCTTGGAGAGCTCCACGCCCTTGTCTGTCTCTCTTCCTTTTGGCTTTTTCCCTTTTTACTCTTCTTTCTTTTACATGCCTCACACCATAGACCGTGAGAGACATGGCCCGCCTTTGATAACCCAGTTAGCTGCACTGGGAGGGGGGGGCAGTGACAACCTTGTGGAGAGTGGGACTCGAACCCCCAACCTTTTTTTGGATCAGCGATCCAGCGGCCTATAGCACTAGACCACCACCACCGCCCCTTGGAGAGCTCCACACCCTTCATGGATCAAATACACAAGAATTACCAATCAAACTTCTGCAACTGGATAACACGTTCAGTTTTAGGGAGACTGTGAATGATAGAAATTATACACAGATTAATATAAATATAGAAATAAAGAAATGCTGTATAATGAACTATAAATATAATGAAAGGAAGAATTCGCGCTCTATGATCCGGTTTGCTCTGTTCGGACCCAACAGGCGCCGCCGCCGCAGCAGCAGCTGCTTCCATATGGAGCGTCAGAATGAAACTTCCCCCAAAACCCCGAACACGGATTCATTAAAAAAAAAAAAAAAACTCAATCAACCTTATAGCAACTTCACCTGAATCCGTCCCGGCACTCTCAGCCCAGTTTATTCCAAACAAAACTTTTATTCCTTCCTTTATTCGTCGTGGAGGATGTGCGCTCGTCGCGTGCCTTCTGCTCTCAGGCGTTTTCACTCTGCGCCTCCATTAAACTCAGACCTGCTTCTGATATTAAAATATTCAAACAACCCGCAGCCCAGATCTCACATCAGCGGCTTTATTCACCTTTTCCTTGCCACAGTTTATCCTTCCACCTCCTGAAGCACAGTGATGGCCGTTCCCAGGTCAGTTGGGAGACTATACAGGGTTGCCATATCCAACGGCTGGAGTCACAGCATCACACTTTTTTTTCCTGACTCCGAGTCTGTTTATCAACACAGAATCCTATAAATATAGTAACCCACAAGTGCAACTTATTTTCCGTGTATGACGTCACTATGCTGAAAAGTTCTGTCGTTTATTATTAAGATTCAAAATTACTGATCTGGCAACGCGGACCCTACACAGTGTGTCGCTTCAGCCAATCAAAGAGGAGACTCAATGCGCAAGCGCAGAGTAACACGAACGGTTCATTGATAAATAGCAGTACTGTATGTACAGTATAAGAATACAGTCTGTCGCAATATGGGTGCATTTTTATACGTCACAATTTTAAAACCTATGTAAGGATTTATGTCACGTGACCTGCCGTAATCGACACTTATAAGGTCAGAAGTGTGCGCACCATGCATGTTCTATATGTGCATATGTGGGTTTATTCATACATTGGTCGAAAATGAGAAGTTATTATTATCTATATCATGGGGTCGGAAATCATTGCCATTCAAAGACCAATTTGGACCCGTTTTCCACAGTAAAGACAACACTGGGAGCCACAAATCATTTTCTGATATTTAAAATCAAATAACACTGAATATAATGTTTTCCCCCCCTTTTCCATTACATTAAAAAAAAAAAACTAAAAAAATTTTTTTAAATAAAAACGTGTTGCACTGATTTAAACGACTGCAGAGACTATTAAATAATTTAGATTAAAAAAATATATTGATTAAAAAGTAACTTTCAATGAAATGTTCCAATGTCTGATTGAGTCCTGAGGCAGTGGTGGCCTGGTGGTAAATGTGCTGGATCTCACTGATCCTAAGGTTGGGGGTTCAAGCCCCACTCTCCATGGATTGTCAGTGCCCCCCCCCCCTTTTGCAGCGAACTGGGTTATTAAAAGCTGGCCATGTCTCTCACTGTCTGTGGTGAGAAGTTCGTGCAACCTTTGCTGACTTTCAACAACAGTAGCTGCATAGCCATCAGTGTCTTCCTGCCCGCGATGGCCTGGTGAGCTGTCCAGGGTGTACTCTGCCTTTACCCAGAGTCAGCTGAGCTGGGTGCCAGCCTCCCCACCACCCTAATTAGAATTAAGCATCAGAAAATGAATGAATGTGTTCATGTTTTTCTTGTATTTTTATAAAGAAAAAGAATATCTATCCCACGAAGCAAGGGGCGGGATGCAGCCAGATGTGTTAAGGGTTGGGTAGCCTACCTCACCATCACGCCCTTCGTCATTGTTTTGATTGACAAAAACGACAGCAACGCAGAACAAGGGCGTAGGCCGGTCTGACTGTCGGGGGCTGCACATCTCGGTTGACCGGAACTCGAGTCCCAGGGGCTATAGGCCCTTATAGGGGAAATGAAACAGCGACTAAATAAGTTGGTGGTAGCTTAAGTATAGTTTATTGAAGCGATTGTGGCTTAAATTTTATATCATAAATAAACCATTGCACACACAGCGGTTTTGTTTTATGTGCTTGTCGTATAAGTTATCGACCCGAAAGCCGCCATTGCTAAGTGCCCACCGACACAAAGTTACCGTGACGTCACTGGGTTGTACAAAGTACCACATGAAATATAGTGCATGCATATCACAGCATATTATAGGATATAAACAACATGGAGTCTCACGCCAACAACACGCAGTTTTTCAGCAAAAGACGATTCATCTATTACTCTCAGAAGACGAAGGCTGTTCGCTTCAGGGTTTTCAACAGAAACCCTCTGAAGGCGGAAGACCTCTGTGCAGTAGCTGAAGTCCTTTTTGTAGAGATGGTGAAAAAGAAAGAGAGAATGGTCCCTTGCGGTGCTCTGGTGTTGCCGACCACCGTGTCCAGGTGCACAGTGATGCAAGTGCACATACTATGGTCTTCCAGTCAGGTCCACCTGCATCGCTGTTAGCTTTTCAGACAGGAGGGTCGGCCTGATGGTGTTGAGTCAGTTGGAAAATTTTAAAAATGACCCTCACAGTGTTCCCTGGCTGGTCCAGATGGGTGTAGACATGATTTGAGGTTGAAGATATCCATGACTTCCCATCAGTTCGATGATCTGCGGTATGGGTGAAGTCATGACGTGCGCTTGACATGGATTTAGTGAGGGAGAGTTTTGCAGATCTTTCGCCTCAGTTTCTCGTCCAGGTCTATCTGAATCCAGTGGCACGACATAGTCTAGATGGCTGGAAACAGGTCAGGGTGCAGTGGATGGCCAACAGTGTCCTGTGTGTCTCACTGTGCCATGGTTGCGCTCCCCGACGCTTTGCTGGATCCACCTTCTTGTCCACTGAACCAATTTGGTGGTTTCTTCTGCACAATCAGCTAGAGCCAGTCTTCGCATGTGTAGCTAGACAGGTCCCACTCTTACCGACTGTTACAGGACAGTGGAGACTCGTGGTGGCTGGGACACCTAACCCCACCAGAGGTCCAAAAGACCTGCCCACTGCCCACGATTAAACACTGTAGGTGATGACGTCGACTCCGAGACAAGACTGGTAGGCGAATTCAAGGGGGTCCGTACGTTGTCACATCATGGGTCGAAGTTGATCCAGTATTAGTCTCTTGAGGGTCTTCATGATATGTGAAGTCCGTGCCACGGGTCTATAATCCTGGGGGCCACTGGGACGTGGAATCTTTGGTACAAGAATGAGGTATGATGTCTTTCACCACACTGGGACCTTCTGTAGACTCAGGCTCATTGTGAAGATGTAATGTAAGACTCCACAGAGCTGGGGGGACAGAGGCTTTAAGGACACGGGAAGGGGGGGGGGTAGCATAGTTGGCTAATTGGCTGTTCCATATTGCCTATAAATGTGTTTAAATGATTGTGTGTGTATTGTGACTGTTTCAGACTGGTGAGCTGTTCAGGGTGCCCCCTGCCTTCGCACCCAGCGAGACAGGTTCCAGCATTCCCGCAACCCTATTAGTATTAAGCAGATAAACAAATGAGTGAGTAAGCACGAGTGAATTTAATGACTGAAACACACACACACTTATTTCCAGTGAAATGCAACTAAACCAGAGGAGAAAATGTTTTGGCACTCTGTCAGATTTTGGCCAACAAAAAGCAGATTTATTTCGGATGGATTCACCATTTCTCTTTCATCACTGCATCAGATTTGAACTGTAAGCACAGTATAAGATACATGATAGTCCATAAGTACTGAACATCTGTTTCTCATTCTACATCTTTAAATTGAATCAGTATGTAATGAATTAAATGTATTCTATAAATGTGAAATAATTAAATGAGCTAATATAGCTGTGGGGAAAAAAATGAAGAGAGCACTTTTAAAAGGTGAGCACAGCTGTATAAACCTAATACATCGTCTAACACACGTGTATAAATAAAATATTAATAATTTCTTTGAAATGCTGTAACAAACCCAAAACAAACAAATAAAAAACCTTTAAATTTAAACTGTTTTGAAAAAAAAAAAAAACAATAAAACGTCAAATTTACTGAACTCTTAATTCTCTCTCATCTTTAGATGGAGCCAGCAGTGCTTTGGTGTAGTTCTTGCTGTGTGGCAGGTGTTTAACTGGGTTGTTGGCCTCCCACATCACGTTAAATTCACGCTCATAGGGCCGAACGAGCTCAGGTTCCTCGGTTACGATCACGTTCTCATTGTTGCTCTGGACTGCCGTCGTGGTCCAGTTGAGAGAGCCGGTGATCAGCTTCCTGCTGTCCAAAAGGGCAAATTTATGATGCATGTGCATGGTAAAAACCAGTTCGTGCCTCACACAGATACCTGACAATAAAAGTAAGAATTAGATAGTGGACAGGAAATCAAAGCTGTTTGATAGTTGTATATCTCACAAATCCTGTAATCTATATCACACCGCCATAAGTTTCATCATCAGCGCAATAGCACTACAGCTATTGGTGCAACATGGTTCCGATGCACGTAGACAACATCAATCTGTCCCTGGTTAGATGGAACAGTTGGAGGAGGCTGAGACCAGACCATTCCTTGATATCGTCAAGCCACCATCGCTTAGGTCTTCCCCTCTTTCGCTGACCAGACACTGTTCATTGGATGATTGTGTTGGCCAGTGTACCATTGGTTCTCATGACATGGCCAAACCAAGCCAATTTTCTGTGTTTTGCTCAGGTGATGAAGCTTAAATATAGAATGTCCATGTATGCTGTGGAATTACAATTTACCTTCACCCGATATAAGACAACCAAACATGTTTCAGTACTTTGTGTGTACAAAGGGAGCTCCATGAGGATATGGCTTCCCAAAGTTGGAGCGGAAGAACTGAAATGTTGTGCACCGAGTCATGACCTCAATCCCACTCCAACAGCACTGGAATGAACTTGAAGTCTGACTGCACCTCAAACCTCCTCACTGAACATGAGTACCTGACCTCAGTTCATACTCTTGTACCTGAATGAACACAAATCCAAACAACCATATCCCAAAACCTAACGGAAAGATTCGAAAAAGAGTAACGGTTCTGGTAGTTAAGTCGGGGTTAATCAAATACAGTGGCACCTAGAAGAAAAATATAGACAAAATAAAGCATATATAATAATAATAATCATAATAATAATCATTCATTCATTTTTTGAACTGCTTATTCCTAATTAGGATTGCAGGCAGGCTAGTGCACATCTCAGCTGTCTCTGGGCGAGGGCACAGTACACCCTGGACAATTTGCAAAGCGACTGTAGGGCAGGAACACGTGGACGGCTATGCAGCTACTCTTGACGAAAGTCAGCAATGGTTTTCCTGCTTCACATCATACACAGTAAGACACATGGCTGGCCTTTGATAACCAACTAAGCTGCAATGGGGAGGGGGACAGCAGTGACAACCATCGCCAGTGGTTCTTGAACCCCCAACCTTAGGATCGGGAATCCAGCACCTTACCACTGGGCCACCACTGCCTTTAATAAAAACAGATAATAATATAATATATAATAGGGTGGCAGTGGTGGCCTGGTTAGATTAAGCGGTTCATAAAATTAATGAATGAATTATATATATATATATATATATATATATATATATATATATATATATATAATAGAAGAAAGCACCTAGAGAGAACAAGGCCATGCCTACTTTTACTAAACAGATATATCATCACTCGGCTCAAAGTGAATCATCATATCCGTTCTCTTGATCGCTGGCATCACCACATGACTCACTTTCTTAATAAACACTGCACAAGATCGAACATGAAATTGTGAGGTGGTGTAATTCAAGCCATGTTCGCCTCGGGCTTTCTGATGCACTCACAGCTGCTTGATACAATTAAACTGGAAGAATAAAAGGTATTCAATGTGTCAGAGAAAAACAAGACATACTTAAAGAGTGGCCTCAACACCAGTGTGCACAGTATCCTGCTTGTGTGCAGTATGACGAGAACTCTTCCTCTGAACCTCTTCCTCATCTAGACTGATGACTGCTAAATGGTAAATTGTCACTCTTTGTTTTGTAGATAATGTTATGTTAGAAAGCTATTGTGTCTCCACAGGTGGAACAAGCTTCCAGATTAGGTGTGTCCCAACTGAAGTCAGCTGTGCATCAAGTAAATAAAGCATCCATATTGCATTTTAATTGTTTTCCTTCTCACATCCAACTGTTCCCCAATGAGCTTTAAGGTCAAATTTGTTGGGATTTTTACACCCTGAGCCTAGTGGCTCATCAGGCCGGTGCTTATTTCCGGTTTCCGTAGCATGACGCCACCTGGAGTTCAACTCCTCCTGGATGGGACGCTAGTCCATCGCAGGTTACCTTCCCAGTATTTTTACTGGTACCCATTTATACTGCTGGGTGGACAGAGGCACACTTGTAGTTAAAATCTTGCCCAGGGGTCTTAGCATAGCAGGGGTCTAACTGGGATTCGAACCCATGACCTCCTGATTATGAGCCCAGCACCCAAGCTCTAAGGCTTATACACCTGATAAGTAATGGAAGCTTCAAGATATTTCCCATTTTAGCATTGTGGAATCCTATAATAGCTCAAATCCCTCAGAATGAGTGCTATCTTCAATCTTTTGGCCTTCAGTCCATACTGTAGCCTGATCACACATCAGACTCGGGCAGAACCTGAAGCGTGACCTAAAGGTTTGAAGTGTAAAATGCATGCAAAAGAATGCAGATTACAGTACGTATTATTCAGTAAATTATGGGATGCCCCACTGTAGTAGGAAGATCCCTAAGTATTGCTCCACTGGTGGCCAGACTCCGCATTCTCTGTTACTATGTCCCAGTAATGTGTCACATGGCCTTCACGATCTTTAATGAGGTCACAGAAAAAGGTCCTCAGTACTCTGGAACTTTACACATTGCTTCAACTTGTGTATTTAGTTTTACTGCTCGTTTCATCTGTTTATGAACAAAATTATTCATTTTCATCGTCATTAATCTTACAGTTCTAGAGGTTGTAAGTGTATGACATAAATGAAATAGCAAAATCTGCAATGGAACTGCATTTTCTGTACCTGCTTTACGGAGAGCACCAATCTGAGAGCCAGTAATCGCCATGAAGTCACGATCTACGAGCACTCGTACCCGCACACCCCGGTTATGCAACAACTGCACAGCCCGGCTCAACTCGGTGCTCGAGAAGGAGAACATACATACATCCAGTGTCGCACTTGCTGAGAGAAGATGCTCAAGGAGTCTGGAAAAGGGTGTATCCCGGCCATGAGGGAGGGGACATGTGCTGTGGGGAAAAGAAAGGCTGAAAACAGGTGGGGGAAGAAAAAAAAAAAACAATAGGCCAAAACTGGGGGAGGGGGGGGTGCCATACAAGCAGAACCACAACTAGGATCCTTTAATTTCAACATAAAATCATGAAACACTTACCAGGAATGAGCACTGACAGGTTTAAATAAGTGCTCCAAACACACCAGCGGTGAAGGAAAGAAAAGAACCTCCTTCAGGTGTTGATGAAAACCTATCCTGGGCCAGAGACGTCGAGTCTGCAACCAGTGCAACCCTTCCAGACCTAATATTATTGCTGCTGCCCCAAGACCGACAACTTTGAGTAGCTCTGCCATGGACATCTTATACGGAACAAACTAGAGAGATGGTAAAAAAGAGACGCCAAAAGCGCTATGAAAGTGATCTTCATTAAAAAATACACTTGCATACATTAAGAGTGCTATATGCTTTGAAATGTACAGTATTATATTTGAATCTGTAGCCTTAATGTGACTGATCTTTCATTTAGCTGCCCATCTTTCCTGGATCTACAGACAAAAGAAATACTCACTGTTGTGATGAAACAAAATGATCAGTGCATTGAGCTTTTTCTTTGTATTTCTCAAGTTTTTCCTTCATACTGCAAAAGCACTTTTACATCCGGGTCACATCATTTTTAAACCTATTTTACGTTATTTTTCATGGCCAGTCAGCTAACGGTTCAAACGTCCAGAGTCACATTCAGACCCACCAAGCCTCTTCGTTTTCAAAATATTCAGCTACAAAAAAATTGGATTCGGGGTTAAAGTTATACAGTATTTACAGACAATTTTGAATTATGACAAGCTAAAGCTAATTTCTGAAAACAGTCGCTAGTTGCTTTTCCAAGGCAATGACCAATCAGGAGTAATATTTTGAACACCTGACGATAAGAAGCCCTTTAAAAAGGTGTAAAATATAGAAATAAAGCTGCTACTACTAATAATAATTATTATAATAATATAAATGATAATGATAATAGAAGTATTATGCTGGCTACCTGAATGGACAAAATGAATCACTTCCACGGTAAACACAACTTTACGTCAATTCTGCCCCTCAACCGATACCAACGAATCGGTTCTTTTTGATCAATTCTTTTGAAAAATTTCATCTCAAACAGGAATGTGCACGTGTTTGCGGTTAAACTCGATTATAACTAACAAATTTAAGCAATCGTCATTCAAATACTTAGAAAACAGGTTAATATCACTCACTGAAATAATAATAATACAATTTAATATTGCGATTATTAAATTATATAATAATTTTATATCTTATTACATATATGGGGGTCACAGTGAGGATGAATAATTTCACCCTAATTTGAACGAATCATAACGTTTATTAAACACATTGTCTGGGTTTGTTTGTTGTTTACTACAGTTGTTTGCATTGTCAGTGTTTATGACTCTGGATTCATTTAAATTGGTTCGTTCAAAAGAATCGATTCAGTGAAGTGAGTCACAGCCACTCTGTACTGTAGATGCATTTAAATTGGTTCGTTCAAAAATAATCGATTCTGTGAAATGGGTCAAAGCCACTCTGTGGATGCATTTAAATTGGTTCGTTCAAAAGCATCGATTCAGTGAAGTGAGTCACAGCCACTCTGTACTGTCGATGCATTCAAATTGGTTCGTTCAAAAGAATCGATTCAGTGAAGTGAGTCACAGCCACTCTGTACTGTAGATTAATCTAAATTGGTTCGTTCAAAAGAATCGATTCAGTGAAATGAGTCATAGACACAAAGCCTTTACGTACAGTACTTGTAAATAGCTAAAGCAAAACACGGGATGAGTGAGAGGTAAATACATCCTATCAAAGATATTCAGTTCTTATTGATGATTTATGATGAATAGTTGAAAAAATATTTTGCGAATTTCCCTCTGGGATTAATTAAAGTATTCTGTCTATTTATCTGTCTGTCTGGTTTTGCTTCATCCACTTTTACCTGTACTCTCTGGCCCCATCTAGTGGAATAACAAAGACGAGCACTTTCTCCCAATCAAGGTCCACAAATCAATTTTATAATTTACATCACACAGGTTTTAATTAATCTCAGATCACAACCTTTTACAGGGTCAGTTTACAATTAAAATCCTGCCTCATGGGTGTCTTACATTTGTTTAAAGTCGTGAAATTTAATGTACTGTATGGACAGTACAGCGGCATTGTGCTTGCACATACACTTCACGGTAAGAAGGTCTTAGGTTTGAGTCCTGGAATTGACAAGGGAGTTTGTGTTGAAGTTTTTCATGTCCTTCCTACTGCTTGCACTGCTTGCATGGATTTCCTCTGGGTCCTCCAGTTATCCATCCATAATCAAAGTATATGCGTATTAGGCTAAATAGCTGTTTCAAATTGTTAAAAAATTCAAAGCATATGACAGGGTGCCGAGAGAAGAACTGTGGTATTGCATGAGGAAGTCTGGAGTGTCAGAGAAGTATGTTAGAGTGGTGCAGGACATGTATGAGAGATGTAAGACAGTGGTGAGGTGTGCTGTCGGTGTGACACAAGAGTTCAAGGTGGAGGTGGGACTGCATCAAGGGTCAGCTCTCAGCCCCTTCTTGTTTGCTATGGTGATGGACAGGCTGACAGACGAGGTTAGACAAGATTTCCCATGGACTATGATGTTTGCAGATGACATTGTGATCTATAGTGAGAGCAGAGAACAAGTGCAGGAAAATCTAGAGAGGTGGAGGTATGCCCTGGAAAGGAGGGGAATGAAGATTAGCCTCAGTAAGACAGAATACATGTGCATGAATGACAAGGACCCAAGAGGAACGGTGAGGTTACAGGGAGCAGAGATAAGAAAGGTGGAGGATTTTAAGTACTTAGGCTCAACAATCCAGAGCAATGGAGAGTGTCGAAAAGAGGTGAAGAAGCGTGTACAGGCAGGTTGGAATGGTTGGAGAAAAGTGTCCGGTGTGATGTGCGATAGGAAGGTATCGGCAAGAATGAAAGGAAAAGTGTACAAGACGGTGTTGAGGCCAGCGATGTTGTATGGTTTAGAAACAGTGGCCCTGGGGAAAAGACAGGAGGCAGAGCTGGAGGTAGCAGAGATGAAAATGTTGAGGTTCTCTTTGGGAGTAACGAGGATGGATAGGATCAGGAATGAGCACATCAGAGGGACAGCACATGTAAGACGTTTTGGAGACAAAGTCAGAGAGGCTAGATTGAGATGGTTTGGACATGTACAGAGGAGGGATAGTGAGTATATTGGTAATAGGATGCTGAGGCTGGAACTACCAGGTAAAAGGCCTAGAGGAAGACCAAAAAGACGATTCATGGATGTGGTGAATGAGGACATGAAGGTCGTTGGTGTAAGAGAAGAAGATGCAGAGGATAGGGTGAGATGGAGGCAGATGATTCGCTGTGGCGACCCCTGAAGGGAAAAGCTGAAAGGAAAAGAAGAAGAAGAAGCTGTTTCAAATTGCCCCTGGATGTGAGTTTCAGTGTAAATGATTGTGTAAATATTGTCCTTGATGGACTGGCAGACTGTTCATGGTGTTGTTCCCTGCCTTGACTCCAGCAACCCTGGTAAGATTAAGCAGTTCAGCGAATGAATGAATAAATGAATGTATTCTCTGTTCATCCTGCAGTAGACTGGTGACCAGGTCCGTTTGTACCTTCCCTGCTGCCTGACGGCTCCAGTGACCCAGATGGCTAAGGAGCATAGATGGCATAAATCATGCTTGGAAAGAAGTCCTGTATGTACTGATGGGGCTGTATGGTGGTACAGTGTGATTAGCACAGTCATAATTGTGCGTCACGGTGGTGTAGTAGTTAGCACATCGGCCTCACAGTAAGATGGCCTGGGTTTGATTCCAGGCCTGGGTACTTCTGAGTGGAGATTGCTTGTTCTCCCCATGTTTGCGTGGGTTTCCCCTGGGTACTCCGGTTTCCTCCCACAGTCCAAAAACATGCACAGTAGGTTAATTGGCTGATACAAATTGCCCGTAGGTGTGAGTGAGTCCGTATGTGGCCTGGCGAACCATACAGTAGATCATTGTGATCACAGACATGACAATCCCTGTATGAGCATCACTCAAGCTTTAGGGATCGATGTCCATTCCTTGTGATTGGATGTAGATGTAGAGAGCGAGAGAGTGAGAGAGAGAGAGAGAGAACACAGTCATAACAAACATGTTGGATGTTCTTATGCCGACATTTTTTCCTGTACGTAGTCTGGTTTCCTCCCACTGTCCAAAAACGCAAACATCTTACCCTTGTGTCATTGATATGAACTTATGTTTAATTGTATAAGTACCAGGAACTGTCCACTTCAAGTAACATACTCTACCACATCCTCCTGCTCTCTTAATCTTCATTCATTCATTCATTTTCTGAACCGCTTAATCCTAATTAGGGTCGCAGGGAGGCTGACGCCCTCTGCGAGGGCAGAGTACACCCTGGACAGCTCACCAGGCCACCAGAGGGCAGAAACACGCTGACGGCTATGCAGCCTACTCTTGATGAAAGTCAGCAATGGTTCTTTTACATGCCTCTCACCATAGACAGTGAGCGATATAGCCGGCCTTTGATAACCAAGGTGGCTGCACTGGCGGGACGGTATAGGTGCTCCACTTGGAAGCCACACGCCATGACTCTGTTTTCCTGTCACTTTGTCCTGCCAGGATGTCACATGATATACACAATCTGAGACATCCCCACCTACTAATTTTTTTTTTTTTAATAATTCCCACCCCGGGACATTCCATCCCCAGATCATTCATGAACTGCTTATAACACAAAACTTAATTGTTATTTTAAATAATCATACAGTACATTTTAATGAAGCCATATTAAATTACACCAAGCTTCTTCTGATCAGTAGCATGTCTCCAAACAACCTATTCACACCTAAACACACACACACTCACTAGTGAACGTCCAGGGACAGGACATTGAGACAGTGGACAGTTTCAAATACCTGGGCGTTCACCTTAACAATAAACTGGACTGGTCCCACAACACCAACGCCCTGTACAAGAAGGGCCAGAGTCGCCTCCACCTTCTGAGGAGACTCAGGTCCTTCGGAGTATGCAGACCTCTGCTCAGGACTTTTTATGACTCTGTGGTAGCCTCTGCAATCCTCTACGCTGCCATCTGCTGGGCCCCGGGCAGCACAGAGTGGGACAGAAAGAGACTGAACAAGTTGGTCAGGAGGGCCAGCTCTGTCCAAGGCTGCCCACTGGACTCTGTGGAGGAGGTGAGTGAGAGGAGGATGGTAGCAAAGCTCACATCCATCTTGGTCAACAGCTCTCACCCACTGCACCAGACTGTAGAGAAGCTGAGTAGCTCCTTCAGTGGACGACTGAGACATCCTCAGTGCAGGAACGAGCGCGACCGCAGGTCAGTCATTCCCACCGCTGTCAGACTGTACAACGCCACTTTGTAACTGTCTGTGAAAATACCGGTTATGTGCAATAAAAACCCCGTGCACTTTAATCAACCACATCTACCCCACTGACTGTGACCCATATCAACCCATCTACTCTGCACTCAGATACATTACACTTTAATATAGGCCAGTCTACAAAGTCATTCCCTTCTTTTCTTTTATTGTTTATTAATTTATGTATCTATTTATTTATATACTTATATAATATATATGTATGTGCGTATGTTTGTATATGTATCTATTTTTGCACCCCCTACTGATGGTACCTCAAGAGCCTGTAACAGTGAATTTCTCCATTGTGAGATTAATAAAGCTGTATCTTATCTTATCTTCTCACACAGGAGGATGTCCTATAAAGATACATACTGGGTAATTTTTTTTTTTTTTATTACACGTCATACTGAGTTAATTTTTGTGTCATTGAGTGTAAACAGCCCATCCTTAATATCCAATTAGAAAGCCAAGCCAGGGGGGACAAGGGTAATGGGAAGAAACCATTGTGAGATCAATAAAGCTGTATCTAATCTCGTTATTCTGTTAAGAAAGGCCACGTTTGGCTCGTGAGCCATAGGTTCCCACCCCCTGGTCTAAGATGTAAAAGAATTAAAGTCCAATTTAAGCTGAGGTCAGACTGATGGATGTAAGGCATCATAGTATATTATATAACATTTTGCTTTGATAGGAGAAAAAAAAATTGTGTACTGGCACATCCTGAAATGTTTTATTCCTCAAGTGTTTACAATAAATTTAAATGCTCAATGGTTAGTGTTTCTTCATTTCAAAAATGCAACAGGGGAGACAGTGATAAAAGAAGATCAAATTAAAAAAAAAAAAAAAAAAGTATTTCAAATCATCATCTCAAAGCGAATTTATAACATCCACAAAAAAAGTCAACATTTAATCCCACCCTTTCTCTTGGCTGTATTAAAATGCTACTACCACCACCACCACTACAACAACAAATAATAATAATAATAATAATAGTAATAATAATAATACCACATCATTTACAAAACAAAATCCAGTGATGCCAAGTTTGCTCAAACGCCCTCATCCAAATAATGTGCCAATGTGTTTATAACGAGTGCTGACACCACATGAGAAGTGAGGAGGTTCTGGGTTTGAATTTGAGCAAAGAGCCTTGCTGTGTGGAGTATGCTTGTTCCTCTGAAGATTGTGTGGGTTTCCTCCATGTCCGCCAGCTTCCACCTACCGTCCAAAGACATGCACATTAGTTCAACTGAATACTCTAAATCAGTGGTCCCCAACCTTTCTATCACCGCGGACCAGTCAACGCTTGACAATTTTACCGCGGCCGGTGTGTGTGTGTGTGTGTGTGTGTGTGTGTGTGGCTTGTTTATACAGACGCTCCCCGACTTACGTTTATCCGTTTTATAATAAAAGGATTGAACTACTTCAGTTGTGTGTAATGAATCTAAAATATAGGAAAGTCTAATGTTTCAGTACATTACAGAAAATAATGAACTTTATCACAATATGCTAATTTTTTGAGAAGGACCTGTATATATCTCAGTTATACAGCGTGTTAACCTCGTGTTATGACGTCGTCTCTGTGGTCTTTGTGTTTACACTGTTTGACGGACTTTTGTAACCCTAAGCAAATATGGTTGGTCAGAAGTGTAAGCCTACTAGCATGGGTGCGAGTCTCATACACAGAGATGAATTAACTATCTGCTCAGACCGGCACAATCTACCATGCGTACTCAGTTAAACAAAGAGAGTTGTAAAATGAATTAAAATCCGAATCCAGGAAAGAACTCTCCGCTCTGCTGGCTCCACATCAGTGCAGGCTGTGTTCTAAACGAGTTCAAAGGCACCCTTGCGCACTTGAAAGACCGGAAGTCCGTATAACCCACAGCAAGTACACTACTTCGATATTGAGCACTTCACATATTGTAAGCGTGATTGGCTGTTTTAAGCTTCATGTAAAGTGATTCGGTATAAATAAGTGACTTATTTGAAATGAATGTTGATATTATTTGATATATTTGATATTATTTTACAATGTTGTGTTTATAATAATTGATTTAGGGGTGTTTTATGAGCTACGGTGTGGGGCCGGTGGCGTAGTGGTTAGGGTGCTGCGCTCATGATCAGGAGGTTGTGAGTTCGAATCCCACCGAGACCCTCACTGTGCTAAGACCCCTGGGCGAGGTCTCAAGCACAAGTGTGCCTCTGTTCACCCAGCAGTATAAATGGGTACCAGTAAAATATACTGGGAAGGTAACCTGCGATGGACTAGCATCCCATCCAGGGGGGAGTTGAACTCCTGGTTGCTTCACGCTATGGAAACCGGGGATAAGCACCGGCCTGATGAGCCACGAGGCTCGGGTGTAAAAACCCAACAGACTTTACCTTACCTTTACCTATGAGATACGGTAATGGTATTTATGGATGTATAGTACAGTATGAGTGTCATACGTCACACTATACGTATGTCATATGTCACTGCCAATTAAAAACGCAAGTCAGGGAGTGTCTATATTGTAAATATAATACCCCGCCCTTGCCCAGAGTTGGCTGAGATGTGCGCCGGCCTCCCTAATCAGGATTAAGTGTTACATTTTTCATCGAGCTCAAACTCTTCATTATATATATATATATATATATATATATATATATAAAAAACATAGGTGATGGTGCACCAGCTGGGAGAATGAAGGCTCAGTTTCACCCAAAATCCCCGCCATTGTTTGAAACATGTCCAACTCGCCTCTGTTCATGTGCCATCCCCTTGTGGGTTACATTTTAGAGCTCAAATGACCGACATGTAACCGAGAGAATCCGATCATTTTCAAAATAAAAGTTTTTTCAAAAAATAAAAGATAGTTCAGACTCATAATAAATAACACAGAAATAAATCATTATTTCTTGTGCGGCCCAGTACCAATTGATCCACGGACCGGTACCGGCCCGCGGCCCGGGGGTTGGGGACCACAGCTCTAAAATGCCAGAAGAATGGATTGTGAGTGTGAATGATCGCGTGTGTGTTATTCTTCCTCACCTGCCTCAAAATTCTTTCACACTCAGCATTGCTGTGTGGAATTGATAAAATGCCCAACATGCAGTGGCTCAACTTTTGAAATCTGGGCTTCCCATCTCCTCTGACAGCGTGGGAAAGGGAGAACCAGAACTCCTCTGCAGGCATTCTTATTTGCTTCTTTTTGAAACTGGTTGAGCAATAATCATTAAACTCAAACTCAAGGTTGTCGATCGCTTCATCTGTGTCTTCAGTTCCAGTTTTGATCAATACTGGAAACTTTGTGAAAAAGAATCGGAGGGAGTTGAAGGTAGCGCTGTCTCTCTTTTTTATATCTGCTACTTGAGCATGGAGGAGAACATCGCTTGTCAATGGAAATTTGCTGACGATATAATCACAAGACTTGATGTAGTACTTCTTGACACTTTGGAAGAATAGTAATGTTTCTGCTTCATCGAGGTGGCTCACAATACAGAATGCAGGATTCCCAATGCTGATGTCAACATCGTCCTTGTGTAGGGAAGTGTCCTTGTAATCGATATATCGGACTTCAGTTGATTTAAATGAACAGGGTTTCAAAAAGGTCGCCATTTGGTTTTTCAACAAAGTTTCCAAGATATCTTTCAATGAGTGGATGAGAGGTTTGTTTGTTTGCAACTTCTCATTTGTTCTTTCAAAATTGGAGATTGAAAACTGCAAAAAACAACTGAAGGCTCTCGTCAGACTAGAACTTAGTGTGTGTAAAATTCTCTCCGGTTTCGGTCCTGAGCCTGACTTTGCATCTGCCTGTTGCTGAGCGGTGTCTTTGGGTGACTTTCCGTTCCCTGAATCTACTCGCAGCTGCTTCTTCTTCGAATCAAAATCAGTTGATACTGATGATGCAGATTTTCTCTTCTCCGACTCCACCTCCTTCTTCTTTGGTTCTGACCCAACCGAGACCGATGGTGGTGCTTTTCTCTTCCCTGTAAATGTGGGATCATCCTCGACTTCCTTCTTTTCTTCTACACTTTTCAGATCGCCTTCTTCCTTTGCATTTTCATCAGCCGACTGTTGAGCCTTTTGGGGGACGGTGAAGGACTCCGGTGAAGGCGGCGGCATCATCATCATCATCATCATGTCTTCCTTCTTCTCAGACTCGCCGTCACCGGATCGAACTTCTGATTCAAAAAACCTGCGTAGTTCATCCCATTGTGAATTGAATCCTGGAAGGCACCGTCCTAAAGAAAGCCATCTCGTGCAAACAAGTCGAAGGATTTTTTGAGTTTCTGAACCCATCAATATTTGGAACTCGTGAAGGTGCTGCTTTCGATCGACGCTTGACTCCAAGTAGTAAAAGACGTCAGTCAATAGGCTGTCTATTGATACAGGAAGCTCGTGTGCAGCATGCTGAGCAGCAAGATTAATCAAATGGCAAGGGCATCCAATGGCGAGGAGATCAGGCTGGGACTCTCTGAGCTTTGCGATCACTCCACTGTCTGTTCCCGGTAGAACCGGATCATTATCTGAACTCAGTGAAAGGCAATTTTGAATTGGCACACCTAGGTTTCTCAACTCTGATAACACAAGTTCCCCAATGTTCACACCGCTGGCAGCGCCAGTGAGAGTCGGCATGGACAATAAACAGGACTGTATGGACTTTTTTGCACCATCAGGATAAGTTATGACTAACGGACATAGTTTTGCATCGCTGACACCAGTAGCAATAGAATACGGAACACACTTCAGGCTTTGAACTGAAGTGTCAGTGGAATCTGGAGCAGTTTCTTTCACAACACATGAAGTTTTTGTGCGTCCAGCATGAAACTGTTTCACTTCTTCTGAATCTGGAAATGCTGCCAGGAGCAGTTTGCCCATGTGGTCCGCAGCAGCCTGAGGAATGTTATGCTTCACATAAAAGTCTGCAAACAAACATTCAGCCTTGATGGCGTTGTAACTTTCTGTCTTCGGCGTGAAAGAAATCGACGGCGTTTGAGCGCGTCCTACCTCCGACTCGGATTGTAAAGCCCTTTCATGCCTCTTTCTCCGACAGTGCTGCACGATGTCCGCACGACCTCCGTGAGAAATCACAAAATCACGCCGGCAAGGTTTGCAGAAGGCGTGTTTCGCCGAAACTTTGGACGAACAAATGAAAGGAAATTCTTCCGAATACTTGGGCAGGAAAGTCTGTTCACGCGCTTTAGGTTTTGAAGCACCAAACGAAGAGTTAAACTTCTCCATCGCTGCAGAGACGCGTGCTGAATTCATTAGAATTCCTCGATTGTTTTGTTTTATTTTTATGTCGTTTACAGCGACACCTTCAGGCTAAAGCAGTTGCTGGGGAGGACTGGGAGCGGAATAGTGCTGACCGCCACTAGGGGGGGGGGGGGTTCATGGCCCAACTTCCGACATAAACAGCGTCCACACCAATGACGTGTAGGAAACACTCGACCGCAGACAGGCCCCTTTCACGTGGTAATTCAGCTTCAACTTCCGGTTAGGGCAAAACAAAGCTTTGGGTACAGTACTACAGTATTTTCAATTGAGGGTCGACATCCTTTGGCGTCCTTGTAACAGTTTCTTCCACGTCATTGGTCCATACACATGAGGGTGCAGTGAAAATTGTGAAAGCTTTAAATTTTGATTATTTTTACTTGGAATGGCAATAAAAAAAGATTTTAGAAGTTAATCTTGATTAGTTGATATCTTAGGCTCCACAAGAGCGATGAGAATGACCATATTTGGGCATTTTTCCTGAAAATGTTTAATTCTGATATAGGGATCCAATTTGCTTATATATGATCAAAACCATATATTTTAGGTAGTTTGGCACATTGTTAACATATAGTGTCTCAAAAAAAAAAAAAAAAAAAAAAACCCACACATATTCAGATAAGTCGATATGACTGTCACATGCTGAAGTCTCATTTTGTCTCGAAAACTGGCATTTTTGCTCTCGACTCCAGTCTTGTATGGATGAAGCGTCTCGTTGATTGTTGCCACATACAGACTGTGATGCCTCAACACCACCTTGATGCCCCTCTCCACAGCCTGTGTGTGGCATGGCTATCCGTCGAATGGGCAACATGCAATATGCTGTCGCCACCTGGCGATAGTTTCCTCTACTAAACTACTGAGTCCTGACCTTTCCAGTCATACCAAATCTGTGAACTGTGAATGTTCTAATTATTTAGAGTTATTCCCTTTGTCGGCAATTGACTCGATATACCTTATTTCGAGTGAGTGGGGGAACCTAGAATTTTTTTTAACAGATTTTTAATATTTTGCATATGTTTATAACTGGTATTGTTACATCTTTTCTACACTATTCTGAATTGATTGTGAAAAACTATATGTTTCACTCCACCCTAATACACATGCACAGTCATGAAATTTGGCAAGGGACGGTACTCTGAGCGGCTTGTACATTTTCTTATTCGAATTCTTCATAGTGAAAGTTTATGGTTTGTTTATTTTTCGCGAAATAGTCGGCATTATTATTCGAATACCGTATTATCCGACCCAAAAACGGATATCCGTACTCAGACCCAAGAAAACATACTAAGTACGTTTTTTACGTACTAGTTGGCACACACGTTCCGTGCGTGTCGTGTAGTATTCAGATATCCAACTCAAGGCCTGCACACCAAAGATTTTAAAGTATGTGCAGTACTGTGGTTATCATTCCTCATTGAATCAACTGCTACCATGAAACATAATTCATCATCCATCCAGGAGGTGGCAGAGCAGGAAAGATTGCAAGTTATCAATGTCAACAATTAAAGCAAACACGTAAAGAAAAAGATGAAAAATGCCTAATATATATATACATAATATGACCATGCAGATTTTATGCTTGCTCTTTTTAAAATAGATTTGTATTTATTTGGCCCTCAGTGACCTCGAAATTCAGGGATGTGGCCCTCAATGAAAATGAGTTTGGTACCTCTGCTGTAGAATATTGGCGACCTGTTCAGGGTGTACTCCGCCAGTCATTTCAAATCAGCTGGGATTGGCTCTAGCTGTTCTACAGAAAACTGATGAATAAGGAGTACACAGTAGATCATGAATGGATGGAGAATCACAAATCGCCACTAGGTGGAGCTCAAGATCAAACTTGGTCCTGATATTGCAAGACATACAGTACAGCCTCTCAAAAAGATGCCCCAAATGTTTAACGGCTGCACAGATTGACATAAGAATGTAATAAATAGTTTAATTACTAAAGTTAAATATGATTAAGATAACCATTATTAAGATTTAAAATAAAAATGTGTGAGTGTGAGAAAGATGCATGCGGCACTTGCTACAAAAACCGGAAGTACGTCGAACTGACGTAGTTTGTGTCCAGTTTTCGTTAAATTCCTGATATAAATTTATTCCTGATATGTTTACAAATTTTTGTACATTTTTGTCTCCGTTACCTCAGGTGAGCTTTTGGGATGCTTAAATTACATACGTCAAATAACATTTTACTATATATTATAACATGCACAACAATAACAATAATATTCAAACCGGACCTTTTCCTTGACATACTTTTGTGTCCCAAATCACACAATTATAATATTAGGTAGTACTGTACATTAAAATATGTTCTTGGTTAAACCTGGTCACCTAGGCGACGGTTAAACGTAGGTTTTCACACAGCCGGATGCCGTCTGGCAACGCCGATCAACGGATGCGCTCGCGCTCGTGCTGCTCCGCTCAGAACGCACAGCCACACCTTTGGGGCGGTTTATTGGTCCGTTTTGGTAATATAGGCGGGACTTAAAACGCCGCTGGGTTTGCTAATTCGTTGATTCTTAAATGTGGGCGGGGCAGGAAACTGGACGCGAGGAGCACGCCACTACAGTCCCCTAAAGGGGAGAGAAGGGAAGAAGGCTTTGGGATGTGTCCTTAGTGCAAGACTCAGAATTAAATAATACTAACGATCTTATTAATTAAAAAAAAAACAAAAAAAACAAAGAAGAAAAAAAAACTCAGCACCGTCATAGAGCGACCACTGTCTGCTTTATTATAAGGACGATATAAGTGTTTAAACGTTTGGATATTTACTTGAATTCAACTGGAAGGAGAAGTGTCGCTTGTTCCTAATAGGAGTCCATTCTCCGGCTTGCCTCAGGGTAAGTCTGTTCATTTAGCTTATAATTAACCCGGCCGGTTGTTTCTGTGGATGTTATGCTATTACTCGGTAAAATCAACCTGGTTTAGGGTTCCCTCCTTCAGTCAGAGGCGGTTAGGATTCAGGACTCGCCCTACTGCTGCTCCGCTTCATCATCTTCCATGTGGGCTGTTATTGTCGTCACTGCTAAATGAGAAAATAGTCCTGCGAGGACAAGAACATGAGCACATGTGGTTATCATGTCATCTAGATGTACAGAAAGGACAGATGCATGTGAATATGGACAGTCCTTTTATTTACGTATCAACATGTCTGTGTCATTATATAATGAAGAGTTGATAGGGGAAAAAAAAAAAAAAAACATCAACAAATGATAACAGACTGGTTTGAGAGCCTTGGGCTGAATAGTGAGTGTGCTAAAGGCCAGAGACAGCATTTGGTGTGTGTGTGTGTGTGTGTGTGTGTGTGTCCAGTGGGGGGAGCAAACACTGGAGCAGTATGTGATTTAAAAAGGGACCAAAAAAAAAAAAAATCTCATTGACTCGTTTGATCTTGATCAGCTGTTTTATCAGATGCTTGAGTCATCTGTGACACATTCTTGGTGGTGACATATTATATATACATCAGATGCAGGTTTTATTGTCCACTTGGATGTTGGGTGTGTTCAAAGTCTCTCCAGTGTCTGCCTGGACACTACAGCATACACAGGATATAAAATGATCTCCCTTTCCCCCCCTTATCATTAATCTAACCGCCCACTTGAATACTTATAAATGCTCGACTATGATCAAGACATGTATTTATCATCTTTCCCTAGTGCTTAGTTTGCATGTTCTTTGAGCTTTTAAAAAAATTTTTTTTTTTTTTTAATTCTTTCTTCTGACAGATCTCTCGCCATGCCTCCACCCTGTCCTCTCTGAATTAGTTGCTCATTTAGTGTATGTTCTGTTTCCTGCTGCATCACACCCATTTCAACCTCTTAATATGCTGCTGAGCTCAACTGAGTGTATGAGATTGTAAAATGTGCAGTGCGACACCAGGATCAGGGAACGTTGCCCCACATCCTGTAGACTACCCTGGAAGTCAAATCCTCTGTGTCTAGATTAGACCTGCACTTGATTTACTCTAGCTATAAAAGTGCAGAGATTTTGTTATATGTATTCCATTGTTACAACCCAACTTTGACACTATTAACGTTATCTCAGGTGACATTGTCTCTTCAGCTTTAAGTTGCCCAGTTATGTGATCTATCAGACATTTGTGTGTCATATATATATATATATATATATATATATATATATATATATATATATATATAATTTTTTTTTTTTTACTCCCCCACCCCCTGAGGTCTGTGTCAGGTCACTCAACCTAGCCTTGGTGACTGTACGGACTCATTTGTCAAAAGGTAATCTAAATGTCCCAAATACTTGTCTGTATTTGTTAAATATCCTTTCAGCTTTCATATCAAAAGGAGTCAAGAGATTTGGAGCCCTGTATTGAGTGGGTGGAAATGGATTGTGCCAACTTTTTGAAATATTGTTGGGTTTAACAGATTGAGTGTGGCGCCGGTGGCGTAGTGGTCACGGTGCTGCGTCATGATCAGGAGGTTGTGTGCTTGAATCCCTGTGAGACCTCCACTGTGCTAAGAGCCCTGGGCAAGGTCCTAATCGCAAGTGTGCCTCTGTCCACCCAGCAGTATACTAGTAAATGGGTACCAGTAAAAATATACTGGGAAGGTAACCTGCGACAGACTAGCATCCTATCCAAGAGGAGTTGAACTCCTGGTCGCTTCACGCTATAGAAATCGGGGATAAGCACCGGCCTGATGAGCCACTGGGCTCGGGTGTAAAGGCCCAAAAAGACTTTACCTTTTTAGCATTGAGATTGTGGTGAAATCTCCGAACAAATTTTAATATAAGAATCAAGTTCATGTTTGGTATCCATCATAAACCAAATTTCCTTCTGTATGAATGTGAACGTCTTGTTTAATAACCCTATTCACCTTCCTCCAGTGTTGGCTGGGATAGGCACCAGCCTTCCAGCAGCCGAAGTACCATTAAGCGGTTCAAAAAATGAGTGAGTAATGACTGAGAATCTTTCGCACCTTAAAACATGTGAGGTTGACCCTTTGATATATAAAGCTTTAAAAAGTGATGACCGTATCAGTTGATCTGTGTTGTATGTCCTGTCCTTGAGTGTCTTTTTCAAGTGTCTATTTTCTGCAATAAAACTTGTCTGTGTGGCAAATAGACAATATGCTAGTTACAGTCATATTTTTGTCAGGATTTAGTCATTTATGTCTTTCAGTGCATTTGACATGCCGACGTAAACGTTCAATTTCATTGTGTTTTTGTAGTTTGTGTATTTATAACAAAACTAGCATGGATGCTAACTGCTAGCCAGTTACATCGGCTAAGTGAGTTGAAGTAAATTTGCCCTTGAGCTTTTTGTGAGCCATTGGTACTATAAATAAAGACAAATAGCATTATAAAAGTGTTGTTTAGCTTGATTTTATTCAGTTACTCACTCTCTCAGTTAAATTATGAATTTTAAAAATCCATTTACATCTGCTTTTTTTGTCCACGTGTACAGCTATGCTGCATATTATGGCCAGGGAAATTGCTAGGCTGTAGGCATGATAATGGCAATAAAAACAGGTTTTCCACTTGAGGTTTGCAGCGATTTAGCCTAGAGATATCCCTGGCTCACCCCGGCAGGATAGTGGTATCACAGCTTTTGAAGACTGAGGAGGCCGTCTTTGGACAGCTGCTTATATTCACCTTGTTTCCTTCACTCCATGCAGGGTTAGCTGAGAGATCATAGGTTGGTTTGATTCATTAGCTTTTCCTGCCTGGCAATGGACTTGCATTTTTCTGAAAATATTTGACTTCATTTCTCATCTCTCAGACCAATGATGTGGATCATAACTGTCCACTTCATCTGTCAGTGGGAATAAGATTCCTTTCTGGCCATTACCACAACACCACAGTCTTCCATTGGGCAGATGCAAGGTTGTGTTCTTTGCATCAGTGTATCGCGCCTGCAAGCAAACACGAGCACAAGGTGCGGTGTTTAGCCATGTGTTCCAAGAGAGGCCATAATGCTCAGTGGAGGTTACATGAGGTGAAGTAAGTCATGTAGCGTTAAGTGCTTCACTGACAGAAATGCCCAGTTTAACCCAAGGCTGAATTACACTTTGCACCCTGCTTGAATTAAAGATGAGGAGGAAACTGAGACCCCTCCTTTTCGTTATACTCCGGTGGTGACATGAACATCAAGAGGAATGGAAAAAAGGCGACATGTAATGTTCCTTCACAGAAAATACCAGCTTGTGCAGAACTGGACAAAGACCAGACAAGCGTGGGCCTCTTGCTGTATATTCTTTCAGTTTCATTTACATTTGTCCGCTGAAGCCTGGATTGTCATGGTGTCTTGGTTTTAGAGAGGATTATGCTACTTATATCAAGATGTGATCATGAAGCTCCAGTCTGTCTGAAGGTGGTGGAGTCATTGAGATGAACAGAATAATACTGATAATGGATTTTCAGAGAAAGTAGGAGAAAAATGCTGCTCTAGCATGGTACTGTAGACATCAAAAGCAACTATGAGAAGCCACCAGCTACATCACGTAGTTAATAAAAATGTGGGCGCAATATACGTTCAATTCTGGGGGCAGTGGTGGCCTGGTGGTAAATGGTGCTGGATCGCTAATCCTAAGGTTGGGGGTTCGAGTCCCACACTCTACAAGGTTGCTACTGTCCTCCCAGTGCAGCTAACTGGGTTATCAAAGGCAGGCCATGTCTCTCACTGTCTATGGTGAGAGGTTCATGTAAAAGAACCATTGCTGACTTTCGTAAAGAGTAGCTGCATAGCCCTCAGTGTGTTTCTGTCCCTTGCTAAAGGGCTGTGTCAAGAAGGGCATCCGACATAAAAACCTATGCCAAATCAAATATGCAAATCAGGTCATTTGCTGTGGTGACCCCTGAAAAAGGCAAAAAGCCGAAAGGAAAAGAACAACATACATTCAGTTCTGTTTTATTTGTTTCGTGCTTTTTTACAGTTGACGTTATCGCAAAGCAGCTTTACACAGTAAAAGTAGGAGTTTACAAAGTATAAAAGAGTTTAAACATTTTCTACAACCCCTACACATCCCTAATGAGCACGGTAGTCTGTCTGTCTTCCTTTCAGCTTTTTCCCTTTTACTCGGGAGTCGCCTCAGCGAATCATTTGATTCGCACGTTTGATTTGGCAGAGGTTTTTACGTCAGATGCCCTTCCTGTCACAACCCTTTAGCAAAGGACAGAAACACGCTGACGACTTTGCAGCCTGTTCTTTACGAAAGTCAGCAATGGTTCTTTTACATGCCTCTCACCATAGACAGTGAGAGACATGGCCCGCCTTTGATAACCCAGTTGGCTGCACTGGGGGGGACAGTGACAACCTTGTGGAGAGTGGGACTCAAACCCCCAACCTTTGGAGCGGCTATCCAGCGCCCTTTACCACTAGACCACCACTGGTAGTGGTGGCAAGGAAAAACTCAGTCAGTTGGAAAAAATCTTGAGAGGAACCATCCTCAGTTGGGTGGAACCATACAAACCACACAAGAGAAACTTCATTACAGTCCAAATGTAGTCCGGATGGTTATATCACAACTGTAAGTCCTAAGTGATTGTAGAGAAAAGAGTTTATATCACCAGCAATGAAATATCACTTTCACAGTCTGGACTCCTAACGCCATATGGATTTTCATCATCAAGAGCAATGGGCTTCCAAGATGAGAACATTAGCCAGCATTAGCACACCAGGACAGACCACAGGACTCAGAAAGCAGGATGATCATGTGATTATACGGCAGGGGACACGGATCAGGTTGGATGTTATTCAAAGGCTGGGTTAGTATGATTATTGTAATCTCTCTGCGATGTAAAAAAAAAAGTGACAATTTCACGGAATGAAAAAGCTCAGTCATAGTCTTGAGGTAGTCACCACGACATAATGTTCTTGGTTTAATAAACAACCCGACATGAAACTGATGCCTTAAAGTTTTAAAAACATCATTTCACATCTCATGTTTTATCTTGGTGTGTCTTGGCTGATCACTTGTGATCATCTCATTTCCTGTCTGTATACACAAACACTATCACTTCATTTTCATATGCTAAGTGTGGTGGTGTTCATAACTTGCAAGAGGAAGCATTGTGCATCCCATGATTTTAGTCTGCATTACAGGTTATTGTTGATCTGCAGATGAGAACCATCAACGGCAAAGGAAAATGCCAAGGAAGTCCTTTCATTCATTTTCTAAACTGGTTGATCGAAATTAGGGTCGTGTGGAGTCTGGCGCCCATCTCAGCCGACTCTGGGCGAGGGCACGATACACCCTGGACCACTTGCCAGACCATTGCATGAACATCACACTTGCATACCATTGACACGCACACCGCAAGGCACTTTGGAAGAGCTAGTTAGCCTAGTGTGCATATTATATTTATGGACTGTGGGAGGAAACCAGAGTACCTGAGGAAACCCACATAAGCATGGGGAGAACATGCAAGCTCCACCCAGAAATGAACACGGACCTTCTTGCTGTGAGGCAGAAATGCTAATCACTGTTCCACCATGTCACATGCCAAATAAATAAATTCACTAAAAGAACATGAAGTAGACTAATAGTTTGTGGCCTATGAAATAAATTATCAAGAAAATATTAAAGGTAATTGGCTGTGAAATGTAAAAATATTCTGTTGACTCGGTTTATAAATAAAAAGGATACCTGGATGCCATAATGTGTCCATATCAACAATGTTGTTAATTAACTTACCGTATTTGGGAGGGGGGGCTGATCTGAGGTCAGTAAGTGGTGTTATTGGATGACTGATTTTCCTTCAAGACAAATTTGTATTATACATATGTTATATTTTTTATGTACTGATATGACAGTAAGAGATTAACTCAGTGTTTGGTCATGTGACTAATCTCTGCATGTGATCTTAGCGCCAAAACATGCTTTCATGCTGACTGCTTATAATAAAATGTCTACTCCAACATAGAGTTTGTTGTATTGCTGATTAAATGGAGATTATATAGTGCGTACATTATAGGGCTATTTAAAACACATGCCAAGGTATATGGCTGAAATACAACAATACTGGCCTTCAAAAAGTCCAGAAATGAATGTATTTAAATGCATTTCACATTTTATTATGACCGTGTTGTCACATGAGTATGTACTTCTGCTTCTGCAATGGAAACCAGATAAGTAGGCAGTCCAGCACATAATTCGCATACATACCGCTTAAAGAATGAGGTAGCATGACCAGCCGACCTCCCAGTGCAAGTTAAAAAATCAGATCCAAATTTGTATTTTGTACACATTTCACGCCTCACACCTGAATACATATCCAGATGTGTTCGGTGCATGTGTTTCCCTGTCTGCTTTATAAAGCTCATGAACTGAAGCTGCTGTCATTGTAATGGAAGAGTGCAGTGATTTTACCACCGTACCACTTTACAAAGCAAATAGCTGATTAAGATAATAGTTTTACTATGTGCTTAGACATGTGGAAGTCCAGTATCCTGTTGTGGTTGTGATGTTGGGGAAGTCCTACAGCTTGGCACCAGCATATTTGATGATAAAATCAGATGCCTTAGGGATTACTCATGCTCCGTGGGGGAGATGAGTAGAAAGCTTTGTATGTCTAAGGTCACCCTCAGTCCATTAAAGATATGCCTCTGGGGTTGTACTGTGCATTATGTGCATCATCTTTCTCAGAGTAAGGTCTTTCTTTGTTTTTAACGTCTCAATTATCTTGACTGTATGTAATATCTGAGAACGAAATGGAGATTTGGATGCTTTGATGTGGCATACTTGACACATGTGGGCCAGAGGGATTCCACACAAAAGACTGGACTCCAAGGTAGTGTCATCTTACCAAAGCTCTCCTGAGGAACTGAGATGCAGGGGTGGTGGTGGGGTTTCAAAGTGATCTCTAGGCCAGTACGAAGGACAGTCATTGGGCAGGAAGAAATGAGGTGGACATTTTGATCATGCTTTGAACATGGTGGAGAGTCTAAAGCTTTCTCACCACCCACAACTTTTGTGAGAATATCAAGACGGTATTGGCTAAGTCTTGAAAATGGTAAATTGTTCTCTGAGAATATAAAGGTGAAGCTCACTGGGCTTGTGAACACTTGGAGACTCTGGCAAATGGACATTTGATTACCCAGGTACTTAACATGTTTGCCAACCATTTGCTCTAATTTTCTTTCACTAGGGAGCTTTGAACATGTTCAAAAAAATTGAGGAATCTTTAGTTAATATATAGTTGCAAAATAGTTGGCTACTACTTACTTGTGGATGTCGAATATTCCTTAGTCCTTAACCTTATTCAGAAATGTGGCAGCTTGTTGAGTACTTGGCAGATAGTTCTGCAAATAGCTTGTGACTATGGTCATGTGAGCATTTGACAGTCAAAGAACAATTGGCATGTTCGCCACATTTGCCAAAATGTTGGCGAATGTTTGTAGAGATTCGCCAAATGTTTATGAACTGTTTATCAACTACTCAAAAGAATATCACCAATTTGTTGCTGAAAGGTTGTCATCAAATTGCCAGTCATTATCTCTCTGACAGATATTTGGTGAATAGTTCCATGTCGTGAAAAGTGGCAAACCGCTAGTTGCTGATTTCGCCAAATGTACATTGCTTAGTAAGATACTTGCGTTATATACCACTGTTGCCGTAGTGTATCAATTCTGTATAAAATTTAAATAGTGGATATCTCGGTCTTGTGGTCTGTTACATGCCTGTACTGTCTATCTTTATTGGTGCTACATCTCTTGCTATTGGCTGGTATCTCATGGTATTTAGATTGCTGTGGTGTTATCTGTGGTTGGTCTAGAAATGGTTTTCAACCATTCAATCATGAGGTTCCTGATGCTTTTCATCAATGGCTTGGATGCCAGAGCACTCCTGCAAATTCCTTCCATCACAGCTGCTTAATAGTAACTCGGAAAAGCGCAAGTAACAATGACAAGGAATGAGAGATAACAGAGAAACGATAACTAAGTCTGGAATGATGAAGTAATCAGTGTTGTGTCAATCAATTATAGATATGTCTGCAGTTAATTACTGTATGAACATGGCTGATCTGTTAACTTTTATTGTTGTAGAGATTGCTTTGCATTGCTCCAGAGTATGCTGAGTAAGCCTTATTAATTCATTTGATTGTACCGTACTTGATCTGGCTCTACTTTTACTTATTGTTTGGGCCAGTTGTAATGAGCAAAGACGCATGCTTTAGTCAGATCAGGGTATACGTTTATCTTCTTATTTGTGTATTGATGAGCTACTCTGAGAAAGATGGCTTATTCCATGCCGTGGCTCTTGTTAACAGCAGCCTGTGGTCAACAGCAGGTGGCTTGTGTTTGTTACTCTTTCTTGCTTTGGTGCCAGTTGACTTCAACACTCTGACTTGTTTGACAGGAAACAGTTGTCTCAAACCACTTTATATTTGGGTAAGTCAAGTCTATGAATAATCTAAAGCAGTGGCTTGTTATGTCGGAGAGTGTAAAAGATTCTGCCCTGCATGTTCCACATGGTGGATTCAAGTAAACATGGCCATGGTAGCATTGATAAGATTGCATTTGGGTTTTTGTTTTGTTTTGTTTTATTTTTTGGATCACATCTTGAACCTCAGGCAGACCGAGACTCAATCCTTTGTTTGGAAAATGACCTCTTTGGTCTAGCCCTTAAAAAAAATCTTGTCCTTGGTGTTTTATCAGTGGGTCTACGCAAGCATTTTGACTAGTCTCGGCCAATTTAAAACCCAGTTATTTTACATCAGCGACCCATATCGATAATTATGAAGTATTTGTGAAGAGCCCTGAGCTCTGAGTATTTATCCACAAATGAATATACTAGTATAGTTGGATTGGGGTCTCTGGTTGTATCTGCTGAGTATTGTTCAAACCAAGCAAGAGCCCCTGAGATTGGATACACCCCTGAATTAGTGTGGGAATACACTGCTTGAGCTCAGATGAGGTCATGGGGCCAGAGTGTTGTGTGCCTTTGACCACTTTGGGTCTGTTTACTGACCGCCACAATACAAGCAGTCTGTAGCGAATGGTTTCAGTTCATTCAACCGCTTGCTGTCTCTTGGAGTTGGTCCTAAATCACAGACTATGATACAAAATGAGGTTGGAAAGAAAATGGCATGCCAAATCTGTTCTACATAAATGTTGGCAGACCATTTATGCCGTACTATATTAAGCATAGTAGTATGTACTGTATATGGTTTGAGATTGGAGTTGTGGCTCACTGGCTGTAACCCCATCCTTCTATATTCCCTTTCATCCATTTTCACTCTGGTAAACTTTACCTTGTGAGACACCCTGGATTGGTAATGGGGTGCAATATGCACTCACATTCTCTCCATCCACTGATCCTTTTTTTAAAAGGGGAATCAGAACACCTGAGGACATGAAGATTTCCCTTATTCTCACCAAACCCTTCACTAAGCCCTCCTGCCACCCTGTCAATGGGAACTGAGTCAATGTAGAGGAGACCACACCCAGGTTGTTTAATGATAGAATAAGGATGATCCATCAGAAGAACCTCACAAGGAATGGCAGTGTTGGTTTCCAGTAAGAGGACAAATGGGCCCAAACTATTTGGGTAGAAGATATTTAAATGCTGTTGGGGGGGGGGGTGAACTCTTCTTTTCCAACTGATAAAACTACTGTTGCGAGCAAGTGCAACGTAGACCGACATGCTATAACTCTGTTATTTTACTTGGAAAAGAGTTTTATCTTCTACTTTCTCAGGCAGCCAAGCAGCTACAGAAATGCAGCCTGTGCCTTCTCATTTTTATACGTTTATTTCTAATAGGATTAAGAACAGCTGTATTGAGAGTATTTAGGAATGGGTGTTAGGAATCTCGGCTCAAACACCCCTTTGACCTAAGACATGAATTCCTCACTCAAAACATTGTTGAAGTCTTCTGTAAGGAGAAACGTGGGGGGGGTTTTTGGTTTGTTTTTACGATCAACATGGTCTTGATTCAGCAATAAACAATTATTGTAATGTGATCCTGATATTGTGGTATTTCTCTGATACATCAAGTTCATCCTAAAAGTCTTTCTCTGGAGACATAATGATTGGACAGTCAGCAGCTGCTTTAAAAACAGTGATGGATAGCTGGCTTAGCCGATAATTCTTGCTTAAAAGAGACTAATAGGGGGACGCTCTCAATATGGTAAAGAGTTTAGGAACTTGACACTGCAGTGACACAATGCTAAGGTGTAGATCAGGGGTCATCCATTGGTAGTCAGGATGTAGGACCAGGAAGAGTATTTAAATGGAACCAATCTGAGGACTTAAAATGTACAATATGTAAGTACCCCTTGCATAGACCCTCAAAATAATGACTTAGGAAGACTCTTCTTGTTTTTGCCTTTCAGAGAATAATTAAAAAAGTAGACATAGTACAGCATATTTGTGAATTCTTCCCAACACATATTTCCTGATTTACGGCTGAAAAATGTCCCATATAAGGACAAAACATTCATTACCAATAAAGTTGAGTTCCGCTCACCTGGTGCATCGACCATGCTAAAACTAACTGCTGGTAAAAGAGACAGTAAAACAGATTGATTTATTTTTGTTATGGAAAGATATATTACAGTGTCTCTCTCATCCTCAGCCATGGTTGACCCCCAGCAACCCCACTTATCGCACAATGACGACAGGCTTTTCTCCAGCCGGATGGAATAGCCATAATGGAGGTTTTTTCCTCTCCCAGAGTTCAACATGTTCTCATGCAAGGGGCTGAGGAAAACAGAGACTGCTTCTCACAGCTTGTCCTTAAAATTTCTCTGCAGCCGTGAGAGGGTTCAAGTGCACACTTCAGTATGAATGTAGACAGAAACCTTAAAGCACTCAGTGAGCTCACTCCTCCGGTTTTCGAAACGTTGCTGTTTTTTCCCCTTCCCCTCAAACTACAGAACAAACAATATGTGATAGGAAATTGCATAGTAGGGGTAACTGGGGTACTATTGACCATTTGAAATAAGATGGGCTGTTGCTTGAAAAATATTGATCGGTTGCACGGTAATATGGACTAGTTACTTTTTTGTGTGATCAGCCACTTGCTCTAGAAGAATGATTTGAAGTAAACCAGTGCATATGTTTGATTAATATGACAACAGTACATTATTTTAGAGAACATAATTGTAAATGAAATACAGACGCTCCCCGACTTACGTTTTTAATTGGTTCCAGACGGCCGAATGTAAGTTGAAAGTGAAGTAAGTTGTTACAGTGACGTGTGACGCTCATACTGTGCTATACATCCATAAATACCATTACCGTATCTCATAAAACACCCCTAAATCAATTATTACAAACATAACATTGTAAAATAATATCAACATTAATTTCAAATAAGTCACTTAGGACAGTGGTGGTCTAGTGGTATAGGGCGCTGGATCGCTGATCCAAAGGTTGGGGGTTCGAGTCCCACTCTCCACAAGGTTGTCACTGTCCCCCCCAGTGCAGATATATATATATATATATATATATATATATATATATATATATATATGTATGTATGTATATATATATATATATATATATATATATATATATGTATGTATATATATGTGTGTGTGTATGTATGTATGTATGTGTGTGTGTGTGTATATATGTATGGGTGTATGTATGTGTGTGTGTGTGTGTGTGTGTATATAATATATATATAATACACACACACTCAGTCTGTAGTTTGTAAACAATGAATGCAGCGTCATTATGTCAGCATACTAGGTAAGTATGTCTAAACTCAAAATTTGACTTTTTTTTTATTTAAAAAAAACATAAAATCGAAAAAAACGTAAAACGGATGAACGCAAGTCGGGGAGCGTCTGTATATTTAAAGTAATAAATATTTCTACCGTGTAAGGTTAGATTGGCCTAGGCAAGAAAACTTTGGCATGCGACTTAACACTTCATTTATATGGGGTAATTTGGTCCAGCCCATTTTACCTCAAATCTAGTGTCCCGTATTACGCTTTCTATAATTTTTCAGACTTGTCAAAATTTGGCAGAAACTATGTTGCTCTTCTTACTTTTCCCTGTTTCATTATAATTCTTACCACTACAGGTGCTAATAGGCACCACACTGTGTCAATAAAATAAACTGGTAAAGTTTACCAAACCTTTGTGTGAGTTACATCAAGTGGAAAGGAAAGAGGAAATAAACACCTTTCCTGAAGAATAAAACCAAAGTGACCAATTCTAATATGGTTGTTTTATGACATTATATTATGTCATATGGTAAAGGTAAAATCTGTTGGGCTTTTTACACCCGAGCCATAGTGGCTCATCAGGCCGGTGCTTATCCCCGGTTTCTGTAGTGTGAAGCAACTAGGAGTACAACTGGATGGGACGCTAGTCCATCGCAGGTCACCTTCCTAGTACAGTGGTACCTCACCTTACGATAGTCCCAGCAAACGAAAAAATCCAGGTTACGAAAAACATTTTCCAAAATTTTTTGTCTCTGTATACGAAACAATTTCTCCTTACGATACGCGGCATTCAAATATTCAAACAACGCACGATCTACTCTTCATTGACTACCTTCCAACATCCCACCCCGCTGGCCTTCCATTGGCTAGGAGGGATGACGCAGCTCCCTTCCATTGGTTATCTCCCAACATCCCACCCCACTGGCCTCCCATTGGCTTGGAGGGATGATGCAGCTCCCTCCCATTGGCTATTATGGAGCTGCATCTCTTATGCTTTTCGTGTAAAGGACAGAGTCACTGTTGTTTCAGGAGTTTTTTGAGTGTGCTCATTGATTTTAACCTTCCATAAACATTTGTAATATATAACTCTGCTAAGAAGACATGGTCAACACACACACACACACACATGCGTGTGATTTCCGGTGCGAGTGAAAAGAAGCTACTTGTGGCACGCGGTTGAGTGATATCGCAAAGGAATATGGCCAGACCTGTCTACCATCGGTACGATATTGAAGCGGAAGGAGGTCTTAAAAGGTATGCTTTTATAATTTTTAAAGGGTTTAGGGTGTAGTATTGGCAAGGGGCAGTGGTGGTCTAGTGGTATAGGGCACTGGATCGCTGATCCAAAGGTTGGATCTGTCCCTTGCTAAAAAGGGTTGTGACAGGAAGGGCATCCGATGTAAAAACCTCTGCCAAATCAAACGTGCGAATCAGATGATTCGCTGTGGCGACTCCCGAGTAAAAGGGAAAAAGTCGAAAGGAAGACAGACAGACAGGATGTAGTATTGGGGGCCTTGGAACGAATCACACATTTTACATGTAAAATGCGGTTCAATTTACGAAAAATCCAGGTTAAGAAAAAGGCTCTGGAACTGATTAATTTTGTAAGGTTAGGTATCGCTGTATATTTTACTGGTACCCATTTATACTGCTGGGTGAATAGAGACACTTGTGGTTAAGATCTTCTCCAGGGGTCTTAGCACAGTGGAGTCTAACTGGGATTAGAACTGACAACCTCCCGATCATGAGCCCAGCACTCTAACCACTATGCCACTGGTGGGCTCGTATTCTGTCATATGACAAAAGCATGACTCTCCTAGAGAGCGGGAATTCCTGTATCTCGAGGTGGCCCATAAGTATCCCAGTTTACTTGTATGGGGTAATTTGTGAATTTGAGATGTGAATGAGATTAATTTAAAACAAGTTCTGGCTGCTCCATTAAAACCTGTCACAGATTCAAGTGTCAGATGATTCACATGTCCAAGGGTAATTGAGACCACAAGATGATTTTTGTAGATATAAAATTTACTCATCTCATTAGTCCCCATACAACACTTTTAACTAGTGTGTTGTTTCCAGAACACAATGTACAGTACATGTGGTATTAATATGAAGTAC
>CM045744.1:29673975-29711475 GCA_024760905.1 Plotosus lineatus | reverse complement strand
TTTGTAAAAAAAAATAAAAAAAAATTGTAAGTCATTTTGAGTTGAGCACGCTCTCCGTAGTATGAGACGTTCTTACATAGTACGTAGACGTAGTACACTACTTACGCATGACGTTGCGTCCATTGTTTACATGCGCTGCATCAATCTACGTCATTGCGACAGACTGAACGTGCCCTGCTTCTTCCCAGTTCACTGCGTGTTACCCTTGTGTTAAGACGTCGTCTCTGTGATCTTAGTGGTTACACTGTTTTGCGTATTTAGAACCCTAAGCAAATATGGTTGGTCAGAAGCGTTAGCTCACTAGTTCTAGTGGTAATCAGAATCAGTGGTAATAAGTGAATTTGATTAAAATTTATTTATTTTAAATTATTTTGCTTGAAATTAATTTATTTGAAATTAATGTTGGTATTATTTTACAATGTTATGTTTATAATAATTGATTTAGGGGTGTTTTATGAGATACGGTCATAGTATTTATGGATGTATAGTACAGTATGAAATGGTCATACGTCACTGGAACATACAGTAACAACTTACGTTTTGTTTTTTTCACCTTACGTTTGGCCGTTCAGAACGTAACTAACACGTAAGTCGAGGAGCATCTGTAGTTGTTATTTAGTTATAAGAAGCAGAAGCTGTGTGAAGGATTGACAAGACATACATCACTCTGGTTTGGGTTTGAGGATAAATTGGTAGGTTGTAAAAATAAATAAATAAAGTTAAAAAATAGTCTGACCTTGAGACCCATCTGAGAAACTATAAGTGTGGAGTAGAAGTAAATATAAGAATGATGACATCACCAGCACTGAGGTTAGGGTGTTAAAATCAATGTTTTATTCTTGGTAAGTGTTGAATAAGGGTCATAAAGATAAGGTCCATAAGGTTTAAAGCTAATAATTCAGTACAGTTTTGGTGGTTGACACTTTGTTAGAGAAGTAAAACTCAACATTGTGGGTCCCCATCTGAATCATATATCTGAAAAATAACTCACCCGTGTGATATCGATATTCAGTTGTTTCGGTTATGTCTTTATTGCAGTTCCTCCTCCTTCTATCTAGTCAGTTTTGAATAGAATTAAACAGTGTCCCCATTTTTGTTTTCTGTATTTTTTTGATTCTTTATATTGAGGAAGCTTATGAATCACCAAAATAAACCCACTCCTTGATGTTTATTTGCCAATAGCGTTTACTAGTCATCTTATATTAAGATATAAACACTGCCTAAATGCGACGCTTCAAGAAAAATGAACTCCTCCTGATAAAAAGGTTTCAATGTGAATTCGCTTTGATGATGCCATCGATGATGTAATGTCAAGTAACCATCATGTTTTAACTGCCCCTTCCGTAAAGTTTTGAGGCCGACTAAAAGTGTTTTGCTATTGAGAAGATTTGTTGAATGGAAACCCAATGTTGCCACAGGGTAGAGAGATGCCATTGTGCTAGATAGGTTTATTTCCGTAACCACATTATATGTGATAGAAACGGCTCAATGTGATTGGATTAAATGTTTTTCTATTCAAATGTGGAACGCAGAACATGGCAGTAATAGTTTATTTTGACAGTCAAAAGAACAAAGATATCTACTGCATATGGCTTGTAGCATTCTGTTTACATTGTTAAAGTGTATTTTGTTTTATTTAAAAATGTATTTAATTTTATGACTTGTCAGAAGACCCCTATGACATCTAAGAGACATCAAAGGAAGCAGTCTCCCTTGCCCGGAGCCAGGCCCGGGGGGGCTCGAAGGCGAGCGCCTGGTGGTCGGGCTTCTGCCCATGGAGCCTGGCTGGGCCGAGCCCGAAAAGGAGACATGGGTCCGCCCTCCCATGGACCCACCACCCATGGGAGGAGTTTTAGGGGTCGGCTGCAGTGTGAGTTGGGTGGCAGCCAAAGGCAGGGGTTCTGTCGGACCAATCCTCGGCTACTTACTCTGACCCTTGGGACATGGAATGTCACCTCTGGCGATGAAGGAGCCTGATCTGGTGCGTGAGGTGGAGAGATACCGACTAGATATAGTCGGGCTCACCTCAACGCATAGCTTGGGCTCAGGAACCATCCATCTCGAGAGAGGCTCAACCTTATTCTATTCTGGAGTTGCTCATGGGGAGAGGCGGCGAGCCGGTGTGGGTATTTTTGTTGCCCCCTGTCTCGGTGCCCAAATGTTGGGGTTCTCCCCGGTTGACGAAAGGGTAGCTTCCCTCCGTCTTCGGGTGGGGGGACGGGTCCTGACTTCACTGTTATTTGTGCTTATGCACCAAATGACAGTTCAGAGTACCCACCCTTCTTAGAGTCTTTTTTTGGGGGGGGGGGGGGGGGGGACTCACTCGTTGTCTTGGGAGACTTCAATGCCCATGTGGGCAACGATAGTGTGACCTGGAAGGGTGTAATCGGTAGGTACAGCCTCTCCAGTCTGAACCCGAATGGTGTTTCGTTGTTAGACTTCTATGCTCATCACAGTTTGTCTATCACGAACACCATGTTCAAACATAAGTATGCCCATAAGTGCACTTGGCACCAGGACACCCTAGGTCGCAGTTCGATGATTGACTTTGTAGTTGTGTCATCAGACTTGCGACCATATGTTCTGGACACTCAGGTGAAGAGAGGAGCTGAGCTTTCTACCGATCACTACCTGGTGGTGAGTTGGCTTTGGTGGTGAAGGAGGCTGCCTTCCAGACATGGCAGGCCCAAGCGTGTAATCAGGGTCTGCTGGGAACGTTTGGCGGAGTCCCCTGTGGGAGGCCTTTAACTCCCACCTCCGGCAGAGCTACAACCACTTCCCATAAGAGGCTGGGGACATGGAATCCGAATGGGCCATGTTTCATGCCTCCATTGCTGAGGCGGCAGACCATAGTTGTGGCCGTAAGGTTGTCGGTACTTGTCGTGGCGGTAATCCCCGAACCTGGTGGTGGACACCTGTGGTGAAGGGGGCGGTCCAGCTGAAGGAGGAGGCCTATCGGGTTTTATTAGTCCATGGGACTTCCTAGGCAGCAAACAGGTACCGGCAGGCCAAACGTGCTGCAGCCGAGGCTGTCGCAGATGCAAAATCTCGGGCCATGGGAAGAGTTCGGTGAGGGCCTGGAGAGTGATTATCGGTTGGCCTCAAAAAGGTTCTGGACCGCCATCCGACACCTTAGGAGGGGGAACAGTTCTGTACAAACACTGTTTACAGTGAAGGTGGGGAGCTGCTTACCTCGACTACGGATGTCGTCGAGACGTGGAGGGAATACTTTGAGGACCTCCTCAATCCCACCAACACGCCCTCCGTGGAAGAGGAAGACCCTGGGGGTTTGGTTGGGGGTCTGCCCATCACTGGAGTGGACGTCACTGAGGTTGTCAAAAAGCTCCTTATTGGTTGAGCTCTGGGGTTGGACGAGATCTGCCCGGAATATCTCAGGGCTCTGGATGCTGTAGGACTGTCTTGCAACATCGCGTGGTCATCGGGGGCTGTACCTCTGGATTGGAAAACTGGGGTGGTGGTCCCAATTTTTAAGAAGGGGGACCGGAGGGTGTGTTCCAGTTATCGGGGAATTACACTCCTCAGCCTACCTGGGGAAAGTCTATGCAGGGGTACTAGAGATGAGGATCCGACCGATAGTCAAACCTCGGATTCAGGAGGAACAATGGGGTTTTCATCCTGGCCGTAGCACTCTTGCCCAACTCTATGTGCTCCACAGGATTCTGGAGGGGGCATGAGAGTTTGCCCAATCTGTCCACATGTGATTTGTGGATTTGGACAAGGCTTTCGACTGTGTCCCTCGAACGATCTTGTGGGGCGTGCTCCGAGAGTACGGTGTTCCGGACCCGTTGCTACGAGCCATTCGGTCGCTGTATCACCGGAGCCAGAGTTTGGTCCGTATTGGCAATAACAGGTCAAATTCTTTTCCGGTGGGAGTTGGAGTCCGCCAAGGCTGTCCTTTGTCACCGATTCTGTTCATAATTTTTATGGGCAGAATTTCTAGGCGCAGTTGAGGCGTTGAATGGTCTTGGTTTGGTGGCCATCGGATCTCGTCTCTGCTTTTTGCAGATGATGTTGTCCTTTTGGTTTCATCAAGTTGGGACCTCCAGCTCTTATTGGAGCGATTCGTAGCTGAGTGCGAAGAAGCCGGGATGAGGATCAATACCTCCAAGTCTGAGGCCATGGTTCTCTGTCAGACAAGGGTGGAATGCACCCTCTGGGTCGGGAATGAGGTCCTGCCCCAAGTGGAGGAGTTTAAGTATCTTGGGGTCTTGTTTACGAGTGAGGGAAGGATGGAGTGAGAGATCGACAGACGGATCGCTGCAGTCTCTGCCGTTAAGAGGAGCCTGTAGCGGTCCTTTGTGGTGAAGAAGGAGCTGAGCCGCAAGGCGAGCTCTCAATTTACCAGTCAATCTACTTTCCAGCCATCACCTATGGTCACGAGCTTTGGGTAGTGACCGAAAGAACAAGATCTCAGATACAAGAGGCTGAAATGAGCTTCCTTCGCCGGGTGGCGGGGTTCTCCCTTAGAGATAAGGTGAGAAGCTCCGCCATCCGGGGAGAGCTCGGAGTAGATCCGCTGCTCCTCCGCATTGACAGGGGCCAGTTGAGGTGGCTCGGGCATCTGGTCAGAATGCCTCCCAGACGCCTCCCTGGTGTGGTGTTTCAGGCATGTCCAACCGGGAAGAGACCCCAGGGTCGATCTAGAACACGCTGGAGGGACTATGTCTCTCAGCTTGTCTGGGACCGCCTCGGTGTGTCCCCCCCGGGAGAGTTGGAGGAAGTGGCTGGGGAGAGGGGCGTCTGGACCTCTTTGCTTAGGTTGCTGCCCCCGTGACCGGACCCTGGACTAAGCGGAAGAAGATGATGATGATGACTTGAAACAAATAAGAGTGTGGAAAGGACGATAGAGTTGAAGTTACCCTCACTCAGACAATCATTCCCATTACAATGATTATATAATGGCATGAGGAATACAGGGATCCCTCGCTACGTTGCGCTTCAATTCACGTGGCTTCAGTGCATCGCGTTTTTTTTTTTTTTTTTAATGTTAATTAAAAATTAAGGAATAATAGGGGGAAAAGTTAAGGAAAATGCCACAAACAAGGCCAATTGTGCAAAAACAAACAAACAAACAAAAAAGCAACCCAAACACCCCCCCCAATGAAAACGAGTTAAATTTTTATGTGAGATGCGCATCTGAGTGTGTGTGTATTTGTTTTATTTACATCTTGTGCATTATTTTTGAATGTTTAATTGTTATTATAAGCATTTATAGCATTGAATATGTATTTATTGATATTGTTACACATATGGATGTACATATACATCAGTCAGAGGGGGTTGATCCTACTTCGCCTAATTTGGCGATCGCAGAGGGATCTTGGTCCCAATTAATTGCAGAAAGTGAGGGATCCCTGTATCACCAGAGTTTCCACATGTACACAGAGGGATGGATGTCCAGACAGTGTTTGCAACACAAAAAATCAGATCAATGCTTTGCATCTTCATCACCATCATTTCAAGATTTCATATCTCATTTGCACTAAGCTGTCATGGTAAATCAGATACAGTCGGCCCCCTACCTACGAAATTAATCCGTTCCAGAGCCGTTTTCTTAATGCGGGGATTTCGTAAGTAGGGGTCGCATCTTACATGTTAAATGCCTAATTTGTTCCAAGGCTCCAGTCTTTGGACTGGATAAACCCCATAAACCCTTTGAAAACACCAATTTTGTATGAAATATGTGTTAAAAGTAAAAGAAAATTATTTATGAAACCATTTAAACATTTTATTAACATTTATTAAATAAACCATTATTAAACATTTTTATTAACACACACACACACCTCCCTCCCTCCCTCCCTCTCTCTCTCTCTCTCTCTCTCTCTCCCTCCCTCCCTTGCTGCGGGCCACGCCCACAAGACGTAGAATTCAAAGCGCATTCCCTGTTTGACAAGCTCAACTTTAACTTGATTCCTTGAGGGATCAGAATTCCAGATGAGCTAAAATGTGCCCACATTTATTAAACGGCTTAAAAAACTAAACTAAAGCGTTATTCTTTCTCTTTCTCGCTCTCGCATGCGCGCTGCGGGCCACGCCCACAAGACGCCCCTGCATGACAAACTCAACTTTAATTTGATTCTTTGAGGGATCGGAATTACAGATAAGCTCAAATGCGCCCACATTTATTAAACATTTACTGAATTCAACAACTTAAAAAATTAAACTTAAAACTAAAGCGTTATTCCTTTTCTCTCTCTCTCTCTCTCTCTCTCTGCGGGCCACGCCCACAAGACATGGAATTCAAAGCACATGCCCTGCTTGACAAACTCTACTTTAACTTGATTCCTTGAGGGAACGGAATTCCCGATGAGCTCAAATGAGCCCACATTTATGAAACATTTACTGAATTAAACAACTTCCAAAACTCATATAAAAACTAAACAGTTAAACTTCCTTCTGTCTCTATCTGGGAGGCCAGCGGGGCGGGATGTTGAGAGACAGCCAATGAGGGAGCAACTCGCGCGTCGTGTGTTGGCGGGTTTGAATTTTGAATTTCTTTTCGTAAGAGGGGGCTGTTTCGTATCCTGGGGACGGAAACTTGAAAAAAATAATCTTTGTAACCCGGGGATTTCGTACCCAGGGGTCTTCGTAAGTAGGGGGCCGACTGTATCATGGTTTTTTTTCTCCATAAGCCACACACCCAAGCCAGTGCACAACTTCATTGTAAATTAACATTACGTATTTGAGTTTGAAGTCGGAAATCATTCAAGTTGGAGTCTAATACTTTCACTCACTCATTTACTGAACTGCTTATTTGTGTTGTGGGGAGGCTGAAGCTTATCTTTGCTGACACTGAGCAAAGGTGGTTTACATCCTGAACAGTTTTCCAGACCATTGTAGAGACCAACACACACATCATTCATGCTTACACCCAAGGACGATTTGAAATAAGATGCCTAACATGCATGTTTTTGAACTGTAGAAAGAAATCGGTGTGCATGGAGGAAACCCACTCATGCAGAGGGAGAACATGCAAACGGCGCACAGAAACACCCTGGACCAGGACTTAAACCCAGGACTTTTTGCTGGTGGGCTGTTGTGCTAACCAATACTCACCTGTGCCATCTTGATTGATATAATCTTTTTATTTATTTATTTATTTTTTTTTACACACTTTTGTATGGGACCTCAGGACATGACGATAATGCATTTGAATACGCTTTTGGATGTATACATTTGTGTGTGGTGAGTCTCAGGGTACTGTGTGGAATCCTCAGCATGGTGTTCACATGACTGCAGCTGGCTGAAGATCTCTGTTTGTTTAATATTGACTTTTCTGACACTGCCCATGTGACTTCACTCAGCAAAACAGTAACAACAAATTATGCTATTTTCTCACACTGATCTGAGATCTGTTGTAGGGTGGAAGAGATGGACGATTATTCAATTCAGATTGAGGTTACTGCACCAGCACTGTCCCAGAAATGCACGCAGTGACCTGTTCTCTGAGAGTGCTTTGCCCTGCTCCTAATCACAGAGACAAACACATTCACAGACCAAACTTTGAGCTGATTCTGTGTTCTGAGCTTTGAACGGGAGAGCTGAATCAGGTCATGAGTCATTGTTGGTTATAGTCCATATCATAACCATAAAAAAGAAGTTTTGTTCCATTCGGATGTGTTTGGTGTTCACAGAGGTGTGTTATCAACGCTGAAGAGAGGAACATGCTTCTGAGTGGCCTGACCGCCTCAGTTACACATTGATCAATCCCTAGATCATAGTGTGATTGCCTCATTGTGGTGTTGGTTTAAAGCACACACCCATGAGTCAGGTGGAAACTCTATGACCTGTGCATGGATCAGGGTCTGCACTAGTGCATGCTGACTCTCCAGGATCTTTAGGAGTAATGATGCACAATGCTCACCATGATAGCTTGGACTTTAAAGCCTATATTAATTATCTTCATCAGTGAGGTTGTTTGTGTGTTTTCTAAAAGGATTACACAAAAATTTATCCACTGATTTTCATGAAATATGAATTAGAGGCAGTGATTGGGTCAAGGAAGACTCCATTCGATTTTGGGGATGATCTGGATCAAATTCTGGGTTTAAGAATTATTTAAATGATTTTTTAATGTTGTGAATGGACAATTTTTTTTTTTTTTTTTTTTTTTTTTTTTTTTACATTTTCATTCATATGGGAGATTTCTGGGCTTGAAAGGAAGTGTAGTAGATGCAAGTTGTGTCATTACTACTTGGTAGCTTACCCATAGTACATACTAGGGCAACACATTCTTTAGAGACATTCAGTTATTGTACAGGGTGACCCAAAAAAATCGGGAATTTTTGAATTGCGTATTGCTAGACATGAGCAAGTGGCAACACTGCGAGACAGTGACCTTGAACAAGTAAATACTTCACCATGAAAGGTTAGTCATTTATTCTTAAATTGCATGTTTTAATTTCCATCACTCTTGGTTTTATAGTATTGTTAAAAAGTTCCCATTTTTTGGGTCACCGTGTACTATATAGATACAGCCGTATATGTGAGGCACTCCACCGAATGTAGGTGCTTGTCGCAAGTGATGTATAGTGCTTGTGAGACAAAGTGCGGCTTATCCGGACTTCCGATCTTTCAAGTGAGCAAGTGAAGGTTGAGTACTAAACAAGTATTCAACGTGCACTTGCTCACTTGAAAGATCGGGAAAAAAACATGAAAGTAAGACTCCACAACCTTTACCACAGCAAGTGAAAAGTTTACCAAAGACTTGCTATTTTTTCTGCAAGAACTTATAAATATACTACTAAATTATAAAAATTCTCTTTCTAAAAATTGACAGATTTGAAAGCAACAGATCAATATGAAAATCCTCACTTTTGTACCATACTGCAGCCTACAATTTGCCAAAATTTGACATACAGGGATCCCTCGCTACCTCGCGCTTCAATTCATGCGGCTTCAGTGCATCGCGGTTTTTAAAAAAATTAAAAAATAGTCATCGAATTAAAAAAATAAGGAAATTAAGAAAGAATAGGGGAAAAAGTTAAGGAAAATGCCACAAAAAACAAGGCAAATTATGCAACAAAAAAAAACCCTAAACAAACACAAAATATAAAACAACCCAAAATCTCCCATCAAAACTACTTACACTGTTGCATTTGTGTGCTAGCGCATTTGTGTGTGTGCGCGATCATATGTATGTCGTCGTCTTCTCATGCAATACCATCTGTATGTGTGTATTTATATTTTATTTACATCTTATGTTATTTTTCAATGTTAATTGTCATTATAAGCATTTATAGCATTGAATATGTATTTATTGATTATTATATATACATACGTGTACGTCAGTCGGGGAGGACGGGGGTGATCCTACTTCGCGGATTTCGATGGTCTCATGGGGATCTCGGTCCCAATTAACCACGGAAAGTGAAGGATCCCTGTATACAATGTAACATTATGGCCATATCATCCACCTTTATCTAAAAGTAATATTGTATTTTCATTATTGATCTGCTTTCATATTATTACCCCACAGCCATCGTTTGCTTACATAGAGTAATAACTTTGATTTTCACTGTACATATTACCAATAAATCTTATTATGCATTATTGTCTGATTCATAATACTGCACCATGGGAGGTAGGGGGAGGGAGAGAGAGAGATTGGGAAAGTACAAAGGGGTTGTTCTCTGTATTTGGTGTCACCGTGGGAAAATTCCATGTGCACAGCTCACTGTAATTCCCAGCCTATGTATGTTTGACCGAGCTGAAGCCATGGAGAAACCTAAAACTCACACTGGATTTGCGTTCATGCTGCTTAATTGAATCCAGAGCATATCAAAGCCTGGGGTGGAGAAATTGACATGAGGGTATGTGCATGCCCATGTGTGGCTACTTGAACTCAGTATTTTATATTATTATGCCTGATCCACTCAAAAGGATAATCTGCGGCTAATTCCTGGTGATTAACTGTTCAGATTTTGTATACGGTTGTATAGACATGAAGCAGGATGGAATCCCCATCCCCCCACGCAAACAACCACTATGATGCCCAGTCCATGAGTTGGTTCTGTTAAAACCTAGCTAATGATCCCAAAATGTGCCAACTAATGTAATAATGAAACGGTAAGCTACTTGGCCGTGAAAGTGTGCGAATTGAAACTGCAGTCAATTAAAAAAGGGGATAATTATTCTCGAATCGCAAAATACACAGAATCCTCAAATCACACTTTAAAGTTCTCTTTATTATCTCTAATGTTTAACAGTGAGCTAAGTGTGGACATGTAAGAGAATTTGGGATACAACTTTTTTTTTTTTTTTTTTTTTTTTTTTTTAAAACCATGGATTTTCTCCCTAGGTTTTCTTCCTTGTGTTGTCTGAGTACGTTTTTCCTTGCCGCTGTTACCACAGTCTTATTCATTTGGTTATGTGTATGGTTTATAGAAAACTGTTTAAATTTTTTAGCAAATTGCCTTTTTACTATTTAAAGCTACTTTGCGACAATGCTAATTGTAAAAGACATTATACAGATAAAAACGAATTATGTAAATTGATTTTTGTCATGTTAGACTTGCAGTGTTTTAACACATTTGTGTGTTATTAAAAAAACCAACCAAACAAACAAACAAAAAAAAAACGTATGTCATCCAGTGAGAGTAACCCACCCAGTAAAATAGCGCTACCATGATTATTGCAGGAGGTGTGGGATTTGAATCACATCTAGCATGATGGTTGTCTTGCCTTATTTAATTGTACGTAGGGTGGCAAAGGAGCCGGGAATTTCCAGTCAATTTCTCAAAAACTTTTCATGAGAAACACGGGAATTTTGGAAAGTTGGGAACACTATGAGAATTTATCAAAAATTGCTTTGAAATAGAACTCACACAAACTGCATCAGGATTTGTTTTGTCATCAGGAGTTACAATGAAACATTCATTCATTCATTTTCTGAACCACTTAATCCTATTTAGGGTTGCGGGAAGGCTGGCGCACCACCCCCTTATCCGTTATTGCTTGTTGTCATGGTTATGGATGCTCATGCACTTTATATTCACATGGGTGAAGGTGTGTAGTAGCATTGCTGATGCGGTTTGTGCTGAGTCATTGTGTGTGTGTGTGTGTGTGTGTGTGTGTGTGTGTGTGTCCGTCCTCTATCTCTCTCAGAGCTGCATAGTGCTAAAATAAATGCGAAGCAGCTACTGGATTGCCATCCAAAAGTGGCTGATGATGACAAGAGAAAAATCAACCGCACTCTCAGATTCCTCTGTCGTCTCCAATCGTTTTCCAGGCTCGCTCGCTCTCTCTCTCTCTCTCTCTCTCTCTCTCTCTCTCTCTCTCTCTCTCTCTCTCTCTCCTGTACCCTCCCTTCCCTTCCTTTTGTACTTGCTGCGATCAATTCCAAGTCAGCTTCCTCATCCTCAGTGGTCTCAGTACTGGGGATTTTCTGTGACATCATATCCCCACACACACCTCCATTTCCTCTCCCGGTTCATATCTTCCACCACAGCAGTATGCTCGGAGGAAATGAGCCTGTGGACGGACACACCTGGCAAAATCCCTGCCGGCAGAGTCTACATAAAGTACAGTGGGTCTATAAAGGGTTTCTGTTGTTTGTGGAGCTTTCATGTGGGTTACAGAGTTGGAGAATGAGTCTCCTCTGAAGCTCATACCCTTTTCAGCATGTATGTGGCTTGTACAACATCATTTTTTACATTCACTCATCAAGGCTCGGAAAATCGTACAGCCAATCATCCAACATGCTTAATTATATACAAAGATATGTAAAATGCAATCATGCTTCACTGACTGCGAAAACAAACTGGATTCTGGGTTCTCACTTAACGCCAACAGATAACCCCAACACTCTTCCAGCAGCTTTCATTGTTATTATTCGGCATGGTGAGACGTACAGCAGGACATTGATTGACGACTGAGACAGAATTCAATCAGTGATCTGTCGTGTCATGATGCGTTTGACATCAGCAGTGCAGATGATGTTAATCTCACTTTCCTGGGCTAGTATCAGTTAATATCTATCTGATGTTAGTTTTTACTTGTCCAGCTTTCCTATTGACCCCATACAAATGTGTAATAAAACTGTAAGAAAAATACAATGCATTAAAAATACATTTCATTTTAATGAGTGTCTGAGAAATGCTCGTGTATTGTATTAGTGTTAATGCGGGCAGACTTAGCTAATCCCGGCAGCCCTTTGGCTCTGTCAGTGTAACTGCTCTTCGTTGTGTGTGTATGTGTGTGTGTGTGTGTGTGTGTGTGTGTGTGTGTGTGTGTGTGTGTGTGAGAGAGAGAGAGATAATTTCCATATTGAGTCAAATTGCAAATTAAAGGAAACACTGGCTGATTCTCACTACTAGAATTCTGCAAGCACACCTGCTGCAGTACATTCTGGGAAACCAGGTGTATAACCTCTCGGCTGTTTTAGGTTATTGCATGAAATCTGCTGCCTTCAGGACTGAAATAGAACACACTCAAACACAGACTTCAACAATAGTTAGGGATGAATTAGATGAGGGACAAAAGCGATATTGCCGAGCGAATCAGCTACAGCTTCATCTTGAAGCAGACATCTTCTTCTTCTTTTCCTTTCGGCTGTTCCCTTCAGGGTTCGCCACAGCGAATCATCTGTCTCCATCTCACCCTATCCTCTGCATCTTCTTCTCTTACACCAACTACCTTCATGTCCTCCTTCACCACATCCATGAATCTTCTCTGTGGTCTTCCTCTAGGCCTTCTGCTTTGTAATTCCAACCTCAGCATCCCACTACCAATATACTCACTATCCCTTTTCTGTACATGTCCAAACCATCTCAATCTAGTCTCTCTGACTTTGTCTCCAAAACCTCTTACATGTAGAATTATTTTCTTAATACATATTAAGTGTAAAAGAAAGCGCTCGCATTGGTTTTGGCATCTTTTTAAACGAGACCTCGCAGCAGCCGGCAAAGCGACAGGAAGCAACCATATGATCGCTTAGACATCATTTCAACTAATAAATATAGACTTCCATTTGATTTAAAAAAAAAAATCATGTGCCAGTTAGTTTCCATGTTGTTGAACTTTACCCATGACGCACATTTACTGATATCGACCACGCCCTGTCTGTGTACTTTTAGATTCAGAAACATAATAGTAGAGAAAGATGATTGGAATCAGATCAGTTTGTCAGATTGTTGATGTATTTAGTAATTAGGTGTCTAATAAGTGAGATCATGTACAGCTAGCCAGTTAGTAGTATGGAACAAACCGGATGGCAACCCACTGCTCCGTGTGTGTGTGTGTGTGTGTGTGTGTGTGTGTGTGTGTGTGTGTGTGTGTGCGTGTATGTGTATGTGTATGTGTATGTGTGTATGTGTATGTGTGTGTGATCGTGTTCGTGTGCGTCCGTGCATGTGTGTCCGTTTCGGATGGTCGGATGGGTTACATGCTGTTGGGCTTTTTATACCCAAGCCATAGTGGCTCATCAGGCGGTGCTTATCCTTGGTTTCTGTAGAGTGAAGCAACCAGGAGTACAACTCCTCCTGGATGGGACGCTCGTCCATCGCAGGTTAGCCTCCCAGTATATTTTTACTGCTACCCAGTTATACTGCTGGGTGAACAGAGGCACACTTGTGATTAAGACCTTGCCCAGTGGGGGGTCTTAGCACAGTGGGGGTGTAACTGGGCTTCGAACACACAACCTCCTGATCATTAGCACAGCACCCTAAGCAATACACCACCGGCCCTACTGGGTTAAATGCAGAGGCAATAATTTACCTTGTGGGATTAATACAATACAGGAAAAAAATTGCTGTTGTAATAATCAACTCGCACGTTGTATTGCATACATACCTGATTTTATTTTTAACGGTTTTATTTCCTCCTGATGTTCTTGATTTCCTGGATCATATCTGCTTTAGTTTTTATTTTATTGGCTCAGACATTCCCTTTCTACTGACTCCCCCCTTTTTTTTTAACTCCACACAAATATCTTTCTCCTCGTGGTTCATCTATAGACTCTCAAAGCTGCTAATTCTCTATTTTCTGCACTATTTTTAGTCACAGAAAAGTCAGTTTACCTAAAAATCTCAGACATTCAGTCTGAATCTAGCTGGAGTCATCTGCCAATGCTAATTTTGGATTTGGCACGTGAAGTTACAAAAGAGCACATGGTGGGCAATTTGGTGAGGCGTCCCTTTGTCATGCAATGCACAAGTCCCCCACCCCCACGTGCACACACACACACACACACACACACACACACTCACACACAGAAAGCTGACTGCCATGCAGACAGACTGCTCACGCAGTTGTGGCCCAATATGCAGCTGTGATCTTAGGTTTTTTCCCCCTTACGTAGACACACAAACACACTCATACAGTCTGTTCTTTGTGCTATGATGAACGTGTAGCTGATCCTTCGTACTTCTAATTGGCTTGGTTGTGTATAAGTGTAGGAGTCAAATTGCATAGAAATAAGAAATCTGAGGTAAGAATAATAAGCAAGTACTGTATAAAGTAACGTTCCTATGGCTTGGCTGTAAACTGTGCATGTGTCCAGGGTGGGGGTATTAATCCCAACAAGACCGACCCATGCACTCACTAACACAGCTGCTATAGTTCATACTTGTGATATTTGCCTGTGCGTATCTGCAAGTGTGCTTACAGGACATTTCTGCCACATGAAGCTGAATCACTGTAGACTAAAAGTAGCTGGATGTGCAGCACTGTCCCACTTGTGCCTGATTTGTTCTCGTTCTACTCCGTATATGACATGTCTCATCTCCCTGTCCTTTCTTGCACAGGTTTCCCTGGATCTCACTGGATTGTAACCTGATCACAGAGGGAGCAACTTAATCCAAAGGTAGGTTTCTGTCCCCAACCAGGTAGGTGAGTGTGAGGGAAAGTGAGTGCGTGCGCATGCAAGTGGGAGGGAGAGTGAGTGCGCGCGCGAGTGGGAGAGAGAGGGAGTGTGTGCGCGAGAGGGAGGGTGTGAGAGAAAGTGAGAGAGAGAAAGTGTGTGTGTGTGTGTGTGTGTGTGTGTGTTCGCGCAATGCGTGGAGTGCGTGGAAGAGAAAATGTGTGTGTGTGTGTGTGTGTGTGTGTGTGTGTGTGTGTGTGTTTGATACAGAGACAGTCTGTTTGTATTTGTGTGTGTGTGTGTGTGTGTGTGTGTGTGTGTGTGTGTGTGTGTGAGAGAGAGAGAAAGAGAGAGTGTGTGTATGTCTCTGTGTGTGAGAGAGAGGAAAATAGATTTTGTGTGTGTGTTTGTGTGGGAGATGGAGGGAGACAGTGTGTGTGTGTGTGTGTGTTTGTGAGAGAGAGAGAGGGAGACCGTGTGTGTGTGTGTGTGTGTGTGAGAGAGAGAGAGAGAGGGAGGGAGACCGTGTGTGTGTGTGTGTGTGTGTGTGTGTGTGTGTGTGTGTGTGTGTGTGTGTGTGTGAGAGAGAGAGAGAGACTGTGTGTGTGTGTGAGAGAGAGAGAGGAAAACCATTTGTGTGTGTGTCTGAGAGAGAAAGGGAGTGTGTGTGTGTGTGTGTGCGTGTGTGTGTGTGAGAGAGAGAGAGAGAGAGAGAGAGAGAGCGGGAGACTGTGTGGATGTGCGTTCATGGTTTTTCTCAGAGAATTTTGAGCTTTATTCATTGCCCCCTTATAGATGTAAATTATTAAACAATTACCTGACACTATGTCCCGGTCCTGGCTTTCACCCGCAGTGTCTTTTTGTAGAGGAAAGAGAAAAATGTACAGAGGATGTGATGCCTGTGCAATTTTTCTGAACTTTTGTGTGTTTATTTTTCTGTTACACTTAATGTTAAACTGTACCGAAGTTTCTTCGACATGTGTTTTTTTTTTTTTTCTGCTGTCGCCCAAATGATGTTGGGCTTCCCTTTTTGAGTCTGATTCCTGTAAAGGTTTTTCCTGTGCTCATCTTTGTGAATTGAAGCGTGGGCTCATTGGGGACGTGTAGGGTTTATAGAACATTTTAAAATTCTTTTTTTCGAATTTGTTTTGCTATGTAAAGCTGCGTTGCAACAGTGTCCTGTTGTAAAGAGCTCTATACGGATAAAAATGAACTGAATTGAATTAAATTAGTTAATGATCAGATATGTGGTTACATTCAGATGGGGAACAAGAGCACCTTTAGTTTTACCCAATCAAGTATCATCTATGAGATGTTTCTGCTCTTGGTGACACACAAACTTTTGGCAGGCAGTAACCTTTGGCTACAATTCATAAATATAAGAACATCCACCTTTCTGTTGTTGTTTTTTTTGTTGTTGTTTTTTTTTAAGCAATTTGAGTCCAGTGACTGTTCTGAAAAGGAACAAAGGTAAGCTGTCTGACAGCACTTCATCAAAAGAAAAGAACGAGAGAAACTGTATGTTTTAAAGGTAGAGGTAGATGTACAAGATGTAAAGGTAGGAAGAAGCTGTAGTAATTGGGGGACTAAATTATGAAATCACTCAATGTTGAGGGGAAAAAAATATGGAATCACCTTGTAAATTCCCATTCCCAAAACTAACACTTGCATCAGATTAGATCTTCTCATTAGTCTGCAGTTAAACTTGAGTGATCACACATTGGAGAGCTGTAATTTCGTGTCTGTAAAACTTCATTAGGAACATTTTTTTTGTTCTGAAGTTCTGACACAGAAAACCCTGTTTAAGAATGTTAAACATTTCCTGAAAATTTTGCTATGAAATGAACGACCTTTTCTGTAATGTGTTACAGGTGTGGTAATGCTGTTGTACAACAAGCACATTGATATAGAACTCAGATTTACAAGTTTGTCAATTAAAGTGTCTAATTACCCGCTATAAAGTTTTCAAGACAACAAGCTTGTTTTAGTATTTTGATGTATAGTGTTATCATTTGTTCAATATTTCCTGCAACAAGGTTATGTTTTACTTTCAGTTTGTGCGAGTTTTCTTAACAGGATTACACAAACTATGTATAAATAACTTGTAAACAACTTGTGTGTAACAAGGAATAATTAATTAGAAGGGATTCTTGACCATTGTGAGAGAGCGCTGTTTTTTGCTGCTGTTGTATTATATTTAAGTCCAATGTACTTTAACTCCAAAAAGTAATGTCTGGGAATTGGGTGAAATTCCGTACACAGCTTTTTGAAGTTAAAGTGATTGGACTTATTGTAATACAACAGCAAAAAAAAAAAAAAAACTACCCTCTCTCACAACAGTGAAGTATTTTACCAGAATTTGAGCTTTGGACAAAGAAAACTCTATTCGATTCTGTAGAGAATTTTTTAAAGGATTATTTAACATTGTGAGATAGGATAGGATGATGTTTGGTGTTTTGCTTTATATGTAAGATTACTGGGCTTGGCAGAGGTTGTCAGTCTCCAAGTGCTCTTGTTGAAGGTATTTTTGTTTCCAATGCGTATCCATTGTTTTTTTGTGTGTGTGTGTGTGTGTGCTCTGTTGTTCCTTGAGGTATTTAAAACTCAATTTTTCAAATGTTTTGCTCAGTGTCTCTTAGTCGAAACAGCTTAGTGATAGATCTGTGATCAATATTTTATAACACTTACAGCAGGAAGAGGAAGTTGTTTCAGCTTTGCACAAATAATTTAAGACTATTGTAATTTAAGATGTTTTTGAGAAACTGGGCCGACTTTTATTTAAAGCACGCATAAAAAATGTGGTCGTTGATACTGTGCTGTAAATACCGAGTCGACTAGAAGTCGTGCTGAGAGTGATTTGAGCTGTACTGCTTCAGTCCTGAGAATAGCTCACAGATCCGGCAGACAGTGTGAGCTCTGACTGTGAAATCCTTCCGAGGATATGATTAAAAGGTGGTAAATAATTAGAACAGCCTTTCCTGATGCATGATGCTGATGGAACATGGTGAACATTGATGCCTGGTAGCTGTACGCATGTTTTTGTAGATTATAGAGCAGATGCGGTTATAGAGAGCAGGGATCACCGAGGGAGATGAAGGCATGAGAGAAGAGAGAGAGATGAGCAAGGTGGTGACGGAGAAAGCCAGGCTTTTTTTGAATAATGCTCAGCTTAACTGGAAAGATGTGAGGTTCTGCAGACCCCCTGAGAGACGAGCGTGCGGTAAAAGTGGGTGTGTTGGAATTTTTCCTGCGGATCCACGGATTATGAAACACAACCTTGTCTTTCAGCATTACACTGCAGGTTGTAGATGAGTGGGTACCCTGATCGTGTCGTCTTGTTATATATGTTATTCACACAGGCTGTAGTTCAGCTTTTACCCCAGCATGCAGCAGTCATTGTGAAAAGACTGTGTATCTTTCCTTATGAGATTATACATCTCCATACATCATTGACTGTGTCATGTAAGAAAAATGTATTTAAAGCAGTTATTCGTAATACACTGCCATTCCATTACAGTACAGTGTGGTTCAGTAGTGTTTGACTTTGATGGGAAGGACAGACAACCCAACACAGAGAATGACAATCCACTGGCCATGCTTTTTCAATTTCAATCAGACCTGGAGGCCACACCTCTTTACTGTCATGGTATACAGAACCATGAGTGTCTCCCAGCACACTGCTGTTATTCAGATCTCCCGGTGTTAAAGGACATGTATATACACAGGCTTCTATTTTGGTGCTAGAAAGTGGAGTATGTCAAGAATCATATGATGCCGTTTAAAAACAAATACAAACATATAGTTCTGCTGTAAGTGATTCCGACATTTTGAGTTCTGGCCAATAACAGACATGCTCCGATACAACCAGCTCTCGTATCTCAACAGAAATAATGTGTTTAAAGGTGTGTTGTTGGTGGGTGTAGCAACATCTCAGTGAGGTTGCAAACTGGTCCTCTATGAAATGGTTGTTGTTGTTGTTGTTTTTTTTTTTTTAAAAAAACATTTTCCATTTTCTTCCTAAATTTAGTCGTATCCAATTCCCAACCAACAGGTATTGCCTTCCCTGTCACACAACCACTACCGACCAGGGAGGGGCGAAGGCATGCACATGCTCTTTTTGTGACATGCAATGTTAGTCTCTTTTCAAACCGCAGCACATGCATAATTGGGTGGTCTAATACACTCCGAGGAAAAGCGCTGTATCCACCCCCTCGTACGAATAAGCTCACAGACGCCCATGATTGGCTGGTAATCACTGTGAGTGACATGGAAGTGAGCATATGCCATCCATCTCTTCCACATGCTCCCGGTCACAACGGCTGTGGCATTAAACTGGATTTGATCTCCAGGTTAATAGTCACGCACCTTGTCAATGCGTCATTCAGGGGCTCATGGTCGTTATGTTCTAAACACATTCATTGAAGATTGCTTTGAGACTTTGGACCTTCTGATATCTGTGGGGTACAGACAGTCATTTCTTTTCCTTTCACTGAACCAGATGGTTGGAAACCAGAAAGAAACCGCCCAGAAGCCTTTATTGCCATTCTGGACATTATTCTAAAAGTAAACCTTTACATATTGAATAGCCAAACATAATTTATCTCAGTGAAAAATGACCAAGTCATTGGACTGAATAACAAATCCGCATGTATTCCCTCTGTCTGTCTTCCTTTTGGCTTTTTCCTTTTTACTCAGGAATCGCCACAGCGAATCATCTGATTCGCACATTTGATTTGGCAGAGGTTTTTTTTTTTTTTTTTTTTTTACGTCGGATGCCCTTCCTGTCACAACCCTTTTAGCAAGGGACAGAAACACGCTGACGACTTTGCAGCTACTCTTTATGAAAGTCAGCAATGGTTCTTTTACATGCCTCTCATCATGGACAGTGAGAGACATGGCCCGCCTTTGATAACCCAGTTAGCTGCACTGGGGGGACAGTGACAACCTTGTGGAGAGTGGGACTCGAACCCCCAACCTTTGGATCAGCGATCCAGCGGCCTATAACACTAGACCACCACTTCCACCTGCCGCATGTATTATCCTCCTTAATATTATGTCCTGTACTTGGACGTATAGCAGCATGTGTTGGCAAGCTAGCCTATTTAGCTACTAAAGCATATACTGTACTTATTTACTCATTAATTTTCTCAGCCGTTTGATGATAATTAGGGTCATGGATAGGTTGGTGGCCATCTTGGCTGACTCTGGGCTAAGGTAGGGTACACCCTGAGCAGCACCAAGACATATAGCCATTCACTCTCACACACAAACCCACCGGGGATTTAGCTCAGTCGGTTGAGCGTCCGCTTTATCTTCCAGAAGGTCGGAGTTCGAATCCGGCCGTGTCGTACCATGAGACGTTAAAATTTGGGAGTTGTTGCTTCCTGCTTGGCGCTCAGCATCAAAAGGATAGAATAACGCAACAACTGGTGCCGTACAGTGCCAACGGGTACCTGGAGCGAGGAGAGCACTGGGGTCTCATGTGCATTGAGCATACGCATATATGAAATTGCGCTATATAAGCATCCACAATGATAATAATGATAAACCTAGGAACAATTTGGAACAGTCAGTTAGACTACTATGTATGCTTTTGGACTGTGGGAGGAAATCAGAGTACACAGAGGAAACCCACGCAAGCGTGTTTGAACAAGTACAAAGAAACGCCCCAAGCCCATGAATCGAACCCTGGCCTTCTTGTTGTGAGGCGAACGTGCTAACCACTGCGCCACCATGCCGCCTAAAGCTTGTACTTCAGTAGCTAAATCCTGAGAAGTTGATATCAACATGTTCACCAGTTAAATAGCCTTTCCTCCCTTTTCTTTTAAGCCGACATATGCAATGTCATCAAGGTTTGAGTTGCTCTCACAAGCTGATTCCCTCCATGTCACTACTGTTAGCATCTGGCTCAACCTTGTCTGATTCAACATGAAGGTAAAGTGTCCTCATCTGGAGAATCAGACATAAGGTTGTCAAACTGACAATTTTCCAGCAGCATTAGGTAACTGTAGAGAATTCACCGGATAAACCATGGTCCGGAATGATCTGCCCAAAGCCTTTGATATTTGGGCTTCACTGCAGGTAATGCTAAGCAGGATTTCTTGCTGGGACATCACACAGTTTGAGCTCACTGATAGACGATGTGCTCCAAAACCCTCACTTTGATTCAAAATTTGGCCAAAATAATTTTTTTTCTGTAATTAGTGTAATTACTTGGACGAAAGATGGAATATTAATAAACAACAATAAGTGCAACTGTGACTAATTGTAGCTCACGACAATACAAGCCCATCTTCTGTTCTGTAGTAAACAATCCTCAGCCAGCTGCCTCCCAGGGTCAAAGGTCAGAGACCAACTGGAGTAGGATGGTGTGCCACAGGCCTTCAGGGGGACGAGCAGCATTCCCAGCTGCTCAAAATGCAAAGGGGTGAAGCCTGCTGCCGGTCATTTTCACACAGATAGACATGATTTAGACACTGCATCACACACACACACACACACACACACACACACACACACACACACACACAGCAGGCGGTACAATCTTTCTCTCTTTCTTAATGCTTGTGTGTTTAATTGCCTGCAGGAACACTTGAAGCAACCACCTGCTTGTGTGTGTGTGTGTGTGTGTGTGTGTGTGTGTGTGTGTGTGTGTGTGTGATAATGTGGACATGATCACAGCAGCAATGTTCTTCATGCTGCATAATTCATTAACTGTTCAAAACGAGCTATAGTAAGGACATGTGTTTATATATAGTTTATTTTAAGGATTAAATCGGGATCAGGATCTAAATCAGGTTCAAAGGAAGTTCCAGATTCATTGCCATGGATGAAACATAATGTAAGGGACTGTGATGTGTATATAAGATAAGGCAATACATTTCCATGAACGATGATTATTTAAGCTTCTACACACATTTAAGGCGGCTGATGCTGAATGCTCACACACCTGTAGTGTGAAATGGTAAGAGAAAATAGACAATCAAGTCAATAAATTGCTAAATAGGAAGGATGAAAGCAGAAATGTCAGGACTTGGAGAGATTGAGAAATGGAGTGGCTGAAGTGGTGCAGAAGGTTTACAGGATGCAGCATTAATGAGTGGCAGATAACAAGTAGATATAAGATTTGCATGCTGTGTAACCACGCCTTCATGCAAAATCATGGTAAGAGCATGCACTTCTGTGTTTACTCTGAGGAAACTACAGAGATCTGAGGTTCTCCTATAATAAACAGTTTATATTTAGGTTATTTTTTTCAGTGGCTAGAATGGAATGAAATATCCAACAAATATACAGAGTAAATTCACAAAAAAAGACAAAAATAATGAATATTCACATGTGGACGTACGTGTTCTCTAATGGAGAGATTCGAAGTTGTAAAGGAACATATAACATGGTGATGTATTAACATGTGTGTATATTTATTCTATCCATACCCACTGGATATGAACAATCATGTTCCCTGATTGGCTATACAGGGATCCCTCGCAACTTCGCGCTTCAATTCATATGGCTTCAGTGCATCGTGTTTTTTTTTTTTTTTTATATTCATCAAATTATAAAATACGGAAGAAAAGAGGGAAAAGTTAAGGAAAATTTTGAAAAAACAAGGCCAATTATGCAAAAAACCCTAAACAAACACAAAACAAAAAAACAACCCAAAACCTCCCATCAAAACTACTTACATTTTTGTGAGGTGCGCATCGGAGTGTGTGCACGCGTGTCTGTATGTGTGTGTATTTATATTTTATTTACATCTTATGCATTATTTTTGAATGTTTAATTGTTATTATAAGCATTTATAGCATTGAATATGTATTTATTGATATTATATAGACATGTATGTATATATCAGTCATGGGGGTTGATCCTACTTCACGGAATTCGGTGGTTGCGAGGTGGGGGTGGGAATCTCGGTCCCAATTAACCGCGAAAAGTGAGGGACCACTGCACTACTATAATCACATCATTTTATATACCACTGGGAGCTATGTTGCTACAGAAAAAAATTAAAGGAGTTGCAACTCTTGCTAATTAACAGTTAATTCTGGTTCCGTTCATTCTGGATATAATCCATGAAAGGCAACTACATTTGGACTTCTGTTCGTTTTGGGGGAAAAAGCAAAATTTGAATAGAAAATATGAGGAAATAAAGAAAAGTGTGACCATCGAGTTGCTTTTGGAGCATCAGGAAAAATCTGTAGTGTCCTCCTGTCCATCTGCGTGTACACATGGGAACCGTGTGGCGATATTTCTCATGCCGGTATACAGCGATCCCTCGCTACTTTGTGCTTCAATTAATGCGGCTTCAGTGCATCGCGTTTTTTTAAAAATAAGTAAATAAATATTCATCAAATTAAAAAATAAAGAAATTAAGGAAGAATAGGGGAAAAGTTATGGAAAATGTCACAAAAACAAGGCCTTCTTCTTTTCCTTTCGGCTTTTCCCTTCAGGGGTCGCCACAGCGAACCATCTCACCCTATCCTTTGCATTTTCTTCTCTTACACCAACTACATTCATGTCCTCCTCCACCACATCCATAAATATTCTCATTGGTCTTCTGCCTGGTAGTTCCAACCTCAGCATCCTACTACCATTATACTCACTATCCCTCCTCTGTACATGTCCAAACCATCTCAATCTAGTCTTTCTGACTTTGTCTCTAAAACGATTTGCATGTGCTGGCCCTCTGATGTACTCATTCCTGATCCTATCCATCCTCGTTACTCCCAAAGAGAACCTCAACATTTTCATCTCTGCTACCTCCAGCTCTGCCTCCTGTCTTTTCCCCAGCGCCACTGTTTCTAAACCATACAACATCGTTGGCCTCAACACTGTCTTGTACACTTTTCCTTTTATTTTTGCCGATACCCTCCTATCACACATCACACCGGACACTTTTCTCCAGCCATTGCAACCTGCCTGCACACGCTTCTTCTCCTCTTTTCCACACTCTCCATTGCTCTGGATCGTTGAGCCCAAGTACTTAAAATCCTCCACCTTCTTTATCTCTGCCCCCTGTAACCTCACCGTTCCTGTTGGGTCCTTGTTATTCATACACATGTATTCTGTCTTACTGAGGCTAACCTTCATTCCTCTCCTTTGCAGGGCATACCTCCACCTCTCTAGATTTTCCTGCACTTGTTCTCTGCTCTCACTACAGGCCAATTATGCAACAAAAAAAAAACACTAAATAAAAAAACACCCCAAAATCTTACATCAAAACTGGATACATTGTTGCATCTGTGTGCGCATCTGCGCGCCTGTGTGCGCGTGCGTATGTATGTATGTATATCGTCTCATGCAATACCATCTGTATGTGTGTGTGCAGACGCTCCCCAGCTTACTAACAAGTTTGGTTCAGGACGGCCGTTCTTAGATGAATTTGTTTGTAAGTCATTACAGGGCATTCTTTTGAGGGGAACATATGTTTAAACCTTGTATAAGTAACCTATACGAGTTTATACTGTATACAATTTCTCTCTCTCTCTCATAATCATCTGTGCATTATCAATATTATTATGTCCCATGTTTAAACTCCTGGTTCCTCTCAAGCACAGCACAGCGGATCTGATCAGATTTACAGAGTTTCACTCTTATCCAGTTCATTATAATACTGAAGTCAATTTGTTTCTTCTTTCAAACTTTTGGCAGGAGTTCAGAAAAATATCGGTCCTGCTTCTCTTTGGACCTCTGGTGTAAAGCACGTGTCAGCCACGCCCCTCTGCGGGAGCCTAGTATTAAGTGTACCTCAGGATAATGTTTAATCATATTTCATACTTATATTTATGATATATCGTACTATAGATTTTATTCCATTTCTATTTCTACTTGTTCTTCAATTTCATTTCACTTTCACTCCTGACCTCGGTCTCCGGATGTTTGCAAAACGAATGTTGGTAAGTTGGGGAGCATCTGTATTTATATTTTATTTACATCTTATGCTATTTTTTAATGTGTAATTGTTATTATAAGCATTTATCGCATTAAATATATATTTATTGATGTCTGTCTTCCTTTCGGCTTTTTCCCTTTTACTTGGGAGTTGCCACAGTGAATCATCTGATTCGCACGTTTGATTTGGCTGAGGTTTTTACGTCGGATGCCCTTCCTGTCACAACCCTTTTTAGCAAGGGACAGAAACACGCTGACGACTTTGCAGCTACTCTTTACGAAAGTCAGCAATGGTTCTTTTACATGCCTCTCACCATAGACAGTGACAGACATGGCCCGCCTTTGATAACCCAGTTAGCTGCACTGGGGGGACAGTGACAACCTTGTGGAGAGTGGGACTCGAACCCCCAACCTTTGGATCAGCGATCCAGCGCCCTATACCACTAGACCACCAATAAACTATTACTATCAATCAATGCATTTCTCATTTGAATAGAAAGGCTTTAAACCCAATCACATTGAGGAAGCCCATGATGTTTTTGGCACGTTTAATGGGCAGTGGTGGCCTGGTGGTAAAAGGGTGCTGGATCATTGAGCCTAAGGTTAGGGGTTCAAGTCCCACTCTCCACAATGTTGTCACTGTCCCCCCAGTGCAGCTAACTGGGTTATCAAAGGCTGACCATGTCTCTCGCTGTCTATGGTGAGAGGTTCATGTAAAAGAACCATTGCTGACTTTCGTAGATTAGCTGCAAAGCCGTCAGCATGTTTCTGCCCCTTGCTAAAGGGTTGTGTCAGGAAGGGCATCTGACGTAAAAATCTATCCCAAATCGAATATGTGAATCAGATGATTCACTGTGGTGACCCCTGAAAAAAAAAAGAGAGAAGAAGAAGAAGAATGTGCTTATAGAAGTGAATCTATCCAGTGGAATGGCATCTCGCTATCCTGTGGTGATATTAAGTTTCCATTAAAGAAATCTTAAGAATGTAACACTTTCAGACAATATCAAAACTTTTGGGGAAGGGCAGTCATCATGTGATGGTTACCTGACATTACATCATCAGTGGCATCACCAAAACAAATTCACATTGAAACTTTTTATCAGGAGAAGTTAATGGCGCTCGGCTTGCAGGCGGTGCTGATATCTTTATATTATTTTTCAAATGTTATTTTTTGACCTGCTGTAAGAAACAAGGCTCCTGTCTTTGGTGTTGCCTGATCCCACGAGCAATCCATACTAAAGTTATTCATGTTCGCTTCATATCAGTGAGGGAGGCATTGTGGAATAACTGTTAAATATATATATATATAAATCTTCGGAAGCAAACATGATGATGATGATGATGAGGATGATGACGACGATGCAATCCTATGTTGCCTCCGGTAATCCCAGGAGCCTGAATGCTCCACATGGAGGCTTTTCATACTTGCTCACATAGTCACAAGATGCCAAAACTTCGTCTGCTGCTATATCACACTGCTCTTAATAACCGTTTCCCTAAGTAGCAAGCATTCTTTAGCATGCAATGTTTTTGAGCCTTGTTCTAAAAAACATTCATTGTGTTCTATGAGTTATTTACTATATAACAGTATTTATAGTGACTCAGTAAAATCACTCCCTTCTCAAATTAAATCATTAACCACTTACGATTCGTCTTTTTGTGCTGTGTGATGAACAGTTATAGGAGCAGTTTAGATTGCTGAGGATTTACATGAATGCAAATGGATGTGATTGATGAGATTTGTTTGGGCTTTTGAGTACATTAACATGTTTTCAGTTGGTGGAAGGAGATAATATAAACTGTTCTAAGTAATTAAATCAGCACACAAGTGTAATTAATGTACTGCAAAAAGTCGCTTGTGATTCACATGTATGCAGCCGGAAATATGGAAGTAATTTGCATATGACTAACAATGGGTTATACTGTGCTATTCATTCATGTGAATGAGATGATATTTGTCTGATTTATTTAAACAGAAACTTGTATTATGTGCAGATGGGCCTAGTTTTGTATTAATCATACATTTTCCAGTTTATATTTCACTTGTTATTTTAATATATGTATTCTGTTGTTTTTTTTTTCATTAACTTGCCTTATATGAACTGACAAATTCGTGTGTTATTCTCACCACGTGCCATTTCATATAAGGAAATTTAATGCCTTAAATGAACTGACAACATTAACTGCTAGATAATGCAGTCTTTTCAAACTGGCTAATGTAAACTGTCAAACTGATTTTAGCAGATTGCAAGTGTGTATATATTAGACCTTTTAATATATACCTTATGAGCTGTATTAATGATTAATCTGTAGTGTAATGAACAGTTCACATGGTGTATAAGCCAAATCGTTGTGGTATTGGTAGTGTGTACAAGTAGAAATAATTTGACTATGCTAAATAATCAGTCATCCATTCATTCATTCATTTTCTGAACCGCTTAATCCTATTTAGGGTTCCAGAGAGGCTGGTGACGATCTCAGCCAACTCTTGGCAGGGGCAGAGAACACCCTGGATAACTCTCCAGGCCATTGCAGGGCGGAAACACGCTTACGGCTATGCAGCTACTCTTACGAAAGTCAGCAATGGTTCTTTTGCAGCCTCTCAACATAGATAGTGAGAGACAAGACCCGCCTTTGACAGCCCAGTTAGCTGCACTGGGGGGTTGGGGGCAACAACAGTGACAACCCATTAATAGTGGAGCTTGAACCCCCAAACTTGGGATATGTGATCTAGCACCTTACCACCAGGCCATTTATGGTAAATATTTATAGAAAAAAACAACTTGTGTGAAATGGTTTATGTACCTCGTGTGTATATGTATATGTCTGTGTGTATATGTGTGTGTGTGTGTATATATATATATATATATATATATATATATATATATATATATATATTATATACATACATACATACTGTACGGGTATCAAAACTCTTGTCTCAAATGTGTGTATATATATATATATATATATATATATATATATATATACAGACGTTCCCCGACTTGCGTTCATCCGTTTTACATTTTTTTTTCGATTTTACGTTTGGTTTTTGGTTGGGTTTTTTTGGGTTTTTTTTTTTTTTGGTTTTTTTTTTTTGGGTTTTTTTTTGTTTCCAAAAAAAGTCAAATTTTGAGTTTAGACGTACCTACGTAGTATGCTGTTGTAATGACGCAATGACATAATGATGCTGCGTCCATTGTTTTACCAATGACAGACTGCGTGCCCCTCCTTCCCAATTCAGTCATACGTCACTGTAACAACTTGCGTTCACTTTCAACTTGCGTTCGGCCATCTGGAACCAATTAAAAACGTAAGTCGGGGATCGTCTGTGTGTGTGTGTGTGTGTGTGTGCAATATATAAAATTTCAATAAATATATATTCAATGCTTATAATAACAATTAAACATTAAAAAAATAATATAAGAATGTAAATAAAATATAAATACAGACAATTCCCAACTTACGTTTTAGTTCTGTTCCGGACAGCCGAACGTAAGGTGAAAAAAAACGTAAGTTGTTACTGTATGTTCCAGTGATGTATGACGTTCATACTGTACTATACATCCATAAATACCATTACCGTATCTCATAAAACGCCCTTAAATCAATTATTAGAAACATAACATTGTAAAATAATATCAACATTAATTTCAAATAAATTAAATTCAAGCAAAATAATTTCAAAATAGATAAATTTTAATCAAATTCACTCATCAAATATCAAATACAGTATAAATATAACCTATCAATATAACCTTTAACATGCTCTGTGACGTGATCTTTCTGCTTGTAAATGGTTCCGATGGTCGACGGAGCCATTTGGAAGAAACGTGCAACATTCACATGTTTTTACCAGCATCAATTTTCTTGATAATAGCCATCTTCGTATCTAATGAGATGGCTTGCAGAGTATTCTGATTACCACTATCACCACTATCACTATTAGGCTGACCAACCATATTTGTTTAGGGTTACAAAAGTCCGCAAAACAGTGTAAACACAAAGATCACAGAGACGATGTCTTAACACAAGGGTAACACGCAGTGAACTGGGAAGAAGGAGGGCACGTTCAGTCTGTCGTATATAAACAATGGACGCAGAGTCATGTGTAAGTAGCATATTAAGTCAGTGTCCTACGTAGATACGTCTCGTACTACAAAGACTACGCTAAACTCAAAATTTGACATAATTTAAAAAAAAAATAAAAACGTAAAATTGAAAAAAATACGTAAAACGAATGAACGTACGTCGGGGAGTGTCTGTACACACACACACACACACACACACACATACATACAGATGGAACTGCATGAGAAGAAGACAGACAGACACATACATAGACAGACAGACAGATTGTTTATTTAAGTCTCACCTCTTATTATACAAGAGCCACTCCATTTGGAGTTATGGGAGACAAAATGCAATAAAAATATACAAGGGAAATAAGCTATATATATATATATATATGTGTGTGTGTGTGTGTACAGACATAGAAAAAAAAAATATATATATATATATATGATATAAAAACAAGTAGGTAGCACAACAGATAAATCAGTATTACATGTATAAAATTGTATTGCGTAGTTTTAAAATAGATTTGCAGGTTTTGTCACTTTCTTGTACAATACTAGGACTGGCCAGAATAAAACAACTTATCAACATCACGTTGGAGATAAAATTCAGACCACACATCATTACATTGAACTGCTTGTACAAACGTAGCTTGTTGCCGCCCTTGCCTTTCATACTATGATCTGCATTTATATCTTTCTTCCAGTTTTCCTTAAACTCGTTAAAAATATTTTCCTTCACATCCGAAGCAGTACGTTTAGAGTGATAATCATTTTCTATTCAAATAAAATCGGGCTTTATATTTTTTGTGGATCCTATCATTCCAGTTTATCTTGTTTTTAAGGGCATAACTATTAGACCAAATAAAAACCTTTCTTGTCAGTCTGTGGTTCTGTAAGGCTGATAAACGTTTATAATACTTAGAGACGGTCTCCCACTGGCAAACTGTAGTTGGATTCCAGCCCATGTCACCGGCAACAGCATTATTAGGGGTGACTTTTCTGAGTCCCATAAAAAACCTCATTGCTATGTTCTGAACGGTGTTGATGCTTGACAGGTCAAAAACTCCCCATATAGCAGAACCATACTGTATAGTAGACCACAATGTTGATTCGTACCGTTTCGTATAGGTATCGTACTGCATTCCACCTAGGGCCTTGTACTTCGATATCAGTAAACCGAGAGCTCTGTTAGCCAAACTTGCAATTGCCTGACCCATCCGTTGAAAATTAAGGTGCTCTGTTAGTAAAAGTCCAAGATAGTTATAAATACATACGCGACGCGTGCAGATGCGCGTGCACACACACAGGTGCAACAATGTAAGTAGTTTTGATGGGAGATTTTGGGTTGTTTTGAGGTTTTTTTTTTTGTTGTTTTTTTTTTGCACAATTGGCCTTGTTTTAGTGGTATTTTCCTTAACTTTTCCCCCTATTCTTCCTTAATTTCCTTATTTTTTAATTCGATGAATATTTATTTTTAAAAATGTGATGCACTGAAGCCGCATGAATTGAAGTAGAGAGGGATCCCTGTATATACTTAATATATAATATATGATTTTAATAACGTAAACGTTATTTATTTTTATTTTTCCATGTATTTTTTGAAAACCGACGTATAATCGAGAACGACTTAACTGGAAACGACTTAAGTCGAGGTATACCTGTATATAATTTTTTTTTTCATACAGACTGTTTGGGTCTGCTCTTTTTTACAGTCTGATTTATTTCTTTAGGCAGAGCAAACAATGTCCATACATACTAGAGTGTGATTATGACTCAAAAACTGTTGTACTGTTTCTCACTCAGTGCATAAACTGCTGTCAAGTCCGTAATGACGCACATCTCCACCAGGTCATTTAACAACACCCAGATTGACGGTTTTTCTGTTGAGTTTCTCTCAGTGATCAGTCTGTTGACAGCATGCACACACAAGTGCCACTGTCCAGTGTCGAATCAGAGCATCCTTGTTAAAACAGCTTTGTGGGGAGACAGAGAGAGAGAGAGAAAGAAGGAGCGAGGAGAGAGATGTTATCTGCTGTTGTGTCCTTCAGTACATTTCATTACAGCCGCTGAAATTATATTGTCGCTTCATGGAAACGTCTTTCCATAATACATCTGTTAGCGTGGCCCAATTCAATTTGCAATTATTTAAAGCAACAAATATTCAAATTCATTTAAATATTAATGAGTCTGAGAAATGTGAACACACATAGTGGGTGGGTGGGGGGGTTTGGGTGGGGGTTGTAATTTACTCACTACAATATTTTGCTATGGGTATTCTCATTAAACATTAATTTTGGGAGTTAAAATCAAAATGTAAGAAATGCCAGTTTAAACATGCGAAAGCAGCAGAATTGCAAACAAATCAATTGCTCACTTTTATATACATTACAGCTGAAGGATTAAAGCTTGTATCTATAAAATTGTGTGAGCATTCTTGTGCAGCGGATGTCCATCGGACCAGTGAAATGTTATTAGGGTCTCTACCATTGTCATCATTACATAATGACGTACATAATATAAAAAGTTGAGTGTGAATTTTTTTAAAACGTCTTCCAGAGGTGGGGCTATGAACAAGGATTTTGGAAATGATCTGTATCAAACTCTAGATCCAAGATTTTAAAGGTATCTTTACAATTGTAGAATTCTGAGACATATGCTGGATAGCTGGACAGAGGTCTGCGCTCTCCGATTGCTCTAATTAATATTACACTGCACATAATGTTCTTTAACTTAAACTTCTATAAACGATGTACACATATGGTGGTTTTTGAGGCAATGTTGATTATTTTAAAATCAGAATTTTAGCAGTGCCGAGCAGCAGCTTGAAAATGGCTTGGAAGTGACTGATGGTTGTTCAGTTGTCTGGAAAAAAAAAAAAAAAACAGAAAAAAAAAAAAAAGTAAATGGGAACAGCTTTATTGGGAATACGGCTGGGTTAAAATACAGTGCATATGAGCATTGGGTGTAGGAGAAACCCACCCGTTTTAACCAGCTGACACCATCTGGCACTAGGCAGAATGCTAGTGCAGCATGATGACATCACCAATTTGGTAATTTGCATGTGACCTCATCTAGCGACATTTAACTTGAAAACAGTTGGCACGACCAGTGATGGAGATGCTTAATTTAATGAGAGCATGGATTTCAGAGCCACAAGAGTGTTGCTAGGGAACTGAGTGTAGAAATGTGGAAGGAAATAGACAGAGCGAGGGATAAAACGAGTGATGACTGTAGAGAATGCAGAGAAGAAGAGAGAGACGGAGGAGGCAAAGAATGAGGGACTTAGCCCAGCCCAATCAAGCGTTCGTCATTATATTTAGTCCCTTCTGATAAACATGCAGAGATTCTCACACACTGTTACGTAAAGGAATGGTGCGGACAGGTCCCTGGTGTCTGTTGTGGGAAAAGTGATATGATTGATATCTGCATGTAAAGGAACATTTTGATCATTACAATGAAATGATTGCAGTTACTGAGGCCTGTGGCGTAAGATGATGCTCAGAAGTGTGTGTGTGTGTGTGTGTGTGTGTGTGTGTGAGAGAGCTTCGCGAAGATGTCTTTTGACTGATGTAATCTAATGAAACTTGAAATTTAGTTTTTGATATGAAGAACTCCTTAGAAATGCAGATACAGTCTAGTTCCAGTTATCCGGCACCTTCGGCCGAAGCAGCTGCCGGAAAATCAAATTTGCAGATGTATCAGGACCGTCCCACAAATACATGTAAATGAAATTAAAAGTAAGTCTGGAGTAAAAGAATAAACAATGGTGTAAAAGATTACCCAAAAAAACAAGACTATGCTAGCTGTCCTTTTCTCGTGAGTACCATGACTAGCCTTAAAATTACGCCGACACCCAATAGAAAATTACACTTTTCCTCAATACCAAAGTCATTACGTAACTTGGCTGCCTTCTCTATAATCAAAGGTCAACTTACAGGCTATCCTTCGGCACGCTGGCTCCTGAACCAAATGTACAAAGCTTATCTGACTCTACAAACTTTGCCCCTTTCAGCGACTTCCTCTTCCGGTCCTGTTGTTTTGTTTAGTCTGGCTGCCAGTAGAGCACAACCGTACACTTTTTCTGGACAAAATGTGACATTATACCAAGTAGGGTCCTTATTGTTCGGAATTTAAAAAAAAAAAGTGCCATTAAATAAAGCCTGCCGATGTATCAGATGCCGGATAATAGGAACGTCGGTTAATAACAGAGGCTGAGAGTAAAGCTGACTGACATGTCACCTGCAAATTTACTGTATATGGATGTGTAAAGACAAAACAAATATAAAAATGAGTGATGTTAACAATGCTAACATTTTCCTCAGTTGTCTCACTAAATACCTAAGAAGACACTGCGAGAAAAATAACATCGCAATTAAACTATAGCTGTAGTGTCTAATCAGAGGAACTGTTGTATGAGCTACTATCTTTGTGTTAGAGCTCATAGACTATGAATGCAGAGAACATCTTTTTTTTCCCTGTAGCAGGACAGAGTATGTTTTCATTTTTTAAAAAATCCTCCTGATATTTCATTCAAGGGAATGTAAGTCCAGTCATCCCTTGCCACTTCGCGTTTTGAGCACCGCGGTCTTGGTACATCGCGGTATTTTAATAATAATAAAAAAAATTCATAAAAAATTAAAAATTCGCACTGAAACTCGCATGTAAGCAAGCGGAAGGCAAGGTCGGCTGCGTCCATTGTTTCCAAAGGACAGACTGAAGTGACCCTCCTCCCCAGTTCAGGCAGGGACTGCCCACTCAACTCAATCTCGCAAGCTGATTGGCTTAGATGCGTGACGCTGTTGCCTCCCGCCCACTCAACTCAATCTCAATTTTCAAAGTTTCAATCTTTGTTTTCATGGCAACCAATTTAACATGCATAAATATGGGAGGTGTTTATTTCCAGGCCAGAACTCAAAAACCCTTTGTGACTTTATTACCCCCCTGCCACATCACATAGGTGGATATAGTCATCAGTATGTTTGTCTGTAATCTTTTGATTCCGGCCCAGAACTCGGAAACTGTATGAGATTTCGTCATCAAACTTGGCAGTTACTTCTTCCAGACAGTCTAGATCGGTCTTTTGATATTTTGAGATTTCTGCAATTCATATTTTCTGACATGTAGGGGGTTCATTCCTGACCCCCCACCCCCACCCCTCCCCTTCCTGCAATGATCTACAAAGGCCTTGTGCCCTTTAATACTGTACCACAAAAAAAGCTCTTCTGCAAGTTCCAGCTAATAATCTCATCTGTCAAACCACAAAAGTGATCTGAGATCTATATCAAAGCAACTTCTTGTGACAAAGATCTTGCATAAATCCCCCTCGGGTTACAAATGCCTTTGCTCAAAACATGGACTGGTGGTTTAATTGAGGATATTTCTGACCTCATACGATATCTGAAGTCTTATGTTTGTTCTGTTCAATATGTTGCTATTTCACTCTGCAATAAGAGCGGTGTTCGATACTTGAACATTTAAGGACAGATCTGAGACCAGCATTCCTAACTGAATTCCCAATCAGATGATTTGTTGGAGTTGAAATGTTTTTTTTTTACTGATCTCTTCTGATTTTGTACAGCTACTGGGTGGTGCTGTCGTGATGTATCATAGTGTTTTTCCAGGGCAGAAACAATTATTCAAACATCAATGGTGTAGCCTGACTATATTTGTTATAAAATCAATTGGAGAGCTTTTTTTTAATTAGCGAGAGATTTACATGAGCTTGTGACACATGATGCCTTAAAGGTTTGTAGATTTTTTTTTACTTGGTACTAATTGTGTGTCTGGAGATGAACAATGTGCTGCTGTTATAGTTTGCAGACATTTGCGCAGTTACAAAAAGCTAAAGAGAAAGTGGTGTCTGGCACATGCTACACAACTGGCGCCTTCCAGCAAGGTGCGTTTGATCACACGATAACTAAATTGTTTTAAGTAATCTGCTTCACAAAAAGAGATTCTGTGGTGGTCTAAACTAATTCAAATTTTATTGTGCTAACTATAAACTGCATGTATTGTGTGAAACTGTTGGAATACCTACTTAATTGAGGTCGAGGCCTTTGGGAAGGTGATAGAGTTTGTACTCTTAAAAGATTAGCACTCTGATTGATGAAACACTCGGGAATGAAACACCAACTCATTTATACCACCAACACCATTATGAATGGTTGTTTATCTCTAGCAAATGTGCTAATGTTTATAAGTGACTCTACTCTATTATGCTGTAAGGACCACAACTGTCCTTGGTAAGCTTGGGGCTGGCCTTGAAGCACAGAAAATATCGTCCATATTGTGCTCAGATCTGCCATGTAATTCATGTTTGCTATTACTAACAGTGAATTTGCGGAGAATTTGTTGCACCTAGTGTACGTACATTTAAGATAAAGATTTAGGCACCTCTGAAAAGTGGAGCTCCTGATAGATACCACAATCAATCAATGTCTGACGCTGATGTTATAAGAGTAGTATGGCTACTTTAAGGGTTGAATGAATCTTAGCCCTGGAGGAAATAAGTAAGTCTTCACCATGTTTCCTGACTACGGGTAGAAGTGAAAGCAGGAAAGGTTCATACTGAGTTTTCTTGTCATTTCCTTTCACTAGCTGATTTTCATGTGCATTTGTATCACCTGTCTTTTTAGTTAATTATCCATTGGATGGGTTCATGTTTGGTGTTTTGGTAGGCAAATGCTTGTCTGCCTGTATGAGTTAGGTCAGGGGTCGGGAACCTTTTTGACTAAGAGAGCCAAAAAAAAGACATCTTTTAAAATCTACTCCTCTGAGAGTCATATATATCTTCTTCATTTATCCCTTAACATCCGGAGATGTCATTGGTCATTAGGGTGCCTTCATGGCGAGACTTGGGCTGATTTGGCCCATCCCTCTCCAGGTCGTAGAAACATGCTGATGGCTTTGCAGCCTACTCTTTACAAAAGTCAGCAATGGTTCTTTTACATGCCTCTCACCATAGACAGTGAGAGACATGGCCCGCCTTTGATAACCCAATTGACTGCACTGGGAGGACAGTGACAACCTTGTGGGGACTCAAACCCCCACCCTTCGGATCGGCGATCCTGCGCCCTAGCCACTAGACCACCACTGCCCCAATATATATATATATATAATATTGTAGTCTGGTTGATACGTGGTGTGGTTCAGCTTCATGCAGGCGTTTAGGCTTCCATCTGTCAAATGTAACCGCTGGTTGGTCTGTTCTTTTTCAGGTGAGAAGGACTGCTAGCATGCATATGTGGAGCCAAACATGGTCAATATGGCAAGACTCACACACTGCAGTGTTTATGTGACAGGAAGGGTGTTCCAAGTTTTGGCAATCAGCTGGTCTGCGGGTTGAAGTTTTTCCATGTCTGTCCATTTATATTTGAGTGCCAGCTGTGCTTGGCTTCGTGCAAATGAGTTAATCAAAAACGAGGAAATTTACCTCTTTAGTCAAAACCAACACGCGCAGTCTCTGGTTGTTGTTATAATCCAATAAAATTAGAGTTTCAAGGTATCATACCTGCCCGCATACTGGCGTACAGAAAGGATTGGCTCTGCACTGCGTGCCACAGTGACACGTGGCATTGAAAATAGATGTATAAATTTAAATGCGTGAGATTTATTCATCTGTTTTTTTTTGTTTTTTTTTATTTGATGGAGTTTTTTGGATTTTTATTTAAATGACAATGAAATTATGTATTCGTTATTCTTTTAAGAAAGGCCACTTGATTTATCTGAGAGCCAGATACATCATCAATTGAGCCATATCTGGCTTGCGAGCCATAGGTTCCCGACCCCTGAGTTAGATGGTGTCCTTTTTTTAATTCGGTGGATCATGAGAGTCAATTTTTTGGGGTTGGCGCTTTATTATGACTAGATATTATTATTATTATTATTATTAAGTATTATTAATTATTATTGCTGCCCATTGTAATGTAAATCAGAGATTTAAATCAGCAAATCAGAGTCAACTCTGTGATGTGGCAGCCTTATTGGGTTTTCTGCGGCACGGACTTGGAACAACCATAAAAGTCATGTTCTGTGCCTATGTGGCTCCATCCAGGCGTGCTGCTATTAGAGTTATTATAATTATACATACTTTTTCATTATTTTTGAAAAGGTCTTTGAATTTAAAATGGGATTGCATGGCCATAGGTTCTGACTGCTCGCATTGTATACTCTCATCGCTCTTACTGTAGCATGCACATGAGACGTCTACCCACAGAGGAGTTTTTTGGGGGGTTTTTTTGGCGTGTAAGTCTGTATCTGTATCTCTACCCTAACCCTGAGGAGCCAGAGGGCAAAACAGTCCTTAGATCAATAGAAAAATGTGCCTGTTTTTATGCTGGGAATTCCCGTTAGAGCTTCTTTCTGGAGCCAACAGTGGCTCTTGTGTTTTAAACCCCAGTTCAGGACCCACTGCCAGTGTCACAACTTGTAGAAGCCAGTGAACTTCATCTCCGCAGGATTCTATGTGGATTTATTTTAATCCGAAAGTTCTACCTCCTTTAACAGTTGAAGTCCATTTTGGTTTTCATTTTGTTGGCCTTACATAACACAAAGCTCTGTCACACTCAGGAAGTTCACACCATAGAAATATAATAAATAATAAATGAATGGGGTGGTGGCACACTACTAAAAATACCCCTCCCTTCCTCCACACCCAAACAATAATCACCATGTGACGAAACAGCCATTCAATATTGTCCATTT
>CM045744.1:29658975-29668975 GCA_024760905.1 Plotosus lineatus | reverse complement strand
TAATCTTAACAAAAGAGAAAGTGAGAAGTCAGGATTGCATAATGAGCTGCAGTAACATGTACATGAGGGTGGTGTTCAACCCCGGTATACTGGGATACAAACTTGCATACTGTTTTGATCAACATTATAATGAGCAAAATTTGAAAAACAGCTGAAACAGAAGTGCTGTTTATAAAGCCAAGGAGTTTTCACACACTCAGATATCCTGGATCATCACTTTATCTGGGTTTAAATGTCAGAGTAGTAGTAGTATATGACGGACAGTAGAGGGAGCTCTATCATCACTTTAAACCCCCACTGCCTACCAGTTCAGGCCAGGGTTGATGAAATACTGTACTGTGCTCTATTGGTGTTTTTTCTTGGCGATCACTGATTCTGGGTGCGTACTGTTGTAGGTAGAACTACAACGTGACCCATCAGACTGTAGTTGGACCCCATGCTGAGGGTAATGTAGAGATAGGAGCTGTTGTCATAGTGACGACTAAAAAGAAACCAAAATGCCAGTATATAAGAGGCAACAGCTGTTGCCATGGCAACTCTGCCAGTCTTGGGAGACGTGGTGAGGGTTGCCATGCCAACCAGGTTGCACCCATTGAGTTGGCAGTTTCGATACAGCTTATGCCAAGCATCTTAGAAGGGAACTGTCTGTGTGCCTTAATCCTGACCCTCGTGTGGACGCCGTGAAGGACGAGCAGAAGGAGTACTGGCTCCATGATTACTGTGGCATCCTTGTCAACATTTGTACCGACTGTAGAGATGGATATGGGGGTTGAGATTATATCACAGTACATTTCTTAATAAGCAATGCAGACATGAAAGTGACAACAATGTTCTGCTTGGCTGAATAAATTAAACCAGATACATGTATTGAGACCTGAGAGCAGATGTGTGACGCTCAGTTACCATGGACAGTGTTGATGTGACAACTGCGATAATAAACCAATAGCATTTAGGAAATAAGATCAATTAATATTTAAATACTCTGGGTAGTCTTGGAGTCACCATAGTAACAGAAGATAAGGCCCATATGGTGTGAGAACCTGAATGAGAGCACCATGTTGATCCTGGTGTGTTGCAGATGGATCCGGTATCAGATGATGAGTTGGACCACGCCGCTGAAGAAGACAGCGATAAGGAGGATCAGGACCTGGACAAGATGTTTGGTGCATGGCTCGGAGAGCTGGATAAACTCACACAGGTGACACACAAGCATGCGGTCTGTCATGATGTCCTGACACAAGTTTATGTTTCTGGTCCTTCGTATTTTCATACATGTTTGTATCTTCACTCTAGAGTTTGGATGATGGACGTCATCCAGGAAAAGTTCAAAAAGCTCCTCTCAGAGAAGAGACCAACCTGGCCAACTTCTCCTACCGATTCTCCATGTATAACATCAATGGTCAGTACATACACACACACACACAGATAAGATTTTAACACTGGAATCTCCCAAATCTGATCCCCATTCAAGGTGATTTTAATGTCATATGAGCCAAGAATGATTGATACGTGTGTGAACCCTCATATTAACAACTGGAAGCTCCACCCTCTTTTTGCGACTGATCCTTAGTGGGTGTAACCAGAGATGTAATAGAAGAGCGACAACATGAATTTCAATTCACAGCTGCCAATTCTCAGTGTCAAAATGTTGTCAAAGTTATCATGTGACGCTTCAGTCATCCGGTTCATGCACTGATCGCAAAAGTGTTTAACTTGTTTGAAATTTCAGCAAATGTGACCAAGCAAGGCCCGAACGCAGAGTGGTCTCAAACTCTTCTCAAACAGTCCGCACATGAACTGTTCATATTTTTTTTAATGTCTGGAAAAACCAAGTTGGAGACTCCCATGTGGAAAGTTTGAGACTTGCTGGCATACGCCATATTCTGTGTATCTTGTCATCATTCGGATGAATTCGCATTTTGTTTGTACTAATAATACGCATTTCTTCTTGTCTCCTCCACAGAAGCCATAAATCAGGGTGAGCCAGTAGACCTGGATGCCCTGATGGCGGACTTGTGCACCATCGAGCAGGAACTCAGCACCATTGGCAAGCCTTCCTCCTCATCCTCCTCTTCCTCTTCCTCCTTCTCTTCTTCGTCCTCCTCAGGTCGTCCAGCTGACCCAAAGTCACGCCAGCGGGCTACACACGGGCGTTCAGCCAGCGCCCGCCATGCCGGAGGCAGCAGCGGAGGAAGTGCATGCAGCAGTAGCCACGCGTCGCCAGCAGGGACAGTGCGTATGGGTGGCGGACAGAGCCAACAAATGGCCTCCAAATTCTCTCTGGACGACATCACCGCCCAGCTGGAGCAGGCCTCACGGAGCATGGATGAAGCTGCCCGTCAGACTTCAGAATCTTCCACAAGCAACCCTCAGATCAGGCGTGCGGGCTCAGTAGGCGGGACCAGCGATCAGGAGGTGCGTTCAGTCAGTCGCTCCTCACACTCCAGCGTTAACTCCGTTTCCGCCTCAAGCATGGACTCAATTGACATGAGAGGACAGGAAGGGGAGGCGCAGAACCAAACAAGCACGGAGGTACACACACACACACACACACACACACACACACACACAGATGTAACAAATCACCCCATCAAGCAGCACGTACATAAAATATTTACTCATTTATTTTCCCCCCTTCTTTTCTATTTATTTTTTTCTGTTCTTAATAATAATACCAAATTTTAATGGACTTTACACAAGAGTTCCCCGTTTTTGTTGAATATAGAACAAAACCACGAACAGCGATCAGAAGTAAATGAAGTAAGTCTGTGACTCCTTTCCCAGGATGCTTTGCACTCTGAGGTTATGGAGGACACAAGTGCTGTTAGCTCGAGGGTGAGAATACAATAGTGGCACACGTCACCAGACTTTGGCTTCACTGTGACCAAAACAATTGAATTAGATTTTCGAAACCAGAGCGAAACAGATGTGATTTCTACCCGCACAACACAATGTGGTAGAAACGGAGAAACGTGAGAAGGTGTTTTGGTAAATATTCTACAGTCTCAAGCTGCTTTAAAACTGCTTAAGTGTAATTGCACCTCCACTCCACTAGTTGGTAGTGGCGCTCTCATTGTTGCAGTATGATGTTGCGGTTTTTCGCACGAGCAAACAATATGAAACGCAGTAAACAACCCCTCAAGGAACAACATGGAAAAATTTCTAACAGGAACGAAGAGAAAGGTGGAGAGAGACGGAGATATTAAGACATAAATAAGTTGAACGAGTTTAAATAAGGATTTTTTAAAAATTATTATTTCAGGAACTTGGTGCACTTTAAATCTTTTCTATTACAGATTTAAAAACAATGTTAATGAGGTTTTTCTTTACTGTAAATTGAACTATATTTCTTTCTTTTTTTATAGATTTATACAATTTTATAGACAAATAATACTATTTATAGTCGGTGGGGGACGTGAAATGTTTTTATCTTCCTAGGGGGCGCCACAGAAAATATTTGAGAAGCACTGGTTTATGTGCACCTCTTTTTATGTTAGCATTACTTTAGTAACAATTTGCACAGAGATGTGTATGGTGGAAGTGTCATTGTTGACATGGTAACCATTTTTGCCAGGGTCTGTTTAATATGCTGGAAGAAGTCTCCAGTGCAAGCGCTTTGTCAGGTCCAAAGTGGGGGAAGTCTTCTGGAAAGAGGGCGCTTCACATCCTGTTTTCTCTGTAACATGATAAGATGATGACATTCTTTACATGGACCTATTAAGAACAAGACAAGATGGTGGCTGCAGAGATTACAGGAAGTGATTGTTATTCTTTAATGATTTCAAGATTGCTAGCATTAATCAACTGCTGTGCTGTTGAGAGGAATAAAATATGCTGCTGTAAGAACATAGGTTTTATACTTTATTTAAAACTTTTTAAATATTAAAAAAAAAAAAAAAAATCCCAAAATGTAATTAACCCACATGCTGACGTTGATAAAGTCTTGTCCAGTTTTATACCAGATTGCTATCATCATTCAAATTGTACATTTAAATCTGTGTGTGTGTGTGTGTGTGTGTGTGTGTGTGTGTGAGAAAGAAACTGTATTTTCATCCTGGAGCTTTCACACACACACACACACACACACACACACACTTTCCTAGTAGATTTAGGATTCATAAGGTTTATGAGTGTTGTCAGAGTATAAAATTAGCAACACATGAAATTTTTAAAGGTGAGTCACAAGGTCTCTACAATGAGAGAATCAAATTACTGTACTTTTTTATTTTAAGATTTGGCTGGTTTAATGGAAGCCAGATGTGATTTAACAAGCTTTGTATCATGTGTGTGTGTGTGTGTGTGTGTGTGTGTGTGTGTGTGTGTGTGTGTGTGTGTGTGTGTGTGTGGTGCATACACATTGGGGATATTTCTGTTTTGCATATTCACAAACCAAATCTCTTGTTTATTCTCTAGGGGCTACTGGATTGTTAAGGGTGATAAGACTAATAAAATAAAGTGAGTGTAAAATGTAAAAGCAGGAAATTGGGAGGGGGGCTGTGCCTGGATTGAATCAGAAAGGCATTGTGTGTGTGTGTGTGTGTGTGTGTGTGTGTGTGTGTGTGTGTGTGTGTGTGTGTGTATGTGTGTGTGTGTGTGTATGAAATTAAATAATAACTATTATGTAGTTAATATTTTTAAATTAAATGTAAACTTTTTGGTGTGAAATGGAAAACGAATGTGTGTGTGTGTGTGTGTGTGTGTGTGTGTGTGTGTGTGTGTGTGAGAGAGAGAGAGAGAGAGAGACCCAATTAACCCACTTGTCCACTGTGCATAATTGCAATTGCCATTTCAGCTACAGCTAATTAATTAGCATTGTGATGCCTGTTAATTTGTGAATGCATGTTTTATGAACCCCACACCGACAGCATGAGTGGCGCCACTATCGCCTGCCCCTTTGTCCAGTTTGTCATTTCACACGATGAGCATGACTGACTTGTCACTGCGCCAAGATCCAGACAGCTTAGTTTCCTCTTTTTATTTAATAGGAGCTTTATTATGATAATTTCTGAGCTGTCAGGTCTGAAGATGAGCTGCAGTAATTTATAGTCTTTTCAGCTCAGATTTTTCAGCTTGGGTCTTTAGGATCATGTGTGAAAATGGTCAAAGACATGAAAAAGAAAAAAATAGAAGACAGTTTGCAATACACGCAACCATTCACACTCATACTTTCACCTTGGGGTGATTTGGAACAGACCATTAGCCTACTGTGCATGTTTTTGGACTGGGAGGGGGCAGAGTACACGGAGAAAACCCACAGCAAGCACAAGGGAGAACATAAACGGGACTCGAACCCAGCACTTTCTTGTTGTGAGGCGGCCGTTGTAAGCCTCCGTGCTGCTCCTATGAAATTAGCTATTTTTTTATAAATACAATTTAAACATTAACATTCCGGTAAGGTGTATTTAAGGCAACACAAATGGAATCGATAAATAGTTTACAGCAGAAATGAGAGCACTCTAGCGGTGCTAAATGCAAACACGGGCGGCACGGTGGCGTAGTGGCGTAGGAAGGTCCTGGATTCGGTTCCCAGCCTGGCCGTTTCTTTGTGGAGTTTGCATGCTCTCCCTGTGCTTGTGTGGGTTTCCTCCGGGTACACTGGTTTCCTCCCACAATCCAAAAACATGCACAGTAGGTTAATTGACTGTTCCAAATCAACCCTAGGTGTGAGTGTGAGTATAAATGATTGTGTGAATGTTGGCCCTGCAATGGCCTGGCGAGCTGTCTAGGTGGGGGTGTCAAACTCAGTCCACAATGGATCATGTGGCTGCAGGTCTTAGTTTCAACCAAGCAGCAGCACACGTGACTTTGCTCATTGAAACAACTGATCTGAGCCTTCAGGTTGTGGATTGGTCAGTCTCTCTACAGAGCACACAGATTGACCAATCAGCTGCCTTGAAGGCTCAGCTGAGTTGTTTAAATGAGCAAAGTCACGTGTGCTGCTGCTTGGTTGAAACTAAAACCTGCAGCCACATGGCCCTGTGTGGGATGAGTTTGACACCCCTGGTCTAGGGTGTACTCGCTCTCGCCCAGAGTCGGCTGAGATGGCCACCGGCCTCCCCGCGACCCTAATTATTATTAAGTGGTTCAGAAAATGAATGAATAAATGCAAACACATGACTTTAACCTTTGACCTTTGCCTCCATACCGCTGCTTGCTTGCCTGCATGATTGATATGTCTCTCCTCACCTGTACGTCTGTGATGTCACCACTTGTCCCATCCCCCCCTTTTCCCAGCATGTGCCATTGAAAAGGTTGAATGGTAGCGCTGCCAGACGGCAACTAGACTTCACCTCCTGCGAGGGGGAAGTGGATCAGAACACTGTAAGTGTGTGTGGTGAATGTAAGTAATGTGTGTGTGTGTGTGTGTGTGTGTGTTGTTGCTGTTGTTGTTGTTATTGCCTCTAAACAATACAGATTTACATTCCTTACTCTCATAAGCAGTAACTGCAGATTTTTACTATTAGTTGTAATGTAGTTACTAAATGCTGTAATTTGTTATAATGATGAACGTAACCACTTTTTGTGATCGCAGTGAGACAGCTTTAAAAGAAAACAGGAAGGGGATGTACTAAATAACTACATTATGCAAGCATAATCTTATTTCTGCAAAGAGGGTTGGGTTCCTCAGACAGACCCCACAACACCTCCTTGCTAAATGGAGCTCTGTTTTATACTTGCATTTCAGTGGCCATTTTGTTGGGTTTCCCTTTATAATGGCATTTTTACTACCATTAGGTCACTTCCTGTCTGCTAACACCTGGCAGTCGTTCTTGGTATTGTTAATGTGAAGGCATCTTCCTCCAATACATCCTGCAACTCATTCCTAGCAGGTCTGCCTCTGAGCCATTCGACCTCTGCAACTGATCCAGAACAGACCTGCCTCGATTTCCCACACCATTACCTTCTTGCTTCACTTTCTTCACTGACCTCCTGTAGCTGTGTACATCTGATTATAATCACTGAGGCACACCTACCAAGCTCCAGCACTGCACCATGTTCCCTCCTATCTACCCGATTGGTTCCACCATCCGTCATGGTACAAAGAAGGCATGTGCCAAGACTCTTCTGTGTTTTGGTAAATAGGTGGTGGAATGCACTTCCTGTAGCTGTTTAAACAGCTGAGTCACTGGCTGCTTTTATTCGACAGCGAAAGTCTTCTCGAAGTATTTAGATTATTGCTTTCGTAAAAAAAAAAAACATCAACAATCTTGTGTTGTCTGCGTGTTCGTTACACAGATGTCCTACACTGGAGTCAGTTCCCAATCATAAAGATCATACTAAATATGAGACCCCCTCCAGCAGAATATGAATTATGTCACATGGTAGTGTTTTGGGTGAAAGCCAGAATAAGTTGAAAATGGCATACTTGGAGGAAAATGTGATACAGGGATCCCTCATTTTAAGGGGTTCATTGGGACCGAGATCCCCACGCGACAATTGAAATTCACGAAGTAGAATCACCACCACCCCCCACCCCCCCGACTGACGTATACGTACATGTATATGTGTATATAATATCAATAAATACATATTCAACTATATAAATGCTTATAATAACAATTAAACATTCAAAAATAATGCATAAGATGTAAATAAAATATAAATACACACACATACAGACGCGTGCAGATGCGCACCTCACAACAATGTAACTAGTTTTGATGGGAGGTTTTGGGTTGTTTTTTTTGTTTTGTGTTGGTTTAGGGTTTTTTCCCCCCTGCATAATTGGCCTTGTTTTTGTGGCATTTTCCTAAGTTTTTTCCCTGTTCTTCCTTAATTTCCTTATTTTTTAATTCGACGATTATTTAAAAAAAAAAAAAAAACGCGATGCACTGAAACGGTATGAATTGAAGCGCGTCATAGCGAGGGATTCCTGTATTTCCAAAATTACACCTTTCAAAGCATAACCAAGTTAACATGACAAAGTTCACAGATCCATAAACACAATCTATACTTTAAGACATGGTTTTCTCAGGGTATTTCCGTATTATGTGGTACCATGTGAAGCCTCAAAACAGACATGACCAGAACTCTTCTGTTGCTAGGAAGACGCTAGTACAATCATGATTGGCTGAAAGCCGGATTCATTTAGTTTATGGTTGCTAAGGAATTTCAAAAGGCAGAAAAAAAGTCAGAAATTGATTCTATAACTGTAATTGTGATTTTCTCAAAAGTAGCATTTCATGATTAGCGACATACAAAGTGAAGTAACTCAGTTTTCATGCTAGAATCATGTCTTATACTTTATTTTGAAATATTAAATTATCTTTCCAATTTTATGAATGTCTCAGTATATTAAATTGCCAATTTAATCTGTATTATGCTGAAGTGGGTCACATATGGCAAACAGCCATCATTGAGCAGAGATGCTTGCATGTGACACCAACTTTTAGCCACCTGTATTCCTTCTCTGAGGATTTTAATGCCCAATCACACCTCAACGCACATGACCCTCAAAAGAAGGTTTTGCTTGGCTGGTTGATACGAGAGAACTGTTCTTGGGACTATGGACCATTCCAGTGGATTTTGATGGCATGGTCTTGCAAAACTATGGGGATAGAGAACACATACTTGCATGAGAAATAAGCACGAGCGTCTACTCATGAACATGTTTCTGACAACTGAAGCTTATGGTAGCATCCACAGGCCATGTATACCTTGCAGATACCTTCATAGTTGCAGTGGTAGAATTGCTTTAGCAGTTGACCCACTGAAAGCTTTAACACAACCAAGCTTTTCATAAGTGCTGACCACATTCTTGTGGTTCTCAAAGTAGCTTCCTGGCTTTCATGTATTTTAATGGAAGTGCATGGAACACCACGGCAAAAAATTACCTACTGTGATCTACCATGAAATTATTCCAGCTATATGAGACAGACTTGCATGATGGCAGGGTAGGGCAAGAACTCGTAAATGATTGACACCTTGGCTCAGGTAACCACAATGACTCCCATATTGACAGATGTGTTAATGATGTCCATAATGATATCACTAATGTGCCAACCCCACTTATCATGTAGAATGATGAGAGAGGTGGCTCAATGGTGAAGGTTAATATTACTGATCCAATAGTTGGGGTTTAATCCCCAGTACTGCCACTGTTGGGTCCTTGAGCAAGGCTCTTAACCCCCAGTTGCTCAATTGTATAAAAATGATGAACGTGAGTCCCTCTGGATAAGGGTGTCTGACATTTGTTGTCACTGTAAATGAGACAACAAACAAGTCCAGTTGGCTTTGACTCAAAACGTTGCATTTCCAGTTTGATTTTTAGACTGAGTGGCTTTTTAGACTGAATGGCATTCTTAGTCCTAAAACTTAATGAAAAGGACGTTCATCAATAGTTACTTCAAAGCACTTTCTAAATAAAGAATAGGTGCAAACTTAAGGTATACAGTTCAAATCTGACCAGCCAACTTGCTTTATGTGGCCTACAAAAGCTTTCAAAGAATATGATTATCGTACATTCTTTGCATCGACCATTACCATGAAATCTAATTCATCATCCATCCACGAGGTGGCAGCAGCCTGTTTCAAATAAACAGCCAATCATATATGATTCAAAGATTGCCTATTAGCTTGTTGCCGTTAATCAGTGTCATAATGTAGAGGTGAATAAAGGAAAAGAAGCTACTGTAAATGCCTAAACAAATCTCTTCACCTTTCAGATTTCGTAGTTCCCTTTTAAAATAAATGTGCAGTATCAATTTGACCTTCAATCACATTTAAATTTAATGATGTTGGCCCTCAATGGAGTTTGACACTCCTGGATTAATGGATATAAATGTACATGTCAGGTTTGCTAATGATTCCCATGGTGAATTCACTTCCACTTGCCATGGTTTCCCTGGTAGCACCAAGTAAGTATAATGTACTATAATATACACAAAACTGTCATTCTTTTCCCAACTAAAAATAAAAATTCTGGAGGGAACTGGTTGTGTACAAATTGTGTCATTGCAGTGCATTAGTGTCCACTAATGTTATAATAAGCGTAAAACAA
>CM045744.1:29623975-29651475 GCA_024760905.1 Plotosus lineatus | reverse complement strand
GCAGCACCGTTGTCATTGTGTATAGAGTCCAGTAAACATTCACAGGTGACCTTTTTCATCGATTTCTATGACCTGCAATGATCCCCTTACAAAATATAAATAATATGTCTCTGTCACACACCTCTAAAAACATTTCTCGAGGACCATTAGATGTATTTAATAGAAACTGCAACAGCTGCTGTGTTCTGTACACAACAACTTAAAGCCACTTGGCTGCCGTATTAGTTTTCTCTGCAGTTGTTTATTGGGTTAATGCGAGGAAATATGTAGCTTTAAAAGTCACATTTATCCTTCTGTGCCCCAACCACTGTCCCTGTGAGTCGGATTCCGCCATCCTTACACACATAAGCACATGTGACCCCACCACTGTTCGCACTCTGTTCTCATGCGACCCAGGCACTGTCCTGTCTGCTCCAAACACTGTCATCATCCCTACATGTGATCAACACTACACTTATGTGATCAACACTCAATACTAGCCACTTTTGCCGTGAAATTGACCGAATGTCCTCGAATACCATTTCAGTTTACCCAAATACTGTCCACATGTGTCTCAACGCTGTTTCAGTGTGCTACGTCACCATTCCCAACTTACCTTTTAAAGCTAAAATACATGGGGACGAAGGGTCGCTTCTCAGTTCATGATGTTCTAATTGACTGATTCCAGCACTAAATTGTTTATTCAGCATGTCTGAAGTATGTTTTAGTTAAACTGCCTTCTGAAAGTCAACACTCTTGAAGAGCTTTCCAAATTGTTTCTTGAGATCACTGTGCGTAGGCAGTTACACAGAATTAACTATACAGACACTCAAATTGATTTTTTTTTTTTTTTTTTTTTTTAAATTTTAAATATGGTGTCAGTTGTTGTATATAATTATACTGGAGTTCTTTCGGGTACTGTAAGCGTTAATGGTCTGGGAAGAAAATGAGTCTGTCACTGTTTCTATCAAGCACAATAAAATGTTTTATTCCTTGGACCCGGTTAACTATTGCTTATATTATAGATTATTTTAACATAATTTAATTGATATATAATGGGGCAGTGGTAGCCTAGTGGTATAGGGCGCTGGATTGCTGATCCTAAGGTTGGAGGTTCGAGTCCCACTCTCCACAAGGTTGTCACTGTCCCCCCCCTCCAGTGCAGCTAACTGGGTTATCAAAGGCCGGCCATGTCTCTCACTGTCTATGGTGAGAGGCATGTAAAAGAACCATTGCTGACTTTCGTAAAGAGTATCTGCATCAGCATGTTTCTGTCCCTTGCTAAAAGTCAGGAAGGGCATCCGACATAAAAACCTATGCCAAATCAAATGTGTGAATCGTTTGCGGTGACGACTCCCGAGAAAGGGAAAAAAAGCCGAAAGGAAATCTCAATTTAATTGATATGAAATGATGATGGCTGATAGAATATAACGTATGAACAGGGATCCCTCGCTACATCACGCTGCAATTTGTGCAGCTTCAGTGCATTGTGTTTTTTTTGTTGTTGTTTTTTTTTTTTAATATTCATTGAATTAAAAAATATAGAAATCAAGGCAGAATAGGGGAAAAAGTTAAGGAAAATGCCACAAAACAAGGGCAATTATGCAAAAAAACAAAAACCAAAAAAACAACCCAAAACCCCCCCATCAAAACTGCTTACATTTTTATTTGAGGTGCACATCTGTATTTGTGTGTATTTGTTTTATTTACATCTTGTGCATTATTTTTTAATGTTTAATTGTTATTATAAGCATTTATAGTGTTGAATATGTATTTATTGATATTATATAAACATGTATATGTACATATTCATCGGTCAGTGGGGTTGATCCTACTTTGTGGAGTTCGGCGGCCGGGGGGTGGGGGTGGGGGGTTGGTCCCAATTAACCATAGAAAGTGAGGGATCTCTGTATTTATTTAGTAGTCAAATTAATGTCGGCTGTTATGTAATATGCCCATGTTGTGTAATTCACACTGTATTGTTTACTGCAGCGCATATGCATATATAAGGAAAGGATATAAAAGGTTTAATAACAAAAGAATTAAATGAAATGCTAATTACTGCACAGGTTGAACAATATAACTAATACGCGAACAATTTTCTATGTTCTCGCAGCGAGGCAATTTAATACTGATCCGTATTGCCGTGTTCAGGAAATTTTGTTCTTCAAAGGGTTTGCTCACAGGTGGAAGTGCTGCTAGAGATGATGGACATCTAAAGACTGTTTTTTGACGTTTCGGGGAAAGGAGGCACCGAAGTTCTTCAGATTTGTCTGCACTGAATCCGTCTTTAAACTCAACTCGACCCCGCAATTCAACCAGCTGCATTTGATAACAATGTAAGGTGTGATTTGAGAGAATCCGCGTGTTTCTCTCTGTCTTCCTTTCGGCTTTTTCACTTTTACTCGGGAGTCGCTACAGCGAATCATCTGATTCGCACATTTCATTTGGCAGAGGTTTTTACGTCGGATGCCCTTCCTGTCACAACCCTTTTTAGCAAGGGACAGAAACACGCTGACGACTTTGCAGCTACTCTTTACGAAAGTCAGCAATGGTTCTTTTACATGCCTCGCACCATAGACAGTGAGAGACATGGCCCGCCTTTGATAACCCAGTTAGCTGCGTTTCTGTCCCTTGCTAAAAGGGTTGTGACAGGACGGGCATCCGACGTAAAAACCTATGCCAAATCAAAAGTGCGAATCAGATTATTCGCTGTGGCGACTCCCGAGTAAAAAAAAAAAAAGGGAAAAAGCCGAAAGGAAGACAGACAGACATCATTGCAATACTGATGCTTTTTACTAACAAACTACTGAGCCCTTTCTTGGCCAGTGGCTTGTGAGTAAATATAATCAGTGTTGCAAAGATTTATCTCTTAAATGCACTATTATTTTGACGTGGAATGGTTTTTGACGTGGAATGGTAATTCCACCAGGGAAATTTTGACTTCTGCATTTAACGTATCCAAAGTGAGTGCGCGCGCACACACACACACACACACACACACACACACACACACACACACACACACACACACATACACATGTAAACAGTGAGCACACACAATCTCGGAACAGTGGGCTGCCACACATTGCACCACCCAGAGAGCAGTTGGCGGTTAGGTGCCTTGCTCATGGGCACTTGAGCCATGATTGTGGATGAAGGGACGATGCTGCCAACTCACCCGCTGCCACACATTTTTCCAGCTGGTTCAGGAATCGAACGGCGACCTATCAAGCCTAAACCCACTTCTCTAACTATTAGGTCAAGGCCATTGGGTCTGGTTCAGTTTGCATATGATGGCTCAACTTTCATGGCAGAAATCTAGTTGATCAACACAAGGCTCACGGATAAAGTAGCAGATATGTCGCGAGGCCAAGCAGTAGCCATGTCATGTCGCCCATGTGCTGCTTAAGTTCACATTTTATTAAAAAAATGTAATATCGAATGTATAAATATTTTAAATGTTTAAATTACGCATTTTAACCCAGGCAAAGCGTTTTCTGATTGACATGTGACATCTGGAAAAGATGAAGAGAATTGGAATTCAGCTAACCGTGGCGAATGTATCTTAGTGTTGTCTGAGGTTAAACGCAGTGGGAGTGGGGCGATGTGGGGTGTTCTGGTTTAGGAAGCTGAAATAATGCTCCTTCAGCCTGCGTCTTTCTCTTTCTTTAAGTCGGTGTAACATAGTCCACTCACTTCAATGATTTTAAACGTGACGTTACCATACAACAACAAAATAAAATCAATCGCTATTTGACATATCGCCAATTTTCTGTGCTACGTCAGGCTCGGCAGATTATCGCAAGGCTGGACTTGGATCCAGAAATTCTCAACATGTTGCTGAGTCCGAAACACAGAAAAATGTTCATGTAACTCGACTGTGCAACGTTGCCATTAAAGCTGGACAAGATACACGATTGTTCAATCGAACTTGTCTTAAGCATGAATTTGACGGTTTCCAGTCACCTGGTGTCCGTTTACAGTGATGGTCAATTACAGGATAAATAGGCCGTATTCTAGGGCCGCGTTTCTTTTTACCAAGTCCTTCTACATTTTTAATGACATTGTCTTTGTGATGTTGACTGTCTGGGGACAGAAAAAGGATGACTTAATATCATGTCTCCAGTGTTATGAGTCTTTTATGGGTGATAGTTATTTATTTAAAGGGCCATTCAAAAGGTATCTTCAGTAGCGCTCCACGGCTTAAACCTTCATGATGGCGGTAGATGAGGATCTCAGCGAGCGAGATTTGGTTGGAGGAAAAACTCACTTGGGTATTTAACAGTGATGAGAAGAGAGACCGTACTGGGCTCACTTTATGTATTCTGTTTGAGCGCAGAGCCAGCACGGTAAATTACAGAACGTGGAAAAGCGAGAGTTAGGGGGGGTTGGGCAAGGGACTTCAAAGAGAATTTAAATATTTTTGTAACAACCTCTGCGAAGCCTGTTCTCGCTCTCTCTCGCGCTCTCTCTCTCTCGCTCTCTCTCTCTCTCGCTCTCTCTCTCTCTCTCTCTCTCTCTCTCTCTCTGTAATCTAGCCCAAACAAAGACCTGCAAAATTTTCACATGCTTCTTTATCGTTTTTACACCTCCATATTATACTTCAACTTTTTACATCTTTAACATTTCCCAATTTTTTTGTACATTGGGTCCACTATATATCTCTCACTCAGCCTGACTTTACCTCTCCCCGTCACTCTATCTTGGTAGAAAATAAAAGAAAGGGACAGAGTGACACGATGGATTATTTCTCACAGATACAAAAATAAAAACTAAAGGGAGTCACTTTGTCTTATTAAACTGGAAATATATCAAAACCACGCCACGTTTTTCCCTTCGTTGGAATAAAAGAGCTAATAGTAGATGTCTGATCCGTCTTTTTGCGATTGGCTGTCAGAAATAAGGTCATGGAAATGCTGTCCTCTGATTGGCTCTTGGACTTGTACACCAATTGGTGCAGAGGATCCCTCTGTGGAGGCTTCCCATGTTTGCAAGGAGGGATTAGACCCCAAGATTGGACACAGTCCCAGAGAAATGCAGCTTTTCTGCAGAGAATGCAGACATGGAACTATGAAAGACTTAGACAATGAGATACGGATAGAGAATTACTATGGAGAGAGGGATTTAAAAGTGAGGGATACAGCGATTGAGAGAAAAAAAACTGGAAAATGCTGAGAGAGAAAGGCGAAACAGGACAACCAACTGGGAGAGACCAAGAGACGCAGAAAGAAGGGAGACTGAGAAAAAGAGAACTGGTTAAGACAGGGATAGCACTGGGGGGACCCTGGACAGAAAATGGAGAAATTAGAGAGGTGGACAGGATGGGGGGAGGTGGAGAGACCTAGAAAGAACATGTCTGGAGGAGTGCAGCAGGGCGACATGAGTGAGGCGAAGACCGAAGGATACAGAGGGATATATTGGGAGCAAAGTAAGGAGACGGACAGAGAGAGATCAACAGGCAGAGTGTAAGAAAAGAACGAAAAGTTAAATGGAAGCAGCAAAGAATGAAAGCAGATCAGGGACAATCAGTGGGGAGATGCACTGAGAAATAAGTCAGACAGACAGACAGACAGAAGTTGACAGACAGAGAAAGGGGTGTGGTCAGAGAATGACAGATCTAAGAGTGAATGGGTGAACCTAAGAGACCAAGCTAGAAAGAGAGTGAATGGAGCTCTCTCTCTCTCTCTATCTCTCTCTCTCTCATTCTCTCGCTCTCACTCTCTCTCTCTCTCTCTCTGACCCCTCCCACTTCTCCAGAGTGCAGTGTGTAGAGCTGGAGATCAGCAGCCTGTCTTCCAACCCCTCAGTGTGTGTCCATGTCTCCAGCTGTTTCTCATACATTCGGATGCGACATACCAACGCACACACTCTTTCTGACAGCTTTACACACCTTTTGACCAACCAGGATTGACTTTTATTTTGCATTTTTGTCTCTCTTTTTTCCACTATGGATTCCACTTTTTGGCTGAAGACCATCCCTCTCGGCTTTTCTATTAAAGTCACATTTGCCGTTCAGTGCATTTCTGTTGAAAAACCCAGCATTCGGTTTCATCTGTGATCTGTTCATCTTCACATCTTCGGCGCCGCCGCGGACTTTTTTTTTTTCCTTTTCTTTTCTTTATGACAAAGCAAGCATATGTACTCCAAAGGGTCAGAGAGATGGGACGGGATGTGTGAGTAGGTTCCGAGTTAGTGAGACGAGTGCATGCAGAGACGCAATCTGCTGTGTGTTTTGGGTTGGAAGAGTGAACATGGACATGATGACGGCGTGTTGGAGAGGACAGGTAGGGCTGATTTATATATAAGGGTTCATAAGGTGACCAGAAGTCCATCTGTCGACTTTCACAGAATGATTATTCGATTTCCAATACAGCTGTTTCTGGTGTGAAGGTATTCTCCGTGTGTTTTTGTGTGCTCGTATGTGGCTGTGTACTAACATTGTTGTGATTTTCTAGGAGGAGCAGGCTGCCAAAGCAAAGGCGGAAAAAATCCGTGTGGCTCTGGAGAAAATTAAAGAAGCACAGGTCAAAAAGGTGGGTGTGCCAAAGCCATGTGTGAGCGAGAGAGAGAGAGAGAGAGAGAGAGAGATAGTGTGTGTATGTGAACGTGAGGCGAGGGGATGGGGGTTTGGACGGGTTCTAGGATCTGACAATAAGGCAAAAATGTCATGTTCTGGAATTGTGGCTGCATGGAAAATGAACGTCTAGATTACAAAATTTAAAACTGAACACGTCAAAGAGATTTAAAAAGTAATGATGACTTTTTTGGTATATAGAGGCATTGATCAGCATCTCCGAGGCCAAGGCGCTCAGCTGGAAAAGGGTGGAATGCACCCTGCAGGTCTGGAATGAGGTTCTGCCCCAAATGGCGTAGTTCAAGTATCTCAGGGTCTTGTTCACAAGTGAGGCGGGAAATGGAGCAGGAGATCAATAGGCAGATCGGTGCAGCCACTGCTGTAAAGTGGCACTTGTACCGGCCCATTGTGGTGAAGCCTATGTTCCGTATTTACCAGTCGAGTTATGTTCTTACCCTCACCTATGGTCACAAGCTTTGGGTTTGTGAATGAAAGAACACGATTGCAGATACAAGCTGCTGAACTGAGGTTCCTTCGCAAGGTGGTAGGGCTCTCCCTCAGAGATACGATGAGAAGTTCTGTCATCTGGGAGGAGCTCGGAGAAGAACCACTGCTTCTTGGTATTGAGAGGAACCAGTAGAAGTGACCTTGAGCATCTGGTTAAAATGCCTCCTGAACGCTTCCTTAGTGTGGTGTTTCAGGCATGTCCAACCGGAAGGAGATCATGGGGTCGACCCAGAACACACTGGAGCGACTATGACCCGCAGCTGTTTTGGGAACACCTCGGCGCCACCCCGGAAGGTAGTCGGAGTGGTGGGGGAGAAGGACTTGTTGACCTCACTGCTTATGCTGTGGCCCCTGAGGCCCGGCCCCGATTTAAGGAGATGATGAAGTAGAGGCATTGATTTTTGCAAAATGTGCCATGATGCAATTTAGTTCATCATCAGTTCATTTTCTGTAACCGCTTAATCCTAATTAGGGTCGCGAGGAGCTGGCGTTCATCACCGCTGACTCCGAGCGAAGGCAGAGTACACCCTGGACAGCTCGCCAGGCCATCGCAGGGCGGAAACACGCTGACGGCTTTGCAGCTACACTTGTCGAAAGTCAGCAATGGTTCTTTTACATGAACCTCTCACTGTCTATGGTGTAGGGGGGGGGGGGGGTGACAACCCTGTGGAGAGTGGGACTCGAACCCCCAACCTTTGGATCAGCAATCCAGTGCCCTATACCACTAGACCACCACTGCCTCCGATGAGGCAATTTATTATGAATTTATTTCATATTCATCTTGTTTTCTTTTGCTGAGAATTTTTTTTTATATTTTTATAGTTTTTCCCCATTGAGCCACAGGAGTGATTTCCTTTTGAAGATTTTCAGTTTGATTGTGGAACTGGTCACATGACCAGAGCCATTTATTTCAGTCTTAGAAATTAAGTAAGAGCTGTGCTCGCGATGAAAGAAAGAACAGTGTGTGACAGTTGACTGAAATTGTTCCGTTTTCTAGAGATATATTTCTGTAAAAACCGATTTACATTGTCAGGGTATTGATGTGCATGAATATCACAGAGCTGCATATGTGATGTTTCAGTGCTGCACAATGCCACAGAGAGAGCGAGACCGAGCATCCTAAAAATAGGTCAGTGTGTAACGGCTGAATACAAAGATTTACACGGCAGTACGCTTTATTTTTATTATTTTGATTTTTTTTTTTTATTACTGCTATTATTATTATCATTTGTGGTTAAGTCATGGTTCTCGCACACCCTGCAAAACCTGGACTAGCCTTTGTGTCGCCTGCCAGTGAAGCTGGAGCAACACACAGGGATCGCTATCTCGATTTGTATCTTATTCTACATTGTCGTCGTTTATCGACGCACGAGGAGGAGCGCCGCTCCACAAGATGGTTACTGTGGTTCATACATGACCTCTCCTCGCTCATCTGTGAATGGATTTTCTTCCTTGGAAGACTCGCATCCAAGTGTGGTTGAGATAGCATGGGTAGTCAGGTCGGAGTTTATTCCCAGGTTCTGTACTTCAACGCCTACTGGATGGGACGCTAGTCCATCGCGGGTAGCTACTTCCCCACTGAGTGTGTCGGACCACCAGTTTGTAAAGATCCATGTGGCAGCATCATGTGATGATGGGAGCACATGCTTGCATTCACTCCAGATTTGGTGGTTGTATGTGATAGCGGGGCAATACTAGATATTTGGGGATTGGGTATATCTAAATTATTGGGAATGGGGGGGCACTGTCGACAACAACTCTTCAAATTTAATTTATTTATTTGCTAATTTTGGCAGTGGTGGCCTAGTGGAATAGGGCGTTGGATTGCTGATCCTAAGATTGGGGGTTCGAGTCCCACTCTCTGCAAGGTTGTCACTGTCCCCCCAGTTAGCTGCACTGGGGGGGACAGTGACAACCTTGCTGATCCTAAGATTGGGGGTTCGAGTCCCATTCTCTGCAAGGATGTCACTGTCCCCCCAGTGCAGCTAACTGAGTTAATTTGTTTGGTTTTTTTTATTGTGGTATGTCCCATGTAAAGACCACTTAAAGGTACACACAGTGAGAGATAGATGACATGAGCGAGATTTCCTTTCGGCTTTTTCCCTTTATCAGGGCTCGCCACAGCGAATGATTCGCACGTTTGATTTGGCATAGGTTTTTACGTCGGATGCCCATCCTGACACAACCCTTTAGCGAGGGACAGAAACATGCTAACGGCTAGGCAGCTACTCTTTACGAAAGTCAGCAATGGATCTTTTACATGAACCTCTCACCATAGACAGTGAGAGACATGGCCGGCCTTTGATAACCCAGTTAACTGCACTGGGGGGAGGAGGCGAGACGGTGACAACCCTGTGGAGAGTCGGACTCGAACCCCCAACCTTAGGATCAGCAATCCAGCGCCCTAGACCACCACTGTCCCGCTGGGTACACACAGTACCACTTATTATGGCAGCAGTCCATCTGAGCATTCCTTGTTCTTATGTATTGTGGAAAAGGTTTTATAAACATAATGGAGACAGTGTTAATCATTCTTGATTCAGAGCTGAGCTCCGATGAGTCCAGTATATAAGTGAGTGTCATCTCATTGCACCAGCACATTGATCGAAACCCCTCCAGGCTCAACACTCATAAACACATTGAAGCTCAGTGTCCTGAATGAGCCTTTCTTCTCCCACAGTTTCTTTATCAGGAGCAAATAAAGAAGAAATGATTTTTGGACTGAATAATGGAGCCTGTGGCGCTCAGTGTAATCTGATGAACAAGTGCCATGAACATCAGGGATGAGGACATGCACAGGCTATAAACTTCCCCTCGAGTTTTAAAAATGTGTAATATCAGCAGTATTTTAATAACCAATTGTTACAGAGTTGGTTTGTTGAAATTTCCATTTATGGGTCAGGTGGCGCTGATTAGTTTTACACCTTGTGGCTGAGCCTTTATTCACGGCACCTTTATAAACGTATTCATAACAGATGTATACATGTTGCCAAAAGAAACGTCTAGATGGGCAGTTTTCTATTCGCCGAAATTACCAAAACAGTTTTCAAAAATCCCCAAGAGACACTGGTGTGTTCTCAATAAATGTGATGCTTTGTGTGGTTTTTTTTTTTTTGTTTTTTTTGTTTTTGTTTTTGCATGAAGTAATAAGTTATGTAAAACGGCTGTTTGTTTGCAAGACTGAGAGATTATTGGCATTGAGTGTGGACTCGTTGGCCTGCTGATCTCCCTGGTGTTTCTCAGTCTCTACCTTTTGAGTCTCTTTCAGTGCATCTCTCGTATCATTTCTGTATCCCTTCATGGCTCCTTCATCCCCCCCCCCCCCCCCCCCACCACCACCACCACCACTCTCTCTCTTTCTCTCTCTCTCTCTCAGACACACACATTCATGGACAGCTTTTCAAATTTTTGTCTTTCTGTGTACACAATATCTTTCCGTCCTCTTTGTTTCAATCTCTCCTTCTCTCTTTTCTCTATTTCTCATTCATGTACGTACAGCTTTTCAAATGTTCATGTCTTTCTGTGCACACAGTATCTTTGTCCTCCCTTCTCTCTCCCTCTCTCAGAGATGTTAATTTTAATAAGCGAATAATATATACTCATATAATTATATACCATAAATATAAACTAAAGGGCAGTGGTGGCCTAGTGGTATAGGGCGCTGTATCACTGATCCTAAGGTTGGGGGTCCGAGCCCTACTTACCACAGGTTGTCACTGTCGTCGTCCCCCATCGTAGCTAACTGGGTTATCAAAGGCTGGCCATGTCTTTCACTATCTATGGTGTGAGGTTCATGTGAAAGAACCATTGCTGACTTTCGACAAGAGTAGCTGCAAAGCTGTCAGCATGTTTCCGCCCTGCGATGGCCTGGCGAGCTGTCCAGGGTGTACTCTGCCCTTGCCCGGAGTTGTTTGGGATGGGCGCCAGCCTCCCCACGACCCTATTTAGGATTAAGCGGTTACAGAAAATGAACTGAAATATAAACTACAGTGGTACCTCACCTTACGAAATTAATCCGTTCCAGATTCTTTTTCTTAACCTGGATTTTTCGTAAGTTGAACCGCATTTAACATGTAAAAACGTGTGATTCGTTCCGGGGGCCCCAATACTACCCCATAAACCCTTTAAAAATTATAAAAGCATACCTTTTAAGACCTCCATCTGCTTCAATATTGTACAGATGGTAGACGGGTTTAGCCATATTCCTTTGTGATATCACTCGAGCCCATTTCTTCTTCTCACTCGCACTGGAAATCACACGCGCGTATGTGTATGTGTGTGTGTGTGTGCGTGTGTGTGTGTATGTATATGTGTATGTGTGTGTGTATGTATGTGTGTGTGTGTATGTGTGTGTGTGTGTGTGTGTGTATGTGTGTGTGTGTGCGTGTGTGTGTGTATGTATATGTGTATGTGTGTGTGTATGTATGTGTGTGTGTGTGTATGTGTGTGTGTGTGTATGTATGTGTGTGTGTGTATGTGTGTGTGTGTGTGTGTATGTGTGTGTGTGTATGTGTGTGTGTGTATGTGTGTGTGTGTGTGTGTGTGTGTGTGTGTGTGTGTGTGTGTGTGTTTGTCTGTGTGCGCGCGTGTTGACCATGTCTTCTTAGCAGAGTTATAATCTTACAAATGTTTATAGAAGGTTAAAAGCTTGAGTCAAGAAATAAAGCAAGAAACAACAGTAACTCTGTCCTTTACACAAAAAGCATTATGGTAGATGCAGCTCCATAATAGCCAATGGGAGGGAGCTGCGTCATCCCTTCCAGCCAATGGGAGGCCAGCGGGGTGGGATGTTGGGAGATAGCCAGTAAGAGGGAGCTGCGTCATCCCTCCTAGCCAATGGGAATTCAGCGAGGCGGGATGTTGGGAGATAGGCAATGGGAGCTAGCTGTGTCATCCCTCCTAGCCAATGGGAGGCCAGTGGGACAGGATGTTTGAACGTCATTGATGGGAGAGCAGCTCGTGCATTGTTTGAATGCTTGAATGGCGCGTTTTAATGTTTGAATGGTGCCTTTTAATTTTTAAGATGGTGCTTTCGTAACATGAACTTGTTTCATATCCAGAGACAAAAATTTTAGGAAAATCCGTTTCGTAACCTGGATTTTTCATTTGGTGAGACTTTCGTAAAGTGACATACCACTGTATTCTTTCTTGATCATATGCTACATCCATATCTGTTTCAGAATTATTTTAATCCTCTTCACCACTCCATTTCTCTCATACAGGAGTGAAAGCTAACTTCTCATTTTCCTTTCTGTAAAGAAACAAAGTAATCATCACTGGTTTTATAGTTCTGCTCCTTGTTCTTCAGTTGGTGATCCGCGTGCACATGTCTGACGAGAGCTCGAAGACAATGATGGTGGATGAACGGCAGAGTGTGAGGCAGGTGCTGGATAGCCTGCTGGATAAATCCCACTGTGGATACAGTCCAGACTGGGCTCTGGTGGAGACCATCACCGAGCTACAGATGGGTATGTGCTCTCATCTCTTTTTCGTCTCCCACGCTATAGTGTGGGATGACGCGACAGATGCTGTAACATGTCAAGCTCATCAGTTAGGTTTAGTGTTCAAGGAAAGGAAAATAATGTCCAGATGTCCTTCATGGATAATCTCTGTCTGAATGAGCCATTGATTCTTTAGAGAGATTGCACCTTCTTTCATTGCTCCATCAAAAGTCCTGTGTGCCCCGTCCCCGTCCCCCCACCCACCCAACAATAACAAAAAAAAAATTTTGTGATCTCACATTGCCAAGGCAACAACATTATCAAAGACAATGTGTACAATCAGTGTACAGATCAATGTGTGCAAATAGTGTGGTATTTCAGCAGTTCCGTAACCTGATGGTTTGTGGGTAGAAACTGTCCCTGAATCTACTGGGACGAGTCCACATGCTCCTGTATTGTCTGCACAACGGCAGGAGCACAATGAGTATGTGGCTGGGGTGGCTGGGATCAGGGAGGATCGACTGAGCTTTCTTCCTACAGGACTGTGTGTAGAGATCCTGGATGGCTGGCAATTTAAACCCGGTGGTGCGTTGTGCATATCTGACCACCCTCAGTAGAGCTTTGTGGTCCAGATCATAACAACCACCATACCAGGTCATGATGTAGCCAGACAGAATACTCCGAATCAAACAAGAGAAGAACCACTGTCTTGCTGCTTTTGTGATCACACCCACGTGATGTGACCAACTCAGATCTTCACTGATTTTGCCTGAAGCAACTGACTCGTTCTACGTCTGCCGTCTTGATGTGAATGGGGATGTGCTGTCCATGCTGTAGTCCACTATGAGCTCTTTAGTTTTGTTGACATTGAGCAGTAGGTTGTTGTCCCAGTTGCATGATGTCAGTGTTCTCACCTCTGCTCATCTCCTCCTAAAATGCAGCTAGTGATAGCGGTGTCATCTGCAAGTTTGATGATGTCGGAGCTGTGTGTAGTGTTGCAGTTGTGGGTGCAAAGGGCTGAGTACATATCCTTTGGAGTCACCCCGTACTTTGTGTGAGTGTGGAGGATGTTACACCATTAGTCCGCAATACCTGTGGTCTTCCTGTCAGGAAATCCAGGATCCAGTTTCATAAGGAGACACTGGTGCACAGATCCTGGAGCTTCATGACAAGCCTTTATGAAATTATGGTTTTGAAATTGGAGCTGTAGACAATGAGGGCAGTTTACAGAGCCACTATTATTGTATTCGTGGATCTGTTTGACCAGTAGGCGATCTTGAATGGGTCGAGTGTAGCGCGTAGTGAAGATGTGATGTGAGCTTTGACTCAAGTCCAAGTACTTCATGATGATGGAGGTGAGTGCTGGGTGATAGTCAAGGAAGCAGCTCACATTAGGTTTCTATGGGACAGTGATGATGGCGTCCTCTGGAACATGGAATGACAGACAAGAGCAGGGAAAGGTTAAAAATGTTCGTGAAGACATCTGACAGTTCCTTAGCACATGCCGGTGTAGAGGCTTTTCTTGTATTTACTTGTTTAATGTATATAACTATAAACCTATACACACTCTTTTGCAGTGAGTCTGGACAGGAAGAACAATATGAAAGTGTTCATAGACTGAATCCTATTTCCTGTTGTAATTAAAATGTAGTTGCATTTTATTTCATCATACGGTGTATGTCGTGCATATTTTTCAATTGAACCATTCTTACTTTATCCTACTGTATGTGCTTAGGTTCTGCCTCCCTCTCTGTGTCTCCTGTCCCCCTCGTGATTTTCTCTCTGTCTCTATGTTTCTCTGTCTATGTGTGTGTGTGTGTGTTTCTGTCTGTGTGTGTGTCTCCTTTCTGTGTGTCTCTCCCTGTCTGCCTGTGTGTATCTGTCTGCCTGGGTGTGTGTCTGTGTGTCTCTCTCTCTCTCTGTCTGTGTGTCTCTTTCTGTCTGGGTGCATCTCTGTCTGTGTGTCTCTCTGTCTGTGTTTGTGTGTCTCTGTCTGTGTTTGTCTCTCTCTGTCTGTGTGTTTCTGTCGGTGTGAGTGTCTCTCTCTGTGTGTGTGTCTCTGTCTCTCTCTGCGTGTCTCTATCTGCATTTGTGTGTTTCTGTGAGTGTGTCTGCGTGCGTGTGTGTGTGTCTCTGTCTCTGCATGTGTGTGTCTCTCTTACTGTCTCTATCTTTCTCTTTCTGTCTCTGTATGTGCGTTTCTCTTTTTCTATCTCTCTCTCAATGTCACTGTCTCACTTTCTGTCTCTGTGTCAGAGCGTATTTTTGAGGACCATGAGAACCTGGTGGAGAACTTGCTTAATTGGACCAGAGACAGCCAGAACAAGCTCATGTTCATCGAGCGTATTGAAAAGTACGCCCTCTTTAAGAACCCGCAGGTGAGACCCTACGTTTCACTCTCAAATCTTCTTTTCTTTTCAGATTTTTCCCTTTTCTCAGGGGTCGCCACAGCGAATCACCTGATTCGCACATTTGATTTGGCATATCGGATGCCCTTCCTGTCACAACACTTTTAGCGAGGGACAGAGACACGCTGACAGCTTTGCAGCTACTCTTTACGAAAGTCAGCAACGGTTCTTTTATATGCCTCTCACCATAGACAGTGAAGGGCAAGGCCCGCCTTTGATGACCCAGTTAGCTGCACTGGGGGGACAGTGACAACCTTGTGGGGACTCGAACCCCCAACCTTAGGATCAATGATCCTGCGCCCTACCACTAGACATCATTTTATTTTTTTATATTTTGTGTGTGTGTGTGTGTGTGTGTTTCTGAGAATACTTAATGCATACTGTATATTGTGTAACCGTATTTGTACATATATAACACTGTATTATGTTTATATTATGTGTTTTCCAGAACTACCTACTAGGAAGAAAGGAGACATCTGAGATGGCTGATCGAAACAAGGAGGCACTGCTGGAGGTCTCACACCCAGAACCACACACACTCTTGTGTTACTTTGTCAATGAGTGAATTTAAATAAACTACATGATATTGTGGAAAAACGACTGTTAAATTATATCTACCCTCTTCTTAATATACAGTATTTGCCTTCCGGGCAAGGGGTTAGATTTAGAATTTTGTGTACGGTGACTCTGATGTACAAGCTCATAATGCTTTGAACTTATTAAGGTTTGCGACGTAAATGGTATGACTTCAGGGGACCTGATTTGATCCTGAGCCCGTATGTAGTAAAATGTATGGTGTTCAAGACTATAACCTACGTATTTGGCAACCATCTATAACTTTTACTATCGCACTGTTTATTATCATTCATTCATTTTCTAAGTCATTTAATCCTAGTTAGGTTCACAGGGATTCTGTCGCCCATGTCAGCTGACTCTAGGCGAGGGTGTGTACACCCTGGAAAACTTAGTTATTTTAAATGTAATGAAATGCAATATGCCATTTTTTAAGAAAGACCAAAACCAAAGTTGCATCATCTTTGTTGGATTGTGATGGTTGATTTGTGAATGCTAAAGTGTATGTGCTTATGTAGGAGTGTTTCTGCGGTGGCTCTGTATCTGTGCCTGAGATTGAGGGAGTGCTCTGGCTGAAGGATGATGGGAAGAAGTCATGGAAGAAGCGCTACTTCTTACTACGGGCATCTGGCATTTACTTTGTGCCAAAGGGCAAGGCTAAGGTGCGCGTGTGTGTGTGTGTGTGTGTGTGGGACAGTGAACTGTTTCTCAGTGGTATTTCCTGTTTATGGATCCACTTAGCATACTGTGAACCATATGTTTCCTGTTACTGTGTCTGTTAACCCTTTCGGAATATATACACAAAAATTTTTTTGCTTTCTCAAAACACTGCTAAGTTTACATCAAGTTCATTCTGAAAACTAGTTTTTTTTTCTTTAATGTATTTTATCATTTAGCTATAGATCCTTAATATGGCATTACCTGCATTCAAATTAATAATTCTAATGGAGTAATATAACAGAGAATGACATCATCTTTTATTGTTTCCTCCAGGCCTCAAAAGACTTGGTCTGCTTCCTGCAACTGGATCATGTAAATGTTTATTATGGACAGGACTACCGGAGCAAGTACAAGGCCCCCACTGACTACTGCCTTGCCCTTAAGGTGTGTGAGTGTGTGTGTGTGTGTGAGAGAGAGAGAGAGAGAGAGAGAGAGAGAGAGAGAGATTGATTGATTGATTGATTGATTGATTGATTGTGAGTGGGTGTGTTAAGAGTGTGACGCTGAAACATCCTGTGTGTTTGTGCGTTTGGGTGCACATGGGTGCCTGAAAGTGAGTGTGTGTGGGTATGTGTGTGGGTGTGTGTTAGAGAGAGAGTGTGTGTGTGTGTGTGTGTGTGTGAGGCCTATTTAAATGCCAGTATTCTGTATTGCAGAAATAAAATCCATTTGCCTGTAAATGTTCCTGTGGGTTTGATGCTGAAACATCATGTGTGTTGTAATACCATTAGTCCTTCATTTGAGCTCCCACCATGCATCCTCGTATATCAATACCATCTGCTTGCTGGCCAAATATCTGCCCATTTACCATAACTGTTTGTTATGCCAGACATGCTTTTTATTAATTTATTGAAAATTGCTCTAACATCATAGACGTACCTGTCTTGCAGATAAAAGTTGGGCTAAAAAAAAAAAGAATGATGATCAAATCAGTCCAAAAATGGTTTTAATGGTGTAGTCTGTTATTTTAATGAGTTTTCTTGATTAATATACAGTTGGCCCTATACTTACGAAATTAATCCGTTCCAGCACCTTTTTCAAAACCTGGAGTTTTCGTAAGTAGAGGTGCATTTTACATGTAAAACGCATGATTCGTTCCAAGACTACCCCATAAACCCTTTAAAAATTATAAAAGTACACCAATTTTGTCTGAAATATGTGTTAAACGTAAAAAAAATTATTTACCTTTTTTAAATCTCTCGAACCACCCATGCGACGCTTTAAAGTCCAGGGGTTGCTGGTCTGAAGAACCCTCACCCCCACCCTCCTTCACGAGGATGCCTAATGCCTCATTCTGCCTCAATATCGTTCCGAAATAATTGCCTCCGTCACTGAGGCATGTGATTTTTGCGCGAATTCACAGAATTCCGATTTTTTTTTTCATTGGCCCAGTTTAAAAAAAAAAACCAAAACAATTTTTTCACACCGAATATGTCAAAATAACCTTTTCCGCTTTTATTCCGTTTCGAGTTTTGCATAAAATGACCTCTCTTGAAACGTTACTGCTGATTGGCTGATGGCTTTCTAATAGCCAATCGTTGATGTTGAAACATGTACGTAGACATTCGTGCCACTTCCGATCTGTTCAGCTATCAAAAGCATGTCGGTGATCCAGAGAAAAGATTCTACTCGAATCAAAGAAATAAAGTCGTGAAAATCAAGTTTAGGTGGGATGGAAAAGGGAACCGTAGCATTCAATTGCCGTAACATTTGGTGTTCAAGCGAAGATTCCAGAACCCGACGGACTTAACCCTTTGTTTGCCGTTCGACCAGAAACTTCCGCGCAAATAAAAGACCCAGTGAAACAACCAGTTTCTGTCGCCGATCGAGTAGTTAATTTTGAGGTATGTTTGAGAATTTTCTTGTCTAGTTTCCGGTTATATTTTTCAAATGATTGTGAATGCATGCATGTTTTAGGCGGAGGACGTTCATGTGTTTATTCCGTGAAACCAAAACCAAAGCCTCATTAACTCACCAGTTTGAATAGGCATTGTTATTCAGTGTTTCTAAACAGCAGCGGGAGTGTGTGCTCGTGTAATTAGCTCATTAATATTGGAAATGTAAAACTATGAATCAACTAAGTTTGTTTCCAGATTGTGTTTAAAGACAATGACTGTTGATCATAGTGTTGTGAGGCAGGACATATCTATAAGAGTGACTATTTGATTGGTGACTGTGACACTTTTATTAGTGTTGGAATCCCACATGATAAACCCACAAGTTGAGGTACAGTATCCATATGGAGATTAGAAATTGAACTTTCTAGAGCTCTTTCAGTGTCATGAAATAGCCTTTTTCCCCTTCTGAAATGCTTGAAACCTAGGAGCTTCGGGGGGGGGGCTTTCCCCCCCCCCCCCCCCCCCCCCCCTTGTCCCTCCACCAGGGTTTCACCCTGGACCCTTGGCTGATTTTCAGATATTTTGGTGATGGTCAAATCACATGCCTGGTCACTGTATCTCCGCTTTTAAGGTCTCCTTCTGCTTCAATATCGTCCCGATTGTAGAGGGGTTTCGGCCATACTCCTTTGCGATTTTGCTCAACCACATCCCGCTTTCGTATTTTTTTTTATTATCTCCTGCTTCACTTCGATTGATAACAGAGCCCGCTTCTTCTTTTCGGTGTCACTGGGAATCACTTTCTTGGGGCCCATGATGGATAACGAAATATAATGCTGCAATGATCACTCTCAAAAAACTCACGAGCCAACAGTCCTGTTCAACTCTCCTTCACGCGTGTGACAAACAGGAAGTATGGGTGCAGTTCAGCTCCCTCCTGGCCAATGGGAGGCCAGCGGGGCGGGATGTTGGGAGACAGCCAGTGACAGAGCAACTCACGCATTGTTTGAATGTTTGAATGGCGCGTTTGAATTTTTGAATGGCATGTTTGGTGCTTTTCATAAGAAGTTGTTTCATATACAGAGAACGAAAATTTAGGAAAATGTTTTTCGCAACCTGGATTTTTCGTATTCAAAGGTTTTCGTAAGTAGAGGGCCGACTGTATATCCTTCCACATGCTGTACGAATATATGAATGACTAATTATTTACTGTACTGTGTTTTAGTTGTGGAATGAAACACAACAGTGAGGATTAATGCCACAACCGTCCATGGTCAGGAGTCCATTCAGTTCATCAGTTCATTTTCTGTAACTGCTTAATCCGAATTAGGGTCGCGGGGAGGCTGGCGCCCATCCCAGCCAACTTCGGGCGAGGGCAGAGTACACCCTAGACAGCTCGCTAGGCCATCGCAGGGTGTAAACACGCCGACGGCTTTGCAGCTACTCTTGTATAAGTAATAATTGTCTGAACTGGTTATTCAATACCATCATTCAACTGCAATTATTAACATATAATCAAAACATGAAAAATAAACAAACATAACCTTTTGTTTGTTTCCAATTTTTCAGCAATTACATATTGTGAATGTAATCTCAGTTTCTGCATTCAGAGTAACAATTCAACAACAAATACTTCACTTTGAAGTTTCTTTGCTACCGGCTCACCATGTAGACTTATCTTCGGTTTGACATCGATGTCAATTGTCTTGTGATGACGACCAATGTGATTCTGCAGATTAGTTGTTTTGCCGTCGTAAGGGAATTTCATCTCGCAAAGTCTGCACAAAACTTGTTTCTTGTGACGGGATTGCAAGAAATGAGCCCAAACTGGGCTTTTGTGTGCCGCTGCCGGTTTGTCGAATTCAGCGACAACTGCCATTTTTGTTTTTGCGAAATCTCGTTCTCTCGCGAGATTTCCATAGCAACGGAGGAAAATGGCGGCCCCCCATTGATAGTGTTATTTTATAGCTTTTTGTGAATCCTTTGTTGCTTTACATGAATCGATAAAAAAAATCGTAAAAACACAAAATAAATCGATTTTAAAATCGCGTTTGAAAATAGATCGATTTATTAGTAAATCGATTTATTGTCACACCTCTAATGTTTGGCAGCACAGCGTGTAAGATAGTTGTGGCAGCGTAGCATCCCACCATCCCACACTCACAGCATTCTACCGCTACACTCAGTGAGTAGATACCATCGCAATAACATCTCTTTTACAGTACAATTTTACATTCATTTATTGTACACTGTTACCATGGCCCCCAAGAGGAAGTCCGATTCATCAGATGGTAATTCTACCAAGAATGCAAGGAAGGCACTGTCGTTGGAGACGAAGATGAAAGTGAAAGTGAGATCTCCATCTCTCCCACTCCACAGTGTCTACAATTTTGAAAGACAAGGACCGCATTAAGGAAGCAGTGAAAGCAGCAGCCCCAATTAAGTCAACTATCATCACAAAACAGCGTGAAGGACCGATTGCAGAGATGGAAAAGTTGCTATACACGTGATTGATAATAGGCAAAGAAATGTGGAAGTGATGTTGCGAGCAGTGCAAAGTAAGGCTATGAGTTTATTTCGCATGTTGAAAGAACGTGCAGGTGAAGAATATGCTTCACATGAATTCATAGCGAGTGCTGGGTGGTTTCGTTGTGTTCAATATCCGACTTACAACTGGTTAGTCGGAACAATCTAGGTTGTAACTTGGATAGTGAGTGTATACTCTGCATCACAGTGAGCATTACTTCATTGCAGACAGCCATCACAGCTGGTGCGCGTGTCAGAGACACTTAGCATCATCACAACCACTGCGATGTTTGTCCACAGCGTCACACCTCCCTCCGTGAAAGAAAAGTTTTAAGTCCTGACAACGTTCAGGAGGGTAAAATAACAGGAAACAAGATAATTATATTTTAGATGTGAATATAAACTCATGTAGACAGTTTTTATGTCAACCAAAAATAAATAAAAATTGAAACAATAAATGACCCTTTATTGATGAAGGTCTTGGAGGTGATGGTGCCTCTTCTAAATGGAGATCTAATCTGCAAATCTGTTATTGGCTCCCATTATGTGTGTTATCCTGGAGGACTAGGCTCCACCCTAGAAACTTTCTGTTCTTGCTCTTTATTTTGTGTTGGAACATCAGTGGGTTGTGGTCCATATACACTAGTATGGGTTCGTTGGACGAGGATAGGTATACCTCGAAGTGCTGTATGGCTAGTATCAGGGTGAGCACCTCCTTTTTGATGGTGGAGTAGTTCCTCCGATGGGTATTGAATTTTTCCGAGAAGCAGTCCTGGTGCTCAAGGTCTTGCTGCAGCAGGACAGCACCTGTGTCCACATTGCTGGTGTCTAGCCAGGCAAAAATATTTAGCAAAATCCAGGTCTTGAAGCATCATCAAAGACCTTTACATGTCATGGAGGGGGCGTGTGCATGCATTCGCCCCACCCCCACACCCAACCCATTGGTGGTGGTCTTGTGGTGATTGATGCCAGGGAAGGCGATACTTGATGGGTGGAGATTGGATACGACTAAAATTAGGGAGAAAATGGGGAGAAATTAAAAAGAACCCCCAACAGTGCTTTCAGGAGGATGTAATATTTACCAGTGTTAGGTTGAAAGATGCTCAAGAGTGCCAATGGATTTTTAATATGATTTAAAAATATAATATTGCATACTACTTTCCACAAGTCCAGCATTAGTGTATTTTCTCTCTCTGGGACTTTACTCAGACTGCTGAAGTCATACAGATTGTATAGCAAGTTGTATGGGTAGTAATTTACTGTGCAATGTGCTAACGTGTTTGTTTGGTTGTGCGGGTATCAGGGCTTGCACTAGTGTTGCTGCCCCCTCGTGGTAGCTATAGATACAACCATATCAGAGATGCTTAGAAACTTGCCTGTCATACTAACACCCTGGGCTGTTCCTACAGCACCCTCAAATCCAGAAGAAGTCCCAGTATATCAAGTATCTGTGCTGCGATGAGGTCAGAACCCTGCACCAATGGGTCAATGGGATCCGCATTGCTAAGGTATCTATTTGCTAAACTTATGCTACTCTGACCTCTTATGTCATGTCATGTCTTTGACATATTGTCAGCTTTATAATCAAACTATACTAATGTGTACGAGTCTTCATAAGAGGCGTGTGTGTGTGTGTGTGTGTGTGTATGTGTGTGTGTGTGTGTGTGTGTTTCTGCAGTATGGGAAACAGTTGTACCTGAACTATCAAGAGGCTATGAAACGCACTGAGGCGGCCTATGACTGGTCCTCTCTGTCCAGCTCCAGCATCAAGTCTGGCACCAGCTCAGTCAGCAACCCTGGTGCGTCGTCTATAAACATCCCTCACTGTGACTGATTAGATGCAGTCTTCATGTACACACAAGTTGGCGTTAATCTGACGTGTTTTTCATGCACATGTATTTATACTTCATGATTATAGTGAACATCAAAGGTTAAAGTTTGCTTGAGAAATGATTATTGTGAAAAGCCTAATGGTGTAATCGGATTGAGCAGGTCGGACTGATTCTAAAAAGGTTGCTCCTGTTGCAATGACCATTATCGTACCATTGAAAATGGTCAAAGGGTCACTGTGCATGCTCCATTTTATACAGATGCCAATTAGTAAACAAGTGTCCATCATTTTGACTTGGAAATAAAAACAATGACATAAATATTACAAATGAGTAATTCTTGAATCAGAATGGTACTAGAGAGGAAGCACCTCATGACTTTACTTTCCTTGGGATCATGTTTTGCTTTTGAGGAGGGGTCGGGAACCTTTTTGACTAAGAGAGCCAAAAATAAACACATTGTAAAATATAATCCTCTGAGAGCCATATATATATATATATATATATATATATATATATATATATATATATATATATATATATATTTGTATCATATAATGTAATCATTCTTCTATAATCACCTGAAGAGAGAGGATGGTTTCACCACCCCTCGAAACAGATCTGTAGTGATAAATGGAGTTTCAATAGAAAGTCTTTGTCCTGTCCTTTTATTTTTATTATATATATATATATATATATATATATATATATATATATATACACACATATATATATATATATATATATATACACACACACACATATATATATATGTACTGAATACAACTAAGTAGAAAAAGAAGACCAACAATTATAAGACTCTGAATTTATTTTATACAACATTGTTATATATTTATTAATAAGAAAAGTACTTTTTACTATTAATGCTACTTCTGGTGCTGCATGGTGTTGCTGATGGCTGTAGTGTGGTTGATACTTGGTGAAATTCAGCTTCATGCAGGCTTTTAGGCTTCCATCTGTTAAACGTGACCGCAGGTTGGTCTTGATGTTTTTCACGTATGAGAAGGACTGCTCGTGTGCGCATGTGGAGCCAAACATGGTCAATACGGCACGACTCACACGCTGCAGTGTTTGGTATGTGGCAGGAAGCGCGTTCCAAGTTTTGGCAATCAGCTGGTCTGCGGGTTGAAGTTTATCCATGTCTGTCCATTTGTGTTTTGCTTGCCAGCTCTGCTTGGCTTCGTGCAAATGAGAGAATCAAAAATGAGGGAAATTTACCTCTTAACCCAAAAACAACTCGCAAAAGCTATTGCATATAATCCAATAAAATTAGAGTTTCGAGGTATAAGACCCGCCCACACACTGGAGTACAGAAAGGATTGGCTCTTCGCTGCCCACCTCAGTGATAAGTGGCGTTGAAATAAATTTATAGATTAAAATGCGTGAGATTTATTTATCTGTTTTTGTTTTATTTGGTGGCTTTTTTCTGTATTTTTATTTAAAGGACAGCGAAATTACGTATTAGTTATTCTGTTCATAAATGCCACCTGATTTATCTGAGCGCCAGATGCAGTCATCAAAAGAGCCACATCTGGCTTGCAAGCCATAGGTTCCCGACCCCTGCTTTTGAGGAAGGTCTGTGTTTAAGCATCACCCAAATTATATTTAGATTTAAGGGAAATGAAGTTCAATGGGTGAACGTTGACCACATTTGCTGGATCAACATCGTTCTTGATCTTCCTGTGTCCTTGTAGAGTCACAATCAAACCACTCTAGTCAGACGGATAGCGGGGTGTCGGATAGCACCTCATCCACACATGCACGCTCACAGAGTGTCGTCAGCTCCATCTTCTCTGAGGCCTGGAAGAGAGGAACGCAGATGGAAGAAAGTATCAGGGTGAGTTTTGAATCCAATATATTATCTGTACAAGTTGTTTATCAGGGACAAGGGGGACACCTTGCCAAGCTCTTGTAGAACTAAAACAGAAACGAACAACCATTGGTCACAGAGTTGCCAGTTAACCCAACGTACACATCTGTAGAAGGTGTAAAGAAACTGGAGCACCTTGAGGCAACCTAGAACCTCATTGCTGTGAGGTAACAATGATAACTCCTGCAGTAACCAATCATTGCCTGATTACCCCAAAGTATATCTGTGTCTTGGTACCTCATTGCAAGCATCGTAGTTCCATGTTTTAAGCACTTGTTGTTTACGCTGAGGTCTAGAATTGTTGGCATATTTAGTAAATATGGGTTTAATTCTCATATATTAGAACTGGCAATATGACCACAGATTCCAACTTCATTCTTAACATTGACATGAAGACACTATGACATACAAGTTGTCCTGTCGTGCATTCCTTTAATTCTTATGTCAACACATTTCTTCCCTTAGACGAGGCCAGAGTCAGCACGTGTGAGCCATTCTATCCACAGTGTTCATGGTGGCCACTCTAGCCATGTAAACACTGTCCATTTGGCGCAACAGCATACAACGGCCTCAGTACATTTGCAGCAACATGTTCAGCCTCATTCAAATTCGGTATCACACCCACATGCACAGTCAGTCTCGCAGCCTCGTGGTAGCATTTCTCAAACATCCATTCAAGCTCCACCCCACCCTGCTCCAGTTCCAACTCCACCATCTCCTTCTCAAACAGCTCCAGCTCCATCCAAGCCCTCACCAGTTTTGCCTCAGCCCTCTCCATCTTTGCTTCCATCCTCTCCGGTTCTACCACAGTCCTCTCCAGTTCTGCCCTTGCCCTCTCCAGTTTTGGAACAAAGCTCTCCAGTTCAGCCTCAGTCTGCTCCAGCTCCACCACCACCACCACCACCGCCGCCGCCACCTCCTCCCCCACCAACTCCCCCTGTCTGTGTCCATCATTATTCAGGCCCACATATATTTGCCAAATACAGCACCATCAACCGCCTGAAGAATGTGTCTCAGCCTGCTAAACCACACCTCCAAGCACAGCAGGTGCTTCCAGTACCAGCCCCTCAGCCGTTGAAGCCCCACATGAACAATATTCCACCAGGAGCTAATGTGCCACCCCCACCACCTCCTCCTCCACCAGCACCCATGCCTGCTCCAGGTTCAGCCATGGCAGTCCTGAAACTTGGCCCTTCAAGTCCCGCTACTATGTCTCCATTCACCCCACCATCCCCACAACTGCCATCTTCACCACCAGTATCTATTAAACCTCAACCTCTGCCGCCTCCACCTCGAACACCAACCCAGTCTCACTGTTTTCCTCCACCTCCACTTCAAATATCCATCCAGTCCCTTCCTCTTCCCCCTCCTCCTACTCAAGCAACTATCCAGTCCTCCTCTTTCCCCCCACCTCCACCTCCAGTACCTCTCCAATCCCACTCTTTCCCCCCACCCCCACCTCCAGCAGCTATTCAATCCCACCCTTTTCCTCCTCCTCCAGCACCAAATCAATGCCACTCAATGCCATCACCACCATCAGCTCTAGCACCTATCCAATCCCAACCTCCTCCTCCTCCTCCTCCCCCTCCACCTCCACTACCCATGCTGGCCCAGCCTTTTCCACCACCTCCACCACTCCAGTCCCAAGCTTTTCCACCTCCACCACCAGCCCTTGTACAAACTGAGAATTTCCCCCCTCCTCCTCCTCCACTACAAACCAACAGTTTGCCTCCACCCCCACTGCAGTCAACCCAACCTACATTAACTACTAATGGCCTGAAACACATTCTAGCCCAGAAGTTCCCCAAAATACCCCGGGACCTGTCCCCCCCAAGCAGTGAAACTCAATCGCCTCCACAACCTCCACCACCCCCTGCCCCTCCTCTTCCACCTCAACAGTTCGCTACTCCAGCACCACCTCCCCCTCCACCTCCTCCGCCACCCCTTCCATTTGCCTCCGAGACACATCAGGCATTTCCAAAAAGCTTCACTGGAGGATTTCCGCCTCAGACTGCACCAAAACCATCATCCGTCACCATGCAAGCATTTCCAGCTGCTCCTAATCTTCCAGAACCTCCACCACCACCGCCTCCACCACCACCCCCTCCAGCACCAGTGAAAACTTATCCACCACCCACACTACCCAAACAGCAGAGCATTACCAAGACGATGCCCCCTTTGGGCCAGACCTCCACCACATCATCTTTGGTGAAACAGATTGCCAGCCAGTTTCCAGGTGCCATTCCCTTAGTGGCCAACAATGTAGAGAGTCAAAAAAGCCCACTAATAGCACCTGCCGTTAAGTCTAAACCAAAATGGCAACCTGGCGGACAAGTTCAGCAGCAACAGCGATCTCCCGAGTTTCCACCACCACCTCCAGATACTACACTCACTTTCCCTCCACCACCAGCTCCATGTCCACCTCCTCCACCTCCCCCGGGTCCAGCACCCCCACCTCCACCTCCACTGCCCCCTGCACAGATAAGTTCTCCAGTGAAGGTCTCATCTGGATCCTATGGTGGGAACAAGAAGCCTCCCCCAGCCCCTCAGCGTAACTCCAGTGTCAAGTCCAACTCTTCAACTGAATACCAGGAGTCCCGCCAAAATTTATTGAGCAAGTTCAGCCCTAGCACTGTGTCTTCTGGTTCTCCTTCTAAAGACTCCTTTACTGGCCCACCTGCACCACCTAAACCTGGCAAGTTGAACCTGACAAATCTACCATTAGCTTTGCAGAACAAAGTGGGTCAAAACCACCAGACTAGCACACATTTTCCTTCCCATGCTTCAACTGAGAATAATAGCTTCCCTCCTCCGCCTCCTCCTCCTCCTCCGCCTCCTCCCCCTCCACCTCCTCCTCTTCCACACATATCAGAGCTTCCAGCTCCACCACCCCTGCCTGGCACTCCAAAAGTAGCTGTGGTGAATCCTCAACCCCAGCCTACATGGAGCAAGAACTCCTTGAAGAAAACAGTACCTTCTACATCACTGCACCACAACAATACAACTCCAGAGCCTCCACCACTGCAGAAAGGGCAAGCACCTCCAACCTCTCCAAAGGGAAGTTCCCAACCAAACTTTCTAGAGGATTTGAACCGGACACTGAAACGCAAGTCTTTGCGAAACTCTGCAGCCAAGGTGGACCCTGTGGCCACCATGGATGACATGGTACTGCCTCCACCTCCTCCAGAGCTTCTTGACCAACAGAGCTATAGTG
>CM045744.1:29581475-29618975 GCA_024760905.1 Plotosus lineatus | reverse complement strand
TTTGAAATCGAAGCAGGAAGAAATTAAAGCAGTGCGTTTCTTGTGGGTCGTTTTTTTTTTTTGGAGTGAAAATTGCTATATTAAGCTAAAACTTTAGTTATTTCACGGAATGTGTAAATCCAAGCTTTCCGTTTCTTTGAATTTGCTTGGACAGACTGTTGGCAAGATACCAAAGGGAGATCAACTATGTGAAGCGTTAACCGCATTTTCCTCACTCGACATTTCACATCTAGAAAGTCTGACCCTTTGCAAAATGTTAATCCGTGAAATTATTAACTTTTTTCTTTTAAAAACAAAGCGTAGTTTAATGTACAATTCATATATACAGATTCACATTCTATTTTGGTCCATGATGTGGCTGAAAGAATGTGTACATTTTCTTCAAAAGAAATTAACTAAAAAATGTATAATGTACAGCGCGCGAATCTAGCGCTGGTCCACCAGCATTTTTGTGGGCGTACAGAAAAATCCAGCCCAATCCCGGCCCCCATGTCAGGCAGAAGGCCTTTTCAGTAAAATGAACAATCTGCCGTCGCCTAACATATGACACTTTATAAACTTGATAAAGTAACACTAATAGTTACAAACTGTCCGTGTTCTGTTTACATTGGTGCGACGTCTTTCGGCAACGGGGAAAATTACGGTGCAATAAATTGGTGTCGACTCATTAACAAAATTGGAAATCAAAATATTGATAATTTTGGATCATCATTATGTATTAAATAGAGCTAGAGAAGGTGCAGGGCGTTTGAGTGGCATCATGGTGCTTCAATAATAATTAAAAACGCACTAAAAACGCGAATTCACAATTCAAGCAGTCACGTTGATGACGTGTGCGAAGGAGGAAAAAAAAGGGGTGCACACATCATCTGCAACCAATCAGCAGGAGGGAGAAACAAAAGCTCTCACCCATTGGCTAAATTTGAATCATGTGCCAGTAACTTCCGGGTTTGCCGCTAATCCATCAGTATAATAGTAACAATTTAACTGTAACTAACGACGTCAAAGCAAAGTGAACTGAAGGAAAATATCTCAAATAATTTGATTATGTAGAACGCTATCTCAAGACAACTTTAATGACTTGAGGTTACTGATTTCTATGTGAAGTTTTGAGAGCATAATTAGACTCGAGTTCGAGAGACTCAATCTAGTTCTTGCTTACATCGTTTTGTTTGCTTTGTTATTCTTTGTTCACCGAGTTTTTGATTTGATCAGCAGAATAATAAATAAAGAGTTGTATATGATGGAGAATTGGTTTACATGTATGTTTCTTATTCAGTCATAATAGCTATTGTACACCAAACATATAGGCAGGTGGACAAGCGAATGAAAAAATAATAATAACAGATTATCACATGATTAATCATTCCAGAAAAACAGGGGTCCAGTAAAATTCTTAGATATTTTCTTCTGCCCGCCGCCCCAGTCCGATTGAAAATTTTCTTAATTTCGTGTCCTGATGGGTTTTTTTTTTTTTTTTTTTTTTTAAGTCAACTGAGCAATTGAGGGTTCAGAGCCCAACAGTGGCAGCTTGCTTCATCCATCGCAGGTTACCTTCCCAGTATATTCTTACTGGTACCCATTTATACTGCTGGGTGAACAGAGGCGCACTTGTGGTTGAGACCTTGCCCAGGGCTCTTAGCACAGTGAGGGTTTTACTGGGATTTGAACACACAACCTCCCAATTATAAGCGCAGCACCTTAACCACTACGTCATCAGCCCCACTTTTAATCTCGTATTCGAATTCAAAGACCTGACTCTATTATGAAATACACCTTCTTCTTCTTTTCCTTTCGGCTGTTCCCTTCAGGGGTCGCCACAGCAAATGATCTGCCTCCATCTCTCCCTATCCTCTGCATCTTCTACTCTTACTCCAACGATCTTCATGTCCGCCTTCACCACATCCATAAATCTTCTCTTTGGTCTTCCTGTGGGCCTTCTGCCTGGTAGTTCCAACCTCAGCATCCTACTACCAATATACTCACTATCCCGAAACCCTGCTCCTAAGCTTCTAGCCTTGCTACCTTTCCACCTGGTCTCCTGAACACACAGTATGTCCACCTTCCTCCTCTGCATCATGTCGGCCAGCTCTCTATCTTTTCCTTGCATAGTTCCAACATTCAAAGTCCCCACTCTCAGTCCTAGGCTCACGCATTTCCTCTTCTCTCTCTACCTACGGACACGCCTCCCACCTCTCCTTCTTCGACGTCTTTGACCAACAGTAGTCCAATTTCCATCAGCACCCTGTTGGTTGACAGCACTGATGGCGGTCGTTGTTAACATTATGAAATACACCCCCTTAGCTAAATGAATAAAATCCTATAGTTTTCTACTTGGAGGAATGTAGAAGTAAGCAAATCGTCCTGTGTTAGTTTTAAGTAGGACTGTCTGTCTTCCTTTCGGCTTTTTCCCTTTTACTCGGGAGTCGCCACAGCGAATCATCTGATTCGCACGTTTGATTTGGCAGAAGTTTTTATGTCGGATGCCCTTCCTGTCACAACCCTTTTAGCAAGGGACAGAAACACGCTGACGACTTTGCAGCTACTCTTTACGAAAGTCAGCAATGGTTCTTTTACATGCCTCTCACCATAGACAGTGAGAGACATGGCCCGCTTTTGATAACCCAATTAGCCGCACTAATCAAGTATATTAAAATATCTTTTAAATTTGTTAACGTTAATTTAAGTATCCCACCAGTGTCATCCAGGAATCCTCCAGAAATCCTGTTATACTAAATAACTGGTTTCATATGATGAAGGTCTTCGTAAACATACTTAGCAAGTCCAATGCTCACGAACCATCAGTTTAGTCGTTGACCTGAAATGATCCACTCAGAGATTCTGTCATGGTGGATCATTTTAGCTAACTGATGAGTTAGCAGTGGACATTGTGTGTAATATGAAGTCATAAATAAATAAATGCTCACAAAGTAAACACACATGAATATGTTGTTCTGCCTTTAGCCTTGCTTACAGCATGCAAATGACATAACATTGTTTTAGCAAACTTAAACAGAACATTTATTACTGGTTACTGTTACTGGTGTGTTGACACGCTTCTGGCATCACTGGCCCTTGCATGTATCCACTCTCTTTTAGCGAGGGCAGAATCCCTCCTGGACAGCTCACCGGCCATCACAGGGCAGAAACACACTGACGGCTATGCGGCTACTCTTGACGAAAGTCAACAATGGTTCTTTAATGTGCCTCTCATCATAGACAGTGAGACATGGCCGGCCTTTGATAACCCAGTTAGCTGCACTGGAGGGATGGTGACAACCCGTGGAGAATGGGGCTCAAACCCCCAACCTTAGGATCAGTGATTCACTGATCCTAAGGTTGGGGGTTTGAGCCCCATTTCTCACCGACAGCTTGAATTAATAAGGGGAACAGAATGGCCCGCTCCATAAAGGCTTTTCCAGCACATCCCAAAAACTTTAAGATGAAGATCAGGACTCTGGGGTGATATATATATATATATATATATATATATATATATATATGTGTATGTGTGTATATATATATATATATATATGTGTGTATGTATATATATATATATATATATATATATATATATATATATATATATATGTGTGTGTATATATGTATCTATATATATGTGTGTGTATATATGTATATGTGTGTGTGTGTATATATATATGTATGTATATATATATATGTGTATATATATATATATATATATATATATATATGTGTGTGTATATATATATATATATATATATGTGTGTGTGTGTGTATATATATGAAAAGGATTCTTCATGCTCCCTGAACCACTCTTTCATTACTTGAGTCACTGTTTTATATCCATGATATCAAGGAAGAAAAAGTCCATTGATTTGATAACCTGCTCATTCAGTACATTATCACATCAGTGGACTGAATTTTATTGCCATATTAATTTTGCCGAGCCTCAATTAAACCAGCTGGAGCAACAATGCCATGGACATTAAATGCTTTGCTCAAGGTTAAATACACTTCATGAAAATATTAACGTCTGACTTTTTTTTTTTTTTTTTTACCTCAGGTAGTGTTCAAATACCGAACAAGACAAAAAAGTAAAGTTAAGGTTTCAGTTAGGCCGGTGGAAATGGGACACAAGGTCTCATGTGAGGTATGTATAAATACCTTCTGCTGTCAACTGAAAAAAAGCATGTTTAACTGAATTATTACAAACAAGATACAATCTGTGTTCTGTTATCAGACTGATATGAGATTAAAGGAGATAAGCAGCCATAGCTTAGTGGTTAGTGGTTAGTGGTTAGGCTTTGGGACCGTAAAGTCGCTGGTTTGATTCCCAAGTGTGGTGAATGGAGGAGTGTGGAGTACCCTTCCTTCCTCCACATAAATGGCTGAAGTGCCCGTGAGCAAACACCTTACCACCCCTCTCACTCACACACGCACGCACACAACTGCTCTCCGGGCGCCCCAATGTGTGTGGCAGCCAACTTCTCCATGTGTGAGTGCTCACTCTGGATGGGTTAAATGCAAAGGAAATTAGTTCCCTTGTGTGATTAATACAGTACAGTGGTACCTCACTTTACGAAATTAATCCGTTCCAGAGCCTTTTTCATAACCTGCATTTTTAGTAAATTGAACTGCATTTTACATGTACAACACGTGATTCGTTCCAAGGCCCCCTAAACCCTTTAAAAATTATAAAAGCACCTTTTAAAACCTTCTGCTTCATTATCGTACCAATGGTAGACGGCTTTGGCCATATTCCTTTGTGATATCACTCGAGCCCATTTCTTCTTCTCACTTGCACTAGAAATCACACGTGCGTGCGTGCGTGCATGCGTGTGTGTGTGTGTGTGTGTGTGTGTGTGTGTGTGTGTGCGCGCGCTCGTGTTGACCATGTCTTTTTAGCACAGTTATAATCTTACAAATGTTTATGGAAGGTTAAAAGCCTGAGTTAAGAAATAAAGCATAAAACAACAGTAACTCTGTCCTTTACACGAAAAACATCATGGTGGATTCAGCTCCATAATAGACAATGGGAGGTAGCTGTGTCATTCCTCCTAGCCAATGGGATCCCTGTCCAAGATGGCGTCATGTGGACCTGTCCAAGATGGCGCTCGAGTGAAGGCGACATGAACGACAGCTCAGTTGTTAGCCAATGAGAGACCAGCGGGGTGGGATGTTTGAACGTCATTGATGCGAGAGCAGCTCGTGCATTGTTTTAATGTTCGAATGGCGCGTTTGAATTTTTAAGATGGCGCTTTCGTAACGTGAACTTGTTTCGGATACAGAGACAAAAATTTTAGGAAAATGCGTTTCGTAACCTGCATTTTTCGTTTGGTGAGACTTTCGTAAAGTGAGGTACCACTGTATATCAAAAGTTTTTGAAAAAAATTGTTCTCATGACATCCCATGGAAAATCTAAATAAAAAAACTGCTATGTCAATATTCGGATCTAAGCAAATGAATTTGTACTTACCACAAAGAAACCTCTACGGTAGGTGCAGCCCTGAGCATCTACCCCAGAGCCCTTCCGACATTCTGTCTCTCTTATTCCAAATTTCAGCATCATATCGTACGTGTTTGTCCCCAGCGGAGCAACCTGAATCAAGGAGAGGGAGAGCATCTATAGTAGGTTTAAATAGATTGGTGAGTGAGAAACTGTATAAGCATCACTGTGTCGAGTCATAATCCGAATTCAATTTATTTGTGTAGAACTTTTTACAATTGATCTCGTTGCAAAATAGCTTTCCAGAAAAAAAAAAGGAAAGTTAGAAATTTTAGGCTCCTAACTGGCACGTCAACACTGGACATGACTATCTGGAGATCGTAAGTTTGAGTCCACAGCCATCCATAACCAGGAGTCAATGGATACAAATTGACCAGGTTCATTTTTGCCATGTGTTCACTTCCCTGTCACTCATAGCGACCACCAGCCAATCATGGGCGTCTGTGATCTCATTCGTATGAGTGGGCAGATAGCAAAACCCCCCCCCCAGTGTGTTAGGCTGCACCTAAATGCACATAGAGCGCAAACAGGCAGGCAGCAGCATCCTCATATGTCATTGGAGAAGGCGTGTGCATGCCTGTGCCCCTCCCTGGTTGGTCATTGCATGTGATAGGGAAGGTAATACATGGTGGGTGGGAATTGGATACTCTATGTCTAAATTCAGGGGCAGTGGTGGTCTAGTGGTATAGGGCGCTGGATCGCTGATCCAAAGGTTCGGGGTTCGAGTCACTGTCCTCCCAGTGCAGCTGACTGGGTTATCAAAGGCGGGCCATGTCTCTCACTGTCTATGGTGTGAGGCATGTAAAAGAACCATTGCTGACTTTCGACAAGTGTAGGCTGCAAAGCCGTCAGCGTGTTTCCACCCTGCGATGGCCTGGCGAGCTGTCCAGGGTGTACTCTGCCCTCACCCTGAGTTGGCTGGGATGGGCACCAGCCTCCCCGCGACCCTAATTAGGATGAAGCGGTTACAGAAAATGAACTGATGATGTCTAAATTCAGGCGAGAAATATGGGGAAGAAATGTACACATTTGTCCTTAAACCCTTTACATCACTAAGGGCTGGTGACGTAGTGGTTAGGGGGCTGCACTCATGATCGGGAGGTTGTGTGTTCAAATCCCAGTTAGACCCCCACTGTGCTAAGACCCCTGGGCAACGTCTTAACTACAAGTGTGCCTCTGTTTGGCAGTATAAATGAGTACTAGTAAAAATATAATGGGAAGGTAACTTGCGATGGATTAGCGTCCTGTCCAGGAGGAGTTGAACTCCTGGTCGCTTCACGTTATAGAAACCGGGGATAAGCGCCGGCCTGATGAGCCGCTAGGCTCAGGTATATAAAGCCCAATGGACTTTACCTTACCTTTACATCCATAATCAGCAAGGCTGTGGCATCAGTGGCAAGAACAACCTCTCTCAGACTAGTGAAATCCGTCGGTGCTGCCTATGCCACGTGTAGTGTTTGGATTTCATGGATCTTATCTAAAACTATAACAGTATGACTGTCCTATGAAATGGCATGAAAATAAACCAAACAAAAGCTCTTTTTAACCGAATTTCTGTCCAGTTCTTCTATGGTACATATATTACATGTGACACTTCCCTGTGCTGAGAAAAGGAATATAAAAAAAACTTGGAATAAATGTTTAAAAAAGCACACAGACTTGAATAAACATCAAGTACAGAGTTATCTCTTGGAAATAGAATTGGCTATGATTTCTTTCTGAAATCATTCACTTACTCTTGCACACAAGAGTTAATGACCCCTGGACTGGGCATGATATTAGGAAATGATGAAATCTTAAGGTGTACAAGAGTCCAGAACACTTTATCAAACTTTTCCACTTTCTATGGATTGGTGTTGCACTGCCGAGTTATCAGACACGTGCAAGATCATTTCTTTGTTCACACATTCTTGTTATTGTTAGTGCAAACAGATATAGAACCAAAACAGGTGGAAAAAGAAGTATGTAAGCCTGTGATCTGAGGTGGTTTTACTGGGAAACCTTTGCATTCAGCCAAAATGAACTGATGACAGATGATAAAACGCATTGGCTATTCGCTTTTGAATGGGCGCCTATAAATTCAGCTGTTTATTTCAGCTAATTAATGTTTTGTGGTACTTCTTCAGTCAAAGGTGTTGATTGGCATGCACTGGGCTGTCAGAGACTGGATTACATTTAAAGCAGAAGAAGTTGTGTTCACGACAAATTTGTGTAATATTCACATTCGATTGTAGTTCTGCTGTGAAAATTTGTGTCTGGAAACATGGATAAGTAGAGAGTATGAAGGTCTCTGAATAATATAGTTTGATGAAATATCAGTGAAACCATCCTGATAAAAATAAATGAGCAATTCCACCTACTCTTGTGACTGTAGCCTTGGACACCCTGTAGAGGTGATGCCGAGCATAATGAGTGTTGATCTCGTCCAGGGCCATCCTGAGTGCATCATCTGCTTTCGAACTCAGTTCAAATAGAGGGAGGCCTGTTGGGTGAAGGTTATCGTTGCTTTTGAATAGATTACTTGTGCAAAGTCTTTGTAAATTTGAATATATTGGTTTCATTACAAGCTACAAAAGAAATTGAGTTGAGTGAGATACAGGGATCTCTCACTTTCCGTGGTTAAATGGAGACTGAGACCCCCCGCAACTGCCGATTTCTGCGAAGTAGGATCGACCTCCCTGACTGACATATACATACATGTATATACATGTATATACATGTATATGTGTATATAATTTCAATAAATACATATTCAACACGGGGGCAGTGGTGGTCTAGTGGTATAGGTCTCTGGATCGCTGATCCAAAGGTTGGGGGTTCGAGTCCCACTCTTCACAAGGTTGGCACTGTCCCCCAAGAGCAGCTAACTGGGTTATCAAAGGCGGGCCATGTCTGTCACTGTCTATGGTGAGAGGCATGTAAAAGAACCATTGCTGACTTTCGTAAAGAGTAGCTGCAAAGTCGTCAGCGTGTTTCTGTCCCTTGCTAAAAGGGTTGTGACAGGAAGGGCATCCGACGTAAAAACCTCTGCCAAATCAAACGTGCGAATCAGATGATTCGCTGTGGCGACTCCCGAGTAAAAGGGAAAAAGCCGAAAGGAAGACAGACAGACATATTCAACACGGGCAGTGGTGGTCTCGTGGTATAGGGCTTTGGATCGCTGATCCAAAGGTTGGGGGTTCAAGTCCCACTCTCCACAAGGTTGGCACTGTCCCCCCCAAGTGCAGCTAACTGGGTTATCAAAGGCGGGCCATGTCTCTCACTGTCTATGGTGAGAGGCATGTAAAAGAACCATTGCTGACTTTCGTAAAGAGTAGCTGCAAAGCCATCAGCGGGTTTCCGCCCTGCGATGGCCTGGCGAGCTGTCCAGGGTGTACTCTGCCTTCGCCCGGAGTTGGCTGGGATGGGAGTCAGCCTCCCCGCGACTCGAATAAGGATTAAGTGGTTACAGAACATGAACTGAATGATGATTAACATATTCAACAGTATAAATACTTATAATAACAATTAAACATTCAAAAATAATGCATAAGATGTAAATAAAATATAAATACACACACACACACAGATGCGCACCTCACATAAAAATGTAAGAAGTTTTGTTGGGGGGTTTTGGATTGTTTTTTTTTGTTTGTTTTTGTTTGTTTGGGATTTTTTTTGCATAATTGGCCTTGTTTTGCCACATTTTCCTTTAACTTTTTCCCTATTTTCCCTTCATTTCCTTATTATTTATTATTTTTTTGATGATTATTTTTTTAAAAACCCGTGATGCGCTGAAGCCGCAGAAACTGAAGCACAAAGTAGCGAGGGATCACTGTATGATAAAGGGCGCCAGGCTTCCTACAACCATAAGTAGGATTTATGGTTAAAAAAAATGAATGAATGAGACAGAGTCAGTGTTAGAAATTTAATAAATATGGACGCTCGTCCTCTGGTGCATTTCCCGGCAAAATTTTCTTACTTGAATTGGAAATAAATAAAGCTGTAAGTTGTATTAAGTGCAAAACATTTGGTCTTATAAATGTTCGAAATGTAGCCTAAATGATGCTTACTGTATTTTAAATCTACTGTGTGAGCATTCAGTATGTTCTAACGTCATGGGAATCTGTAAAGCGACATAAATGATGTACGGTAAATATATATATAACCCTGGATGATGCAAGATTTGATGCCAGTGCAGAAATTAATATAAATAATATTCTTACTCTCACTTATTTACCTAACTGCTTAATCCTACTAGTAGTCCTAGGGTAGTGGGGAGGGCAACACTGGGCATAGACAGGGTACACCCTGAACAGTTCGCCAAACCAGCTCAGATAAAATAAGAACAGTTGATTGCATTCAGAGTTTTCTTGTTATATTTCTTGTTTTTGTTTTCTTTATTGCCTTGGTATGGCCTCAAGATTTCCTATCAGCTTTACAGGCACAGAAATAAAACCTACATTGAATGATATAGTATCATATAGTGTTAATAAAGTGATAATAATATAATGTTTTTACTTGTTTGATTTGTACTCAGCTTGTTAAATGTAAATTATATCTGCTGATGGTCTCTATCAGTGATTACAGAAACAGAGAGTTTGGTTGTTTGGTGAATTGGCTGAAGTTCAGTCCACTCTTGGACCTGAAGATACTTATAGTATTAGCATTTGCATTGTTCACTCTTCCGTTCAGTTCCTTTTCTGTAACCGCTTAATCCTAATTAGGGTCGCGGGGAGGCTGGCGCAAGTCCCAGCCGACTCCGGGCGAGGGCAGAGTACACCCTGGACAGCTCGCCAGGCCATCGCAGTCAAAAGTCAGCAATGGTTCTTTTACATGCCTCACACCATAGACAGTGAGAGACATGGCCGGCCTTTGATCACCCAGTTAGCTGCACTGGGGGGTGTGGGGGGTGACAACCATGCGGAGAGTTGGATTCAGACCCCCAACCTTTGCATCAGTGATCCAGCGCCCTATACCACTAGGCCACCACTGCCTGAAAGGTTGCTCTATCCTTACATATATTACCATTAATATCTCAGAGTGAATGGATAATCATTATTATTATTATTATCATTATTATTATTATTATTATTATTATTGTTATCATTATTATTATTATTATTATTATTATTATTATTATGAAGATAGAATGCAAACACATGACTCACCTGAACCTCCCAGGCACTGGAGAAAAAGAAGAGGTAGAATACAGCGCCTCATCTTTATCTGTCAATCAAACTGGAGTTCGTGGTCAGCAGCACCTGTGTCTACCTTTAAATCCCTGCAGACCTCCTCCGGCTGTGTTCTATTTCATGACCGTTCAACCCTGGTTCACTCCCACTAACCACTCCTCTCATGATCAGCGATATTGATTAATAGGATGAAATTTAATTTCTGATTTCCTCTCCTGTTCATCCACCGGGTTATATTTCCAAGGAACCAGAAGAGATTATACAGTGTTACATTCCAAAACCTAATCAAACTTGCTTCCATCCCCCACACCCCCACACCCGCAGTCTCCCTAGCAGAAGGGAACAGGGAGCTGATTTATTGGAATCAGACCTCTGCGTTTCTCTCTGTATCCTCCTTTCCCAGTATGCTGCTGTTTTACTTGGCCTCTCTTTTCTGTCTAGTCAGATAGAGCAGAATCCATACTTCCTGGAATAGGACTTCACTGTCCCAGTCTTATCATTAATCCAAGCTCTGATCTAGGGTCAGTTGCACCATCTATCTCTAAATAGCAGTATGTGGACAGTTGGTGTCTGAGCCCAGGCAGCTGTACAGTTGCATACATGTTCCGAGACCTTATCTGTGGTCATGGTTGTACAAAAGAAAGGTTTATATAACTGTGTGAAAGCTGAGCTAGCTGTAATAGATTAGGTAAATAGAGCTAATACCTCGTAGATCAGTTACTATAAGACGTGAGGTAAGATTATTGTGAAACATAAACCATACGAATTATTATTGTAAAACTGGACAAATACCCAAATCGGCAAAAGTACTGGACGCAATATTGATAACATTCACAACTTGCTCATGTATGGGTGCCTCAATCTTTTTAAACTCTTTAGAACGTTCTATATTTCTGCACAAATACATTTATTTTCTGAAACCTTTAATCCTGATTAGGGTCGCGGGGAGGCTGGCGCACATCTTGGCCCACTCTGGACACCCTGGATAGCACCCCTGGCCTTCGCAGAGCAGAAACACGTTAGCAGCAATCCGACGGCCTACTTTTTTTTTTTAACCAACAACAGCAATGGATCTTTTACATGACTCTCAGCACAGACAGTCAGAGACATGGCATCAGAGACATCAGCAGATTTTTGCACAACGGTCTGAAAGACATGGGTCTCTTTACCAAAGAATGGTTAGAGAGCAAATGTAATGTTTTTAGAAGTCAAAGCCTGGACCATAATCCAGTGAAGATGTTGTGTGAGCAATTGTGTGGAAACCCGCCAACAACCCAACGTTGAAGCCGTTCTGTCCAGAGGAAACACTTACCATAAATATTTACTCACCGTTACTACTGCACGGGGTGGGGGGTGGGGGGTGGGGGTGGGTGTGGGTGGGTATGACAGGAGAAGTTAATATATTTTTACCCCTCACAGATATGTAACATTTTGATAATTTTTCATGTTTAATGACCAAATGGGGGCGGTGGTGGCCTGGTGGTAAAGGGTACTGGATTGCTGATCCTAAGATTGGGGGTTCAAGCCACACTCACCGCAAGGTTGTCACTACACTTACCCACCCACCCCCACCCACCCCCCAGTGCTGCTAACTGGGATATCTAAGGCCGGCCATGTCTCTCATTGTCTATGGTGAGAGGTTCATGTAAAAGAACCGTTCCTGACTTTCGACAAGAGTAGCTGCATAGTCGTCAGCGTGTTTCCGCCCTGCAATGGCCTGGCGAGCTGTCCAGGGTGTACTCTGCCCTCGCCCAGAGTCAGCTGGGATGGGAACCAGCCTCACTGTGACCCTAATTAGGATTAAGCGGTTACAGAAAATGAACCGATGACCGAGTGTATTTGTGTTTTTTCTTTAACTGGGTTCTCTTTATGTAGTTATAGGATATCTGACGAAAATCTAGAAAATTCTAAAGGGTTCACAAACTTTCAAGCACCATTGAAAGTCCTTCAGCAACATTTAAAACAAATTAAGTTCATTTCGGGGAAGTGGTGGCCTGGTGGTAAAAGGTGCTGGATCACTGATCGAGTCCCACTCTCCACAAGGTTGTCACTGTCCACCCAGTGCAGCTAACTGGGTTATCAAAAGCCAGCCATGTCTCTCACTGTCTATGGTAAGAGGCTGTAAAAGAACCATTGTTGACTTTCGTCAAGAGTAGCCGCATAGCCGTCAGCGTGTTTCTGCCCTGTGATGGCCGGTGAGCTGTCCAGGAGGGATTCTGCCCTCGCTAAGAGAGAGCGGATACATGCAAGGGCCAGTGATGCCAGAAGCGTGTCAACACACCAGTAACCAGTAAATTAAGCTCATTTCTATTATTTGGTTGGATATTTCCTGGTTAAAATGGTACAGTGGCTTCCCACATCTACCCCACAGCAAGAAGGTCCTGGGTTTGATTCTCGGGTTCAGGTGTTTCTGTGTGGAATTTGTATGTTCTCCCCATGCTTGCATGGGTTTCCTCTGGGTGTTTCCTTCCTCAGTCCAAAGACATGATGATAATTGCTCCAATTTGACCGTAAGTAAGAATACAGTGGTACCTCACCTTACGAAATTCAACCGTTCCAGAGCCTTTTTCTTAACCTGGATTTTTCATAAATTGATCCTTATTTTACATGTAAAACGTGTGATTCGTTCCAAGGCCCCCAATACTACAAACTAACCCTTTAAAAATGATAAAAGTTTATCTTTTAAGACCTCCTTCTGCTTCAATATCGTACCGATGGTAGACAGGTTTGGCCATATTCCTTTGCGATATCACTCAACCAAATGCCAAGAGCCCGCTTCTTCTTTTCACTCGCACCGGAAATCACACATGCGTGTGTGTGTGTGTGTGTGTGTGTGTGTGTGCGCACGCGCACACGTACGTATGTGTGTGCATGCATGTGTTGACCATTTCTTCTTAGCAGAGTTATAATCTTACAAATGTTTATGGAAGCTTAAAAGCCTGAGTCAGAAAATAAAGCAATGAGCACACTAAAAAATCTCATGAAACAACAGTAACGCTGTCCTTTACACGAAAAGCATTATGGGAGATGCAGCTCCATAATAGCCAATGGGAGGGAGCTGCGTCATCCCTCCTAGCCAATGGGATGCCAGCGGGGCGGGATGTTGGGAGATGGCCAATGGGCAGGAGCTACGTCATCCCTCTTAGCCAATGGGAGGCCAGTGGGGCGGGATGTTGGAAGATAGTCAATGAGAGCAGCTTGTGCATTGTTTGAATGTTTGAATGGTGCGTTTCGTAAGGGGAACTTGTTTTGTATACAGAGACAAAAAATTTTGGTAAATGTTTTTCAGAACCTGGATTTTTTGTTTGCTGGGGCTATCGAAAGTGAGATACCACTGTAGTTGTGTTTGTTTTTTCACATGATGAACTGGTGAGCTGATCAAGGTGTACCTTCCCGGTGTTGGCTGAGTAAGGCCCCAGCTGCCCTGTGAGCCTAGTGGTTCAGCAAATGAGTAAGTGATTTTCTGGTTACTTTCCTGCCAATAGGATCATGAGTACTTGTTATATTTAACAAACAACGTTGAAAACCCCACTGGATGTTGTTTTGCATGAACGGCAGAAAAATCAGTCAATAAATCAAAATTGAATGTTTCTGTCCATGATTTGTTGGTATCGTTCAGTTCAGTTCATTTTCTGTCACCACTTAGTCCTAATTACGGTCACGGGGAGGCTGATGCCCATCCCAGCCGACTCCAGGCGAGGCCAGTGTACACCCTGGACAGCTCATTCGGCCATCGCAGGGCAGAAACACGCTGACAGCTCTGCAGCTGCTCTTGTCGAAAGTCAGCAATGGTTCTTTTACATGAACCTCACACCAGAGACAGTGAGAGACATGGCCGGCCTTTGATAACCCAGTTAGCTGCACTGGGGGGGAACAGTGACAACCTCGTGGAGAGTGGGACTCGAACCCCCAACCTTTGAATCAGCGATCCAGCGCATTATACCACGAGGCCACCACTGCCCTTGTTGGTATGATATTTACGGTATTAATTAAAACATTGAACGTAAACAAGACATTTGAGTAAACATGTTGGGAGTATAAAGCTAAAAACCAATCAAATAAAATACGCAAAAACATCAAAGCAAATTTTGAATCAAATCTTTAAAAATTACAAAGCAAAAATGAATGCTGAGATTAAAATGCTACACGTACTGTATTCACTGTGTAGCTCAGGTGGCATGTAGGCAAAGTGGTCAATACGTTCACCTCACAGCGAGCGCCATCCCACATTGGACAGGTTGAACGGCCATATGTGTTTTACCCTGCAATGGTCCTCTGAGCTGTTCAGGGTGTACCCCATCTTCTCCCCATTTAACTTAGTCGCCCCATGTACTCAATATGGTCAATCGACAAATGAGTAAGAGAGTGTGTGCAGGTATAACATGCAGGTATCATTCAATTGTTATCAGAAATATTTTAAATCAAAATAGATAAACCGCCTCCTCAATCAATTCTACAGAAAAATGACACATTCCCCGGGTTTGGTCCAGACTCTTTATTGTAATTATTCTCATAAATAAGACTTTTCAACAAACTGAACACATATTTCTCAGACGTCATCCCTAAAATATTTATCAACATAAATCTTCAAATAACAAGATGGAGAAAATACACGTTCACAAACACACACACACACACACACACACACAAACTGTGGGAAGCAGATGTTCTGGAAAAGTCCAGTATGAGACCAAGGCAGGAATGAGACAAAACAAAATAAGCCAAAGGTAAACATGAAGATGTAACGGGTGGATCGGACTGTTTTGAAACAAACCAAACAGTCTGTGTTTGCTTGCAGCGTGTTCACTGGACTCTAGTCGTTTTAGCTTCACCATGCCAAGTAGACTGGCAGAGTTTCTCTTTTACAACTGACCAGAGACCAGTTCTGATTTTTTTTTTTTTGGAGGGGTTAGTCTTGGATCAGATGTAGCAACTTATCTTTTCGGGTTAAGTTACGAAAGTGGCTTTTTTGAGCTCGGTAGGTCAAGCAGAACAAGACAGAAAAACACCACTCCACTTAACCACAATGCATCTGTTACCTAAAGACGTCAAAACGACAAGAAGCCCGCGTGAACATCCATGGGAATGTGGTTCATAGCTTAGGTCAGGAGCCCCCAACCTTTTTATCACCGCGGACCGGTCAACACTTCACAATTTTAGCGGGAACGGGGGTTGTCATAGATTGTTTATATTGTAAATATAATTTATTTATAGAAATTATTATTATTCTTAATAAGAGCTTGAACTTTTCTAAAAAAAAAAAAAAAAATGAAAAAAAAAAAAAAAAAAAAAAAACAACAGGTGATGGTGCACCAGCTGGGAGAAAGAAGGCCCAGCTTCACCCAAAATCCCCGTTGTTGTTTGAAACATGTCCAACTCGCCTCTGTTCATGTGCCCGTCCCCTTGTGAGTTACATTTTAGTGCTCAAATGACCGACATGTAACCGAGAGAATCCGGTCATCTTTCAAAATAAAAGACTTTTTCAAAAATAAATATCGTTCAGACTCAGATAATAAATAAAATGGAAATAATGAATTATTTCTTCTGCAGACCGGTGCCAATTGAGTGTTATTCAGGTTGGTTGGGGACCCCTGGCTTTGTTGACACACACGGGATGGTGAACACTTGTGATTAAAACAGTCTTCTAACAAAATGTCATTTGGAAAGAACGCAATGAGACATGGGATAAAGAACATCTTCCATTCCACCCCACACTTCATCGCTCCAAAGTGTCCATCAGCGGGGCCATGGCCGCCAAGAAGGACGCCTCAAACTCCCGATCGGAGAAGCGACTGACAGACTGACGTGCCCGATGTCGGATTTCGAAACGTGCTGCAGGCGTCATGGCGAAGATTCGCTCCATGGCATCGGCATAGCTGTCCTCATCATCAGCCAGGAAACCTGTTATGCCACCATCATAGGGTAGCACGATATCCATCTTAGGACCACCAGACCTGTGAGCCAGGATCACCGTCCCAGCAGCCATGCACTCAACCACACCTGAGGGACAGAGAGAAAGCAAAGAAATGCTTGTGTGGTGAAGTATATACACTCAAACAATTATAAACACACGAGTTGCATGAATTCTTTCTTCTCACTTATGCCAAAATGTTCATTCCACATGGTGTGCAGGCCGATCATAGCCTCTACCAACTCCTTCTTCAGCTCCTCATACGAGACGTTCAGCTTAAACTCCACCCTATCGGCCACACCCAGCTCCTGGCACAGCCCCCTTAGCATCAGCACCCTATCCTCATCTTCTTGGTTCCGACAGCCACCAATCATCACCAGCTTCACCAGCTCCCTCCTGTGGGGCTCTTCACGGTGTCTGTCCAGAAGTTTATGAAAGGCTCGGATCTGTAGGCAGTGGTCCTTCTCAGGGCGAAACTGGGCAACTGACACGATGGATCGGCACTTCCTGCCTCCATCTTTTCCCTCCTCTTCCAGAGGGACGTCAAGGAAGGCCTGGACGTCGCAAGGTGGGTAGACGACGCTGGTGCGGTTTGGAGCGCGCCACAGTGCCAGAATGTGACCCAGCGTCCAGGTGGAGTTGACCATCACCACGTCGCTGCAGGAGCCGGCGAGACCATACAGCAAGGCAAAGATACAGTAATAGACCACCTTAACGGCGCTCAGAATAGGGTTATTAGTGATGTAATCAGCATTATTGAACCTATAAATAAAAAATGACAGGCATAAATAAAAATATTAGGTAATAGTTTGACTTAAATTTTCTTTTTCTCAGAGATTATTAAATCTGCAGTTCGGTCATGATGGGCACCTGGGGTTTCTGTCACGAACCACTGACAGCATGTCTGTGCTGATAGTGGGGTAGTGCACATAACTCGCCACTCTGCAGCCACCCAGGTAACGGAAGATGGGCAGTGTGAAGGCGTAGCCCATGGAGTCGATGTAGAGATCAGGTGTGAAGGCCGTGAGCGCCTCCCAGCCCAGGAACAGTGAGCCGATGCTCTGGCCCAGCAGGGTGAAGTGGGGGTAAAGATTGGCTTCCACCAAGAAACGATGTTGCAGAAAGATAAACCGGACTGGACGTGGTAGGCGGATATTAAAGCGGCGATGAGCTCCATCCACAATCTGCTCACCCGTAACACCCTGATCACCCGTGTATATCACAAACTCGACGTCCGAGAACCTGTGGAGATACAATGAGAGGCAGAGCTAAATAACTGCACCAGCGATTGTCATTCCAGTAACAAGTTATACTGAGTTTTACACCATAACCAATCACATCTTTGCTGATTAATATACAGTGATCCCTCGCGACTTCGTGCTTCAGTTTCGGCAACTTCAGTGCATGGCTGGTTTTTCAAAAAATATTCATCGGAAAATTTAGAAAAATAAGGAAAAATGGGAAAAAAGTTAAGGAAAATTCCACAAAACAAGAAAGAGCACCACAGATGCAATGTTTGCTTTGAGGATGTTAATAGAGAAGTACAGAGAAGGTCAGAGGGAACTGCATTGTGCCTTTGTGGATCTGGAAAAAGCATATGACAGGGTGCCAAGAGAAGAACTGTGGTATTGCATGAGGAAGTCTGGAGTGGCAGAGAAGTATGTTAGAGTGGTGCAGGACATGTATGAGAGATGTAAGACAGTGGTGAGGTGTGCTGTCGGTGTGACTGACGAATTCAAGGTGGAGGTGGGACTGCATCAAGGGTCAGCTCTGAGCCCCTTCTTGTTTGCTATGGTGATGGACAGGCTGACAGACAAGGTGAGACAAGAATCTCCATGGACTATGATGTTTGCAGATGACATTGTGATCTGTAGTGAGAGCAGAGAACAAGTGATCTAGAAAATCTAGAGAGGTGGAGGTATGCCCTGGAAAGGAGAAGGTTTGAAGGTTAGCCTCAGAAAATCAGAATACATGTGTGTGAATGAGAAGGACCCAGGAGGAACGGTGATGTTACAGGGAGCAGAGATAACGAAGGTGGAGGATTTTAAGTACTTAGGCTCAACAATCCAGAGCAATGGAGAGTGTGGAAAAGAGGTAAAGAAGCGTGTGCAGGCAGGCTGGAATGGTTGGAGAAAAGTGTCCGGTGTGATGTGCGATAGGAGAGTGTCAGCAACAATGAAGGGAAAAGTGTACAAGACGGTGGTGAGGCCAGCGATGTTGTATGGTTTAGAACAGTGGTTCCTAACCTTGTTGGAGGTATCGAACCCCACCAGTTTCATAAGCACATTCACCGAAACCCTTCATCAGTGAAAAATAAAAATATGATTTTTTTACAAATTCAAGACATAGGTACTGTTGTGTTCTTGTATTCCCATCTCCATGCAGTTTCACGAAGTGTTCCTTTAGTTTTGCCGGTGCGAGACTAGAGTTGCTCAACTTGGCATTGCAAATCATTCAGATAGGATGCCGAGTCCCATCACGTTCCGTGATGCATGTGAATCCATGTTGTACATATTCGTCCAACCACTTTCTTTTTTTGCTCGACATAGTATGGATTAAAATATTCCGAAAAAATCTCACGACTTCACACATTGACTACTGAGCGCGCTAAATTCCCCGCGGCACTGATTGGCCAAGCAATGTAATGTGATCATCTGCAGCCAGTGATGGCCAAGCGGGGCGTGTCATCACTAATTGACATGATGAGTCGGGTGTGTCCTGACCTCCGTGGTAGAGGCTCCGCCGAACCGCTGAGACCGACTCACCGAACCCCTAGGGTTCGATGGAACCCAGGTTAGGAACCACTGGTTTAGAAACAGTGGCACTGAGGAAAAGACAGGAGGCAGAGCTGGAGGTAGCAGAGATGAAAATGTTGAGGTTCTCTCTGGGAGTAAAAAGGATGGATAGGATCAGAAATGAGTATATCAGACGGACAGCAAATGTAAGATGTTTTGGAGACAAAGTCAGAGAGGCTAGATTGAGGTGGTTTGGACATGTACAGAGGAGGGATAGTGAGTATATTGGCAGTAGGATGCTGAGTTTGGAACTACCAGGCAGAAGGCCCAGAGGAAGACCAAAGAAGAGATTTGTGGACGTGGTGAAGGAAGACATGAAGGTTGTTGGAGTCAGAAAAGAAGATGCAGAGGACAGGGTGAGATGGAGGCGGATGATTTGCTGTGGCGACCCCTGAAGGGAGCAGCCGAAAGGAAAAGAAGAAGAAGGCCAATTATGCAATAAAAAAACAAAAAAACAAAACCCCCCCAACAAAACTACAGTCGTACCTCACCTTACGAAATTAATCAGTGCCAAAAGTGGTTTCGTAACCTGATCTTTTCGTCAATGCTATCAAAACTACTCAATAGTCTCGCGTTACTGATCTGACGCGTTACAATATTTACCCGGATCCAAAGAGAAGATCTAAGATCAGCTCTGTGCTTAAAAAGCACTTTATACATTTGTCCTCGAATTACTATTTGCTCTTGGTCTCAATACTACACGCCAACATACAATTCCAAATATTTACTGAACAGCCAGTCCAAGTCCAAGCCTAAATGTACAGGTGGGACACAGTGTATAGTGGTTAGCACGTCCTCCTCACAACAAGTAGAACCTGGCTTCAACGGAATGTCAAACCAAGGAGGAAGCGTTTTTTTGTAGAGTTTATTTCTCCCCGTACTTGTGTGGTTTCCTCTGGGTACTCCGGTTTCCTCCAGAAGTCCATATACATGCACATCAAGTGAAATTGGCTACCCCAAACCACCCTTAGGTGCGGATGTGACTGATTTTATGTGTGTTGAAACTGCAATGAACGGGAAAGCTGTTCAGGGTGTACCCTGCCTTCACCACGAGTCGGCTGAAATAGGCTCCAGCTTTCCTGGGTGATTCACAGGTATTTATAGATTGATATCAACTTGCTGTTAGTAAAACAGTTTCATTATTGGAAGAACAACATTATTTTCATGCAAAAAAAACTTCAATCAACTCAGTAACGAACTCGTGAACTGATTCACTGGCGAGAGAACTGGATGTCGGGAACGCATCAAAAGGATTTTCTCCAAATCCTTCTATCACAGCTGTTCTACCACAGCGATGTGTAACAGGTAAAACAAACCTATGATTGCAATTTGAAGCCTTCATGCCAATTACAATAGATTTCAGACTGTGTTTTTTAATCCCACACATACCTGTTCTGCAGGGATCTAATTGCACACCAGAGGACCCTCTCTCCACCACCTCCTGCATTGCAGTACGGATGAAAGAAAGCGACGGTGGGCCGTCGGTCTTGAGCCTGGCGTGCTCTCCTGCTGGACTGAAACCAAGCACGAATCCCGGCGATGAACAAGACAAGCAATCCCGTCAGAACAAGACACAGGCAGAAGCATGGCAAGAGCAGCGACCATAACAATCTGCATCAAACCGCATCAAACATAGAAGAAAAGTGTTTGAATTACAATCAATGGAATATTTGCTTTGATAAGTCTTCTGTTTGTTAAAGCTCATCAAGTAAACCTCATATAGCATTATGGTCACATGACAGATGTTTGCCAATTACATGCAGAGTTTGTGAACTATTCAACAAAAATTATACAAGTATTTAACAAGTGGGCGGCACGGTGGCGTAGTGGTTAGCGCGTCCGCCTCACAGCAAGAAGGCCTGGGTTCAATTCCCGGCCTGGGCGTTTCTGTGTGGAGTTTGCATGTTCTCCCCGTGCTTGCGTGGGTTTCCTCCGGGTGCTCCGGTTTCCTCCCACAGTCCAAAGACATGCACAGTAGCCTGTAATTGCCTGTAGGTTCGCAGAAGGCAATGGCAAACCACTGCACTATTGCTGCCAAGAAAACCTCCATGAAGATGATAACCAGGGTGTTATCCTTCATGGCGGGTCACCAATGGTCGTCCTACGACTCAGGCACTAGATAGATAGATTCAACAAGTAAAAAAAATTCTGAGGGAGGTGAATGATTGAAGACTAGTTGATCATAAAGAATGTTTACAAACTGAAGAACAGTCGATGACAGAATTTGCCAATCATTTGGTTCAAAAACATGTTTACCAAAAATTCCTAAAATGAGCAAAACTTCATGGTCAGTGCAAGTGAGATCAACAAATGGCTGGAGAACATGGCCGCTTTCAGATCAGAGACAGTTAGAAAGTATAGACGAGGGGTGTCAAACTCGTGCCACAAAGGGCCATGTGGCTGCAGGTTTTTGTTTCAACCTGTACAGAGCACACAGATTGACCAATCAGCTGCCTGAAGACTCAGATGAGTTGATTAAATGAGCCAAGTCAGGTGTGCTGCTGCTTGGTTGAAACAAAAACCTACAGCCACCTGGCTCTTTGTGGCACGAGTTTGACACCCCTGGTGTAGAGGGAAGTTATGGGCAGTGGTGGCTCAGTGGCTTAAAAAAAAAAAAAAAAAGTCTGTTGAGTTTTTACACCCGAGCCGAGTAGCTCACCAGGCCGGTGCTTATCCCTGGTTTCCGTAGCGTGAAGCGACCAGGAGTTCAACTCCTCCTGGATGGGACGCTAGTCCATCGCAGATTACATTCCCAGTATATTTTTACTGGTATCCATTTATACTGCTGGGTGAACAGAGGCACACTTGTGGTTAAGACCTTACCCAGGGGTCTTAGCACAGTGGGGGTCTAACTGAGATTCGAACACACAACCTTCCGATCATGAGCTGAGCACCCTAACCACTACGCCATCGGACCCAATAGATGATGGGTTAATGATTCAAAATTCAGTGGTTCTGTCATCACTGTTGCGCCCTTGAGCAAGGCCCCTAACTCTCAATTGCTCAGTTGTATAAATAAAATGATAACTGTCAGTTGCTCCAGATAAGAGTATCTGCCAAATAATGGAAATGTAAATGAGGTCAGCGAAAACATAGTAAGACTTTGACATACTAATCTGAAATGTTGGACTCTGTGTTTGAACAAGTCTACTGCAGTGCTTCTCAATTATTTTCTGTGGCGCCCCCTTTAGGATGAAAACAACATTTCAGACCCCCCCCCCACACACACAGCCCCGCGAGTGACTATAAATATATATAATATATTTTATACACTATATAATAGTATTATTTGTCTATAAAATTGTTATTAGTACACCTCTGCGTACCATTGTATCTTTATTAACATTAAAAACAAAAAAAAGAAAGAAATATAGTTCAACTTACAATAAAGAAAAACTTTATTAACATTATTTTTTAATCTGCAATAGAAAATATTTAGTGCACCAATGTGCCTGAAATAAAAAACACACATCCCATCCTTATTTATACTCATTTAACTTATTTAGGTCTTAAATATCTCCGTCTCGCTCCACCTTACTCTTTGTTCCTGTTAGAAAAATTTCCGTTTTGTTTCTTGAGAGATTGTTTACTGTACTTCATATCGTTTGCTCGTGCAAAAAAAACGCTACACCATCGCGCGACAATGAGAGCGCCACTGCCAACTAGTGGAGTGGAGGTGCAATTACACTCAATTGTCGTACACAATTCCAGAAAAGTATTTGAGAAGCACTGATCTACTGAGATATAGTATCTCATGTTGTGACACGCCACAAAACATCAAATGATTTCTAAACCCATCTCGGGTGTTTTCCATCATTTTACAGTTGAAGTAAAGCGTACAAGTAAATAACAGGTTGTGTGTTATGGGATTTTTCGGCTGGTCCACCTCACAACAAGGACCTGGGTTTGAGTCCCAGGCTTAGACATTTCTGTATGGAGTTTGCATGTTCTCCAGTTTCCTCCCACAGCAGAATAAACTTTCTACAAAAATGTGAGTGTTCAGGTATATTTACATAAGCATAAAATAACAAAAACTTAATTGATTACAGTCTAAGAATGTAGCTAGAATGGTTTCAACTTGCTAAACTGGATGCATCTTGATTTATCTAAAGCTTTACTGCACATATTCAAAATATTTGAGCAGTATTTAGTTTTACATTAAAACATACTCATAGTTTAAAATAACCATTACCTGATTAAATCGCACAAACAGATAGATAAGTGGTCATGTGTCGACATCTTCATTAGAAAATGACAACACAACTGGATTATACTTCCGGGTATCGCACTTCTTCTACGCTTGATTTTAACTGTCGGTAGGAACGTAAACTGTGCATTACCGCCCCCTGGTGAGCGGAAAAAGAAAACACATTATTGATCTACTGTATATGAAAATCATAAAACTTCACGTTTCACTTATAAATAGTGCAGAGAAACCGCTTTTATAGCTATTTTATTGGAAAGGAAAATCTAAAAAGTATTGTGTGGACACTTTAGACAAATAAATAAATAAATAAACTTTTGTTTGAGCAAATACAATCCTGAGTCAGATACATTGTGTACATTTTGGACCCTGTTGTGGTTGCTAATACTTGAGTCTACAGAGTGAATACAAAAAACAAGATTTGTGCAGTGATTATATATTTAAATCTATATCTCTGTGTAGGACATTCTCCGAACGAGTACTGCAAAAGTTTAACTAGTAAAGTCAACATATCCAAATCAATACTCTTCACCATCTCATTATTGCACAAGTGTTGTATGAGCCAACAGACCAAAGATGAGACCTCTGGCTTTATTGGCCATTTTAATATATTTTCATTTCATACTGAAAAAATGTTATTGCACATCAGGACAGTAAGTACAGTTTTTCAGCACTAAATTCTGTGGGGGCTTTTTTTTTTCCAGAACATGGTGTATTTGTCTATAGCTGTTTTAGAAACCTGGTCAGTTTTATTCTGGGGTGTAGTTCATACTAAATGCTGAGAAATAAGGCTGAGACTATGGTTGGTGTATGGTTTTTGAGCTGAGCACTTTTCTCATGGAATTTAGCCTGAAAAAATTGTGGTCAGTGATGTAAAAGACATTTGAACATGTGCGTTTGGCATTTATGTCTACGTCAATTCTATTGAGCTGGGAAAATCATATAGACACAAAAGCTATTGCAAAACAAGAAGTAATTATGGTGCATAGTATATGAGCTGTATGAATATAAATGTATAAAGTGTGTGTGTATATATATATATATATATATATATATATATATATATATATATATATATATATATATATATCTTTGGTTGTAACTCCATGTTTTGTTTTGTTTTTCACGTCTTTATATAAATCAGTGATAAAGTTCTGTCCATCACACCTACAACAGAGGAACAAGTGAACCTACTGCGGAACATATCCAGCCATAATGAAGTATGTACTGTTCACACACACACACACACACACACACACACACACACACACACACACACACACACACACACACAGTTATGGGAAAATAATCAAACGTGGAGTGGACAACTGAAATCACTGCAACCACTCACCCTCTCGCTTGCTGAACCACTCAATCCTTGTCACGGGAAGGCGGTGTCTTTTGTACACCCTGAACAGCTTGCTAGACCATCACAGGGTAATATACACACAACTATTCACACTCACTTACACACCTACAAGCAACTTAATACAGCCAGTTAGACTAATGCACACGTTTTGTTTTTTGTTTTGTTTTATGGTGGGAGAAAACCATACTACTCGGAAGAAACCCATACAAGCATGGAAAGGACATGCAAAGTGCATGCATTCTTTTCCTATAAGATTCATCCATTCATTCATTTTCTGTAACCACTTAATCCTATTAGGATCGCAGGGGGGTGGCGCCCATCCCAGCCGACTCCGGGCGAGGGCAGAGAACAGAGCCCTGGACGGCTCACCAGGCCATTGCAGGTTGGAAACACGCTGTCGGCTTTGCAGCTACCTTTGTTGAAAGTCAGAAATGGTTCTTTTACATGAACCTCTCACCATAGACAGTGAGAGACATGACCGGCCTTTGATAACCCAGTTAGCTGCACTGGGGGGGGACAGTGACAACCTTGTGGAGAGTGGGGCTTGAATCACCAACCTTAGGATCAGTGATCCAGCACCTTTGCCACCAGGTCACCACCACCCCTTCCTAGAAGATCACATCCTAAATATCCTGAGCCATTTTTATTCTTCCTAAACCTGAAGCAATACTCCTTAATAAAAATAGCTTTGCTATTCATGAAAAAATGACACATAATACATTTTAGTACATTTTTGTTGAATTTAATGTTGTTGAAGATCTAAGAAACAAGTTTGTCCCTGTTATTATTTATAAGGGTGGGCGCTTATTAAAATGGTTACCAGCAGAGTGGAACGGTAAGTGTTTATTACCATAGAGGTGGAAAACATGAATAATAACAGAACAATAAAAGAGTTTTACTGGTATTTGTATTATTCAATTTGTAGTATCAACCAAACTACTTACATGAAAGCTGAAAATAAACAGACAACAGCATAAATTAAAAAAAAAAGACTTTTCCTTCCCTTCTTCCCCTCCTGGTGCTTTTCCTTTAAACATTTCCTTTAAACATTTTCCCAAGTAAAATGAGCCAATCAGAATGTCAACTTTAGCACATGGCAAGTTGAACCAATCAACACAAAGTACATGGCCTGAATGTCATTAAATGTATGAAGTTAGTTGAAAAATACTGGTCACTTTCTGATAGGTCCATATCTGGCTCATCGCTCCATTCATTCAGAGCATCCCATAGTTTTGCTGTAGCAGTTTCTAATGGTTCATCAGTTGTTGGACTTTTACCAAGAGAACACAGCAAAATATTTTCCTGTTTTTTTTAAAGCACAGCGGAACAATCAAATGTGTTGTTACTGATGAACATTATAGACATTCCCAAGTTGCAGGGGGTCTTGAAATACCGTGTAAACTCACTTTTACAGGCAGTGAACGCCTCATTTTACGATTACAGAGACTGATCGAATAAAATTGGTAAGTTTGATCTACGATTTTGCTCCCAGTATACATGGGCGGTTATTAGACGTAAGATAATATATATATATATATATATATATATATATATATATATATATATATATATATATATATATATATATATATATGGGGGGGCTTATTGGAGCGGGGCACTTATTATGACAAATATGGTATTTACAATTTTCCTGCATTATACAGTTCCTCTCTTCAGTTTTCCTTATTTTCTCTCTTGAAGTTATTATGACAAAGAATTTTCCAAACAACCACTCTGAGTTTGTCATATTTTCAAAAATACAGTCAAATCCAACACAAATACATTATTAAACCACCAGGGAGTAAGGGCCGACTGTTTGAGAAGTCCAAGTACACAGATGTAGCAATGTCATGGCATCTATTTGAGCCTGACCTTAGTGTATTGTGCGGCATTTCAAATGTCTAATCTATTTAAATCAATGCAAGTAGAACACATATGGCTTTTTGATAATATTTTAGGTGTCAGGAACGAGAGGCCAGACAGATGCAGGTGATGTTTAACAGTTTATTAAAGTTGAGCATTCAAAGCCAAATCATGAAGCAAGTCCATGGTCAGGGTTCAGGCAAACGGTTGGCATCACACTGGCAAAGGTAATGGGAAGCCAGGAACTATTAAATTAAAAAAAAAAGGAACAATGGATGAGCGTGTGATGAGTGATCAATTTCAATATGAAATCCTCATAAACAAAGAATAAAACAAAATACTGTACCTGTAATTAAAACATTTTCGTAGTCAGATGGGATTTGTGGAACCATGGGAAAAAGTTTAAAATGGAAACTGAACAAAGCATGGCAGGTGTGTTCTGATGATGTGGCAACAAGGAAACAAGAAAAAAATATATATAAAAAAAGTCTTTAACCCTCAACTGCTCGGTTGTATAAAGAAGATAAAACTGTGAGTCACCCTGGATAGGGACGTCTGCCAGATGCTGTAAATGTAAAGAATGACTTTATTGCAATTCCACTGATTGTATGCCAAACACCTGAAAATATTAAACTCCTGATGTGAGAGTATGAGAGGAACAAGCTGTCATGCGTGAGTGAAGAACACAGAACGATAGAATGGAAGAATGAGGAGTGGACTTAATGAATGTCAATGCACTTCCAACACAGGAGAGGAACTGATTCTATTGGTAGAACTGAAAGAAAACCTTTAATACAGTTACTGTACTACTTTAATAGACAGTGATGGCTCAGCAGTTAAGGTCCTGGGTTACTGATCCAGAGGGAGGGGTTCCCAGCCCCAGTACCACCAACCTGACACTGTTCAGCCCTGAAGCAAGTCCTTTGACCTTCAATTGCATTCAGTTGTATAATATTTTTATTATTATGCATTGATTTTATATATATATATATATATATATATATATATATATATAAAACTAAAGTATATATATACTGTATATATCACCTATGGGCAATTTGGAATAGCCAAATAACCTACTGTGCATATTTTTGGACTGTGGGAGTTAACTGGGGCGCCCAGAGGGGACCCATGAAAGCACAGGGAGAACATGCAAATTCCACACAGAAATGTCGGAGCTGGGAATTGAACACAGAACGTTCTTGCTGTGAGGTGGACATGCTAACCACTACGCCACTGTGCCGCCTGACATTCATGTATAAAGCCCATATCTCACTATCCTTTTCACCGATTTTACTAAACAATGACTTCAGTGGTGGCCTGGTGGAGGGCAGTGGTGGTCTGGTGGTAAAAGGTGCTGGATCGCTGATCCGAGGGTTGGGGGTTCGGGTCCCACTCTCCACAAGGTTGTCACTGTCCCCCCCAGTGCAGCTAACTGGGTTATCAAAGGCCGGCCATGTCTCTCACTGTCTATGGTGAGAGGTTCATGTAAAAGAACCATTGCTGACTTTCATAAAGAGGAGCTGCATGACTGTCAGCGTGTTTCCACCCCTTGCTAAAGGGTTGTGTAAGGAAGGGCATCCGACGTAAAATCCTATGCCAAATCGAATATGCAGATCATCAATATGACTTTCATGAAGATGGAGGCAGTTGATTCGCTGTGGCAACCCCTGAAGGGAACAGCCGGAAGGAAAAGAAGAAGAAAGAACAATGACTTCAAAATAACCTTCTGATGGTACTGAATATTATGCACTATTAGCAGTACTGGACGTTGCAAACATTTAATTTTGCTTTCAAGACTATATTTATAACAGGAAAATAATCAAATGGCCTCTTATATAACTAAATATATAATATTGTGGCAAATATAACATCACATTGTGTAAGTGTTGGCCCTGTGATGGCCTGGCAAGCTGTCCAGGGTGTACCCTGCCCTCACCTGGAGTTGGCTGGGATGGGCACCAGCCTCTCCGTGACCTAATTAGGATTAAGCGGTTCAGAAAATGAATGAATGAATGACATCACACTGAAAAATTAAAACCATCACTCAAGGTGAGTAGTACTTCTGCCTACAGGCCATTGTCATGATTTTCCGTATTACTGTAACATAATATTCTGCTGCGTTCACAAAACATTCTGTATACTTGTAATGATTAATGTAAGGCAGAGTTGATGAAAATCAGTTTATCAGGAATGAAGTTATCAGTTGCTAGTATCACACACACATCCGACAAGACTTGCGTTGATAACTATACAGTGATCCCTCGCTACTTCATGCTTCAGTGCATCATGGGTTTTTCAAAAATATTTGTAGAAAATTTAAAAAATTAGAAAATTTAGGGAAAATAAGGGAAGAGTTAAGAAAATGCTGCAAAACAAGGCCAATTATGCAAACAAACAAACAAACAAACAAACAAAAACAAAAAAAACAACCCAAAACCCCCCAACAAAACTACAGTACTTACATTTTTATGTGAGGTGTGCATCTGTGTGTGCGTGCGCATCTGTATGTGTGTGTATTTATATTTTATTTACATCTTATGTTATTTTTTAATGTTTGTTATTATAAGAATTAATAGCGTTGAATATGTATTTATTGATATAATATACACATATACATGAACATATACGTCAGTCAGGGGAGGTCGATCCTACTTTGCAGAAATAGGCGGTCGCAGGGGGATCTCGGTCCCCATTAACCGCAGAAAGTGAGGGATCCCTGTATATACAAATTTACATACTGATATCTACATGCATGCATTTATATATCATTATTATCTTTTTCCGCTTAATCCGGGATCGGGTTGCGGGGGCAGCAGCCTAAGCAATGAGGTTCAGATGCCCCTCTCCCAGCCATTTTCTACAGCTCTTCCTGGTGGACACCGAGGCAGACCCAGACCAGCCGAGAAACATAATCCTTCTAGGGTGTTCTGGGTCAACCCCGAGGTCTCTTCCCAGTTGGACCATGCCCGAAACACCACACCAGGGAGGTGTTCGGGAGGCATTCGATCTGGATCTCTGAACGACCTCAACTAGCTCTCAATGCAGAGGAACAGCGGTTTTACTCTGAACTTCCCCGGATGCCCCGCCACCCTTCAAGAGGGAGCTTATTTCAGCCGCTTTTTATTTGTATTGAAAACAATGTGAGAAAAAATATGTGAATCGTATATTTTTTCTCACAATGTTTTTTCACACTAATAAAAACATAAAGACAGCAAAAAATCACCTGCTTATGTTTTTATTACCAAAAAACCTTTTACCCCAAATTTCCTCATTTACATTAATGTGTATAATATCTAATTGTTTGTATTTTATTGTGTGGGGCAGTGGTGGCATAGTGGTTAATGCAATGGGCTATTAATCTGAAGATCAGTGGTTCCATCCCCATTGTTGGGCTCTTGAGCAAGACCTTTAACCCTCAATGCTCAAATTGTTTAAAAATTATAAATTGCAAGTCGCTCTGGATAAGAATGTCTGCCAAATGTTGTAATGGTGGGTTTGTTGTTTTTGTTTGTTTTGCTATGAATCAGACAGTCCTGTGGCAGCCTGCATCCTCCCATCACATTGAAGCGAACATACCTGTTCACCTGTACGTCCAATCCAGCAGTGTAACACAAGTTACTGAGTTCCTGAACACATATGGATTCACCTTCAGGTAAAGCAGGCTTTATAAGGAAATACTCCTCCGGGTTATACGGCATTTTTGTGTAACTTCATTGTGAATAGCTGGGACTGTGGATGAGTCCCAATGACAGAGTATAGCCTCAAAACTTTGCATCTGTATTACAAAATGTGACATGACGACATGACAAGATTGTGAACTGAATCTCGGATATGTTGTGGTTTCTGCAGCGTTCTGCTGGAGAACACGCAGCAGCTGATTGAGGAACAGACTCGGAACGACACATCAGATCCCAAGAGTGGTGGCATGAATTATGAAAGATATTACTCTTTAGAGGATGTAAATCAAGAATCTGCGTGTGAGAGAAATTGCATGTTGTTATGTGTAATCTTGTGGGATTTGTCTTCATTTTGTCATTTTATTTTTTAGATTTATCATTTTGTAAATGAAACAAGCCACGAGCATCCCGACATGACCAAACTCATTCTGATTGGTTCGTCATTCGAGAAAAATCCACTGTATGTCTTGAAGGTAATTTTTTTTATTCCTTCAAGAAATTAAAAATGGAACACCATGCAGCATGGATAGTACAGCAACCAGACTCTATATGGGTATTGGTTTTAACTCCCATGTGCTATGGTATGTGGGTGTGACCTAATTTATTTGACAGCTGAAGTTTTGAGATATTTAGGTGAAAGGTTTCAAAGTTCATATATGGGTTTCTATTAGTGTTCCATCATAACTACATCTTTATGAGGCTCAAAATCCGGTGGACTTGATTTACACCTTTGCTGGTCACTCAAGACTAAAGATAGTCATATTTAAAAGTCGATACAGTGGTACTGTACCTTACTTTACGAAAGTCTCACCAAATGAAAAATGCAGGTTACGAAATGCATTTTCCTAAAATTTTTGTCTCTGGATAAGAAACAAGTTCATGTTATGAAAGCGCCATGTTAAAAATTAAAACGCGCCATTCAAACATTAAAACGCGCCATTCAAACATTCAAACAATGCACGAGCTGCTCTCCTATCAATGACGTTCAAACATCCCGCCCCGCTGACCTCCCATTGGCTAGGAGGGATGACGCAGCTACCTCCCATTGCCTATCTCCCAACATCCCACCCTGCTGGCCTCCCATTGTCTAGGAGGGATGACGCAGCTCCCTCCCATTGGCTATTATGGAGCTGCATCTACCATGATGCTTTTCGTGTAAAGGACAGAGTTACTGTTGTTTCATTCCTAATTTCTTCACTCAAGCTTTTAACCTTCCATAAACATTTTTAAGATTATAACTCTGCTAAGAAGACATGGTCAACACACGCGCTCACACACACACGTGCACAAACACACACACACGCGCGTGTGATTTCCGGTGTGAGTGAGAAGAAGAAACGGGCTCAAGTGATATCACAAAGGAATATGGCCGAGCCCGTCTACCATCAGTACGATATTGAAGCAGAAGGAGGTCTTAAATGTGTTTATAATTTTTAAAGGATTTAGGGGGTAGTATTGGGAGCCTTGGAACGAATCATGCGTTTTACATGTAAAATGCGGTTCAATTTATGAAAAATGCAGGTTACGAAAAAGGCGCTGGAACGGATTACTTTCGTAAAGTGAGGTACCACTGTATCTGATTTTTTTTATACGTGCCATATAAATAGCATGTATATTGGCACAGATTCAGACATGTTAAAATCATAAGCATTTAAAATCTTGTGACCTTCATTTTCACCTTCAAGATCATGCAAGGCCGACAGTAATTATCTCATTTAAAAGTCCATGAATGGATTCCTATTACTAACAGCATGTTTATTGGCACGTGACCTTGCTCTGACCTTCACATCTGGTCTTGATGTTCCAAAATCAAATCAGCTCTGGGACTAAGGTCGGGTAGTGTCCCAACCAAATTGGATGAAAATTCCTGCATGGGTACGGTCAGGACACCAGTGATTGCAATACGGACACCACATCTCTAAAGAGAACATAAGCCTCGCTCATCTTTTGTCATGTTTTGTTCACATTCAGTATATTTATATTGATTGTTGTTTGGATCAAATAATCATATTTCTAGATGATTCAGTTGAATGAAAATCAGTTGAATGTTCCTGTGTGTTGTAGCTGTCAGGAAGACGCGGCCGTGTGGATAAAGCCATGTGGATGGATTGTGGGATTCATGCCAGAGAGTGGATCTCACCTGCTTTTTGCATTTGGTTCATCAAATATGTACATTTATCTGTTCCTTCAATGAGCAATAGTTAGCACAGTATTATTTTAAAAGTATTATTTTATTTAGCATACTCTTACTGGCATCCCCTTATCACCCTGTAGTCAAAGCTAATATAAAGAATGGCGCTAAATCTTATTTCTGCACCTTGCTAGCTTATTAGTTAGCTTTCTAGAAGCTTTTTTTCTGAGTAATGTCTTTTTCATCCTAAGGTGTCCATTGTTTTATTTTTGTTTTTATTTTTTTTTGCACCTACTGTATTATTCCCACAAGTGAAATTGTAGCTTCTGTATTCAACTCATCCAAAGTGAGCACACACAATTAAACAACAAGCACAGCCACAAGCAGATGGGGATTAGGTGCTTGCTCCAGGGCAATTGGGCCATGAATGTGGAAGATGAGAAGGTGCAGCTCACTCCCCCACCGCCACACATTTGTACAAGGCAGTGTTTAATACAGTGCCAACAATGTCCTTACAGGGAATTTACCTTTACTCAATTTGATTCCAGTATCAGTTTTTAATGGTGTGGAATGGTTTAGAGTTTTTTTGCTATACAGGGGTCCCTCACTTTCCGCAGTTAATGGGGACCGAGAGACCCCCCCTCCCCCCAACCACCAATTTCCGTGAAGTAGGATCGACCCCCCTTGACTGACGTATACGTACATGTATATGTGTATATAATATCAATAAATACATATTCAACGCTATAAAATGTTTATACAGTCATCCCTCACCACTTCGCGACTCGAAGTTCGCGGCCTCAGTGCATCGTGGTATTTTCCATATGTTTCCAAAATCAAAAAAATTCATAAAAATTTCAAAATTCGCGCTGAAACTCGCATGTACGCAAGCAGAAACATATTTTCTGAAATACAGGAGACTGTTAATTAATGACATATCTAACTAAATATTACAGATTCTGATATAATATAATAATGATATAATTAGAATTAGGTGCGAATTTTAAATGTCAATGTAAATGTAATAACAAATAAACATTCAAAAATAATGTATAAGATGTAAATAAAATATAAATACACACACATACAGACGTGCGCACACACTGATGTACACCTCACATAAAAATGTAAGTAGTTTTGTTGGGGTTGTTTTTTTTTTTTGGGGGGGGGGGGGTTGCATAATTGACCTTGTTTTGCAGCATTTTCTGTAAATTTTCTCCTATTTTTCCTTGATTTCCTTATTTTTTTATTTTTCGATGAATATTTTCGAAAAACCAGCGATTCACTGAAGCCGCAGAAACTGAAGCACGAAGTAGCGAGGGATCTCTGTATGTGGAAATGATGATGCTAAATGGCAACCCTTCCAAGAAAAGAAGACACTCAAGAATGTAAAAATGTATTCCACTGCTGGAAAGTATGTTGTTAGCAAGCTTATAAGCAAAGCACAGAAATGCATTTCAGTGCTACTGCTTTAAGGTCTGGCTTTGGCTTCCTGGTGATAAGTGCATGTAAAGAAGATTATATTAGAAGATTGAATAGATTTCAAAAATAAAATATCTATCTATCTATCTATCTATCTATCTATCTATCTATCTATCTGTCTGTCTGTCTGTCTGTCTGTCTATCAGATGGATGGGTGGAAGGGTGGAGGGATAAATAGATATTCTTGAGTGCTCTTGTTAATTAAAACCTTTAGTTCATTTAATCTCTTATAGTAATTTACAGTAAAGATCTCACATTTCTGCAATAGTGAGTTTACTATTCTTTTCAGTTAAAAAAATATTTAAAGGGCTTTTAATACTTCATTAAAACACAACTTTATTTTCATTCATTTTCTAATCCACTTAATCCTAATTAGGGTCATGAAGAGACTGGCACCCATCTTGGCTGACTCCAGTTGAGGGCGGGGTACACCCTGGACTGCACACTCGGACATCGCATGGCCAACACTCATACAAACATTCACACTCACTTCAAGGGGTGATTTGGAACAGCCAGTTAGCCTGCTGTGTATGTTTTTGAACTGTGGGATGAAACCGGAGTACCCGGAGGAAACCCACGCTAGCAGTAGGAGAACATGCAAATTCCACAGAGAAATGCCTGAGCTGGGAATCGAATCCAGGACTGTCTTGCTGTGAGACAGACATGCTAACCACTATGCCACCGTGCTGCCCTCAACTTTATTTGAATTTTTGGAAAAAATATCTCATTTTGATTTCTGAGAATAAACACTAACAGTGTATGCTGTATTGATCTTTACTTAGGCACTTACATTTTACAAAGAAAACTCTGACATCACTACAATGTTGGACAAGATGGACATCTACATCTTACCTATCATGAATCCAGATGGTTACAAGTACACATGGACGACGGTAAGACATTTGTGTTAAGAAGAATGATGTCATAACCTCAGGATTGTATAAATTTATTTTTTAAAATGTCTTTAATCGGAGTTTGACACCTGTAGCAGATAGACTTAACATTACCAACATTACATGTTGATTGATTGATTGATTGATTGATTCATTCATTCCCTGATCTGCTTAATCCTAATTAGAGTCGCGGGGAGGCTGGCGTCCATCTCAGCTGACTCCAGGTCAGGGCGGGGTACACCTTGAATAGCTCACCAGGCCATCACAGGGCGGATACTCACACAACCATTCACGTAGGGGCAATTTTGAACAGCCAGTTAACCTACTGTGCATGTTTTTGGATTGTGGGAGGAAACCGGAGTCATTAAAAACATTAAAACCTTAATGAAGAATAAAATAACATGAAAAAAGTAAATATATCATCACGGTATAGAAATTTACTGTCACTAAAAAGTACCTGTTACAGACTGCATTTCTAAATAATAATTTGCATGTCCACTCAAATTACTGCTGAATATGTGATTGACAACACATGCATAATTTATAACATACTACAAAGAACATGAAGAAAAACAAACTTAAAAACATGTTTTTATAGTTTATTTTTAAATTTGTGGGTGGGCTAAAAGGTTCATAGGCTGAAAAGGAAGTCATCATGCAAGAGGAAACCCTTCCAAATTCTCTTTTTACACTAAAAATATGCAGTTTTCATCATCAGGGGGTTTGTACTTACAATTTTGAAGTTCCAAGCTGCTGTGAACTCCACTCAATACTTTGTAATAGCCTATTTGAAAGGGTTGTCATCCTGAGTCTGTTTCACTCTTGCAAGAATGTGAAACGGTGACAATAAAACACGGACAATTCAGTTCAAATAAGGCAAGATAATGGCAATATTAACATTATACAGGTATTAAACTAACAAATCAAATCAAATTATCTGCAAATCACTTCTTTGTTTTCAGTTTATTCTATCTGAGTCACAAGCAACATTTTGCAATACAGTGATTCCTCCCACAATGCAAATTACCTGCACTTTATTCTAATAGACTGCTCCAAATTTCCCCTAGGTGTGAATGTGAATGGTCTGGTGAGTCTTTCAGGGTGTACCCTGCCTTCACATAGGATCGGGTGAGATAGATGTGCACTAACGAACTGTGTACATGACTTTTCACTGCTGGTGATATGAATTCTCTTTCCTAGGACTTACAGTAGTATAACCAACCAGACTACATTTTGCACTGTAATGAATTTCACGTATATAATGATATCTTTTTGGTTTCACCCAAATGAGGATGGATTTCCCGTTTGGGCCTGGTTCCTCTCAAGGTTGCTTCCTCGCATGTATTGAGGAACTTTTTTTTTTGCCGCCGTCACTCATTAGGGATGTGCAGAGGTAATAGGAAATGTTTCAATTTTTCATACTTTGTAAGCCCCCACTTTCAGTGTTTTACTGTGTAAAGCTGCTTTGTGATGTCAATTGTAAAAAAGCACTATACAAATAAAACTGACTTGAGTCGAATTGAATTGAAGATAGGCTCCAGCCTCCCTTTGATCCTAGTAGGAGTAATTCGGCAAAAGAATGAGTGAGTGAGTGAGAGTGGTTTATTTTTCCATTTTTAAGTGAGATAATGGTGACACAGCAAGCTCCAAGTGACTGTGACGAACCATGATTGTCTGGTGTTTTGATTCAAGCTTTATCCACTTAGCATAATATTTCTCTCCCCTGATAGCAGAGTTCTGGTGTGGGATATATGAAGAAAATATATACATTAAGTATATTAACTCATGGTGTTCAAAATTTTCAATGATATGAGAAACTTCAATACAGGGATCCCTCACTTTCCGCAGTTAATTGGGACCGAGAGCACCGTGCAACTATCGAAATGGGATCACCCCCACCCCCCGACTGATGTATACGTACATGTATACGTGTATATAATATCAATAAATACATATTCAATGCTATAAATGCTTATAATAACAATTTAACATTAAAAAATAATACATAAGATGTAAATAAAATAAATACACACAGACACACACGCATGCAGATGCGCACCTCAGAACAATGTTTTGATGGGAGATTGTGGGTTGTTTTTTTGTTGGTTTAGGGTATTTTTTTGCATAATTGGCCTTGTTTTTTTGGCATTTTTCTTAACTTTTTCACCCTATTCTTCCTTAATTTCCTTATTTTTTTAATTCAATTAATTAAAAAAAAAAACCTCGATGCACTCAAGCCGCATGAATCGAAGCGCGAAGTAGCGAGGGATCCCTGTATCTCCAGTTGTTGTGTGACATATATGGAAATTGTAATTTCTATATATACACCGTATTGTTGAATTTGTTGAACCAGTAAAGGTAAAGTTCTGCTTCAGTACTATATGTCGGGTCTGACTATACAGAGGCGAATGTGGAGGAAAAACCGGTCAGTAAGGGACGGCAGTTCATGTGTCGGAGTTGACCTGAACAGGAACTTTGATGCCAACTGGTGCAGTAAGTGAAAAGTCCTG
>CM045744.1:29471475-29576475 GCA_024760905.1 Plotosus lineatus | reverse complement strand
CAACGACCTTCATGTCCGCCTTCACCACATCCATAAATCTTCTCTTTGGTCTTCCTCTGGGCCTTCTGCCTGGTAGTTCCAACCTCAGCATCCTACTACCAATATACTCACTATCCCTCCTCTGTACATGTCCAAACCATCTCAATCTAGCCTCTCTGACTTTGTCTCCAAAGCATCTAACATGTGCTGTCCCTCTGATGTACTCGTTTCTGATCCTATCCATCCTCGTAACTCCCAAAGAGAACCTCAAATCCTCTTCTTTCAGCGAATTGCAGTTCGCTGTATCCCAAATTACTATACTGTATACTCCCCATGTAAGCTCACTGCATTGAGTGTAAAATTATTTTTCTTTACACCCTATCTAGGGCACCTGTATATTCAAAAGACAGTTGTTTGGGATGCAGCCTGAAAGAGTGCGGAGTCTCTCTCTACCTAGCATCATGAAGGCGGTTTGGGGACCCCCGTTTAATGACCGCCGATATTTTTATTGTATGTGAGAATACAATTTTCCCAACAGTTTATGAAACTGGACGCGGAGTTTAAATAAACATTTCGGTGAGTATTTCCTTCCGTTTAATTAATCTATTTGCCTGACGAGTTTGCCGTGAGCTAACACTGCTAGCTTGCTCGCGGATTAGCAGAGCTATAACGCAGTTAGATAAACAGGAGCATGGCTTTTTTTCTGACATATAGTAACCCCAGTAATTGTGGAGATTGAACTATTTAAGATAAACTATTAGTTAAGATAAACCATTATTTTTCATGGAGTTCATTGCACTTGTGCTTACCTAACTGGTTTGACCTGCTAGCATACAAGCTAACCAGCGTGCATTCATTAGAGTAAGGTGCTGGTTAGCTGTCCGAATGTTTTCTTTTTAATTAGTTTCATTGTTCAGCATTTATTATCAATATTGATCTGAAATTCCGAAGAAAAATAAAAAAAATTAGAGCCACTTTATTTACCGTGTGTGAGCGAGAGAGAGAGAGAGAGAGACTGGTCAGGGTTGAATTATTTGTGGATGAAATATGATTTAAAAATTTGTCCCTTTCAGTCATAATTATATAAATTATTTTAATCGTTTTTTAAATAAAATGAACACCCAAATTTAAGTAAATACTTTAAAATGTATGTCTATGACCTATTAAAAATTCCTCTGCTGTGTCTGAAGTCTCTCACCGTTGTATTCTCATGACGTCACATAAATATATCCGCCATCTTTGAAGATGAACAAGATCAGCCTCCCTACTGTACTATTGACTATTAATCTTTAAATGTGAGCCACTCTACCGAAAGTCGGCTCTTGTGTCCAAAAATGAAAAATGAGCTTTTTACACAGTCAGATAGAGGAGGCCCAAAGCTGCAAAATGCAGCAAAAAGTTTGTCAATACCTTGAAAACTGCCCTTATGCCATTTCTTGTCATCATTCAACTAAAAATTTCAAAAGACGTCTTAGAGAAAAATGAGCACAAAGATTGCACTTCTTCCAAGATCATTAGTCCTTAGCAACCAAACAAACATTTTTATGCACGTCAGCCATATAAACTTTTAGAAAACATGTCTAGGAAAAGTTTTATGAAGAGATAAGACAAATCCCCCCCCAGTGCAGCTAACTGGGTTGTCAAAGGCGGGCCATGTCGCTCACTGTCTATGGTGAGAGGCATGTAAAAGAACCATTGCTGACTTTCGTAAAGAATACTGTAGCTGCAAAGCCGTCAGCGTGTTTACTAGTTAATTTCAAGCAAGTTTTTTTTCTATTCTACAACCACTTGTCAATTGAAAAGTTTAAGAGATATGCATTTTTACAATTCATAATTATGATGCAAGATGATGCACATATCTGCATTATGATGAGCGTCTCTTCTTGTTTCAAATGTTCCTTGCTGTTGAGGACACAAGCTCTGAAGGCACAGTAGAAATAGGGACGTACCATTTACCATACAGAGAGGCGGGACGTACCATTCACTAGGGGTGTCATTGACAATGGCATTTACTACAGACGCTGTCATGAACACAGGAAGCTTGGACTAACACTCGGCATTACGCGAAGCTGGTTTTCGACTGAAAGTATATAACGTGTTTTCGTACATTATTTTATTTATTAAAAGATACCGCTTGCCCTAGTGTTATTTAAATTAAAACAGCTTTGGATGAAATTTAATATAAGATTAATTTTATATAACGTTAGAAGTATCGATATTCCTTTTATAGGTATCGATTGTAAATCGACATAATTATATCGGCAATATTCCGATTATCAATGACCTCCCTAACAGTTGGCATCATCAAGTCTGCTCGACAGCTGGCTTCTCAACTCTGCCTTCTATATTAGTCATCTTAATTTATATCCTCACCACCAACACAACTCATGCACACTTTTATTAACAGATGTCTCTTCTTTATCAACATCAAAATCTTCATCAACACAGCTGACATCATCATCAGTGTGTTCATATGTAAAAGGAATGAAACATTTTAAGTATTTCTCAGGTCTTGACCAATTTTCGTACGGTGAAATAATCTTCAAGGACGGCAAGCATTCCGCCATCTTCAAAGCCGAACTCTCGCGTCAAATTTAACATCTATACTAATGCTGCTAGACATCCCAGATGACATTTCACTCTCCTTTTTCCAGAAATTGTGTTCATAATCTTCTAAATAAACTTAATGGCTGTTATTGAAGAGAAAGTCGGAGAGAAGTTCCGCATGCGGTAAACTAGAGGCGGGAATAAACCGGAAGTTAATGTGTGACGGGCACTGCGCATGTGCAAGCTTGAGCTGACCAATCGGTGTGCTCGTTTCAGATCTTCCTTATCAACTAGCCTGCATTGTTTATGAGCACATCGTCTTCATAACCTTTATTTTATTCGCTGAAACGGCATTTTAATATTAAAACTATCCAAAATGGAGAGACTACTTCACGGCCGTTCTTCTGGTTTATGGATTATAGTGTATCTTGTACCGAATTCGGTGAATAATTGCAACGAAAACCAGTAAGTTTGCCACTGTTTTTATCTAGTATTATGAGGGTACTCGTCAGAAAAATGAAACAAAAGACATTTTTAGTGAGTTTTAGTTGATTTCACGTGAGCAAGTGATAGTTGAATACTTGTTTTAATAGTTTATGCAAAAGTCTGAATTTCGATAAAAATGGACCATTTTCCTGGCCTTTATCTCAAAAGTGGTCTATGCGACAAGCGCCTACTTTCGGTGGAGCACCTCACAAATAGAGTTTTGAACATTCTTCACGCCATTTAAAACCCTTTTATGTTGGGTTTTTATCTAAAAGAGCTGAAAGGCAGGGAAATGATGCTTTAATTTTTTGGCATAGCTTATATAAAGGTGATTGCACATGACTCCATGCAGATGAATATACAGTGATACCTCAGCTCACGAACATAATTGGTTCCCAGAAAGTGTGTGTAAGGCGAAAAGTTCGTCTTCCGAACATTTATTTCCCATAAGAAACCATTAAAATGAGAATAATCCGTTCCCAGGTCCCCATAAAACATAATTTTCTACTAAATAAGCCTTAAAACTACACAAAAATATACCTTATTTTATGTATAATAAATGTGCTATTGTATTGTAATTAAAGAAATAAACTGTACTGTATAATAAAGTCATTTTATTTACCTTTGTGATGGTAGTTGATGGCTTGATGGAATGGAGTGGGAGGAGGAGGGGGGGAGGGACTTACTGTTTGGAAGGAGTGTTTGGAAACGCCTACTGTTTGGAAACACCCTTAGCCACACACGCACCCTTAATAGCTTCCTTGTTCTTAAGGATGGGAGCAATGGTAGACTTAGCGTACTGGGACGCTAAGTCACACAAACGCACACCTCGTTCGTGTTTTTCAATGATCTCTGCCTGTGGTGGGATCTTTTTTGGTCCCATAATAGCAAAAGTACACTCAATATGGTCCAAAATGTCTATCAAACACAAACCACGTCCGCACTCAAAGAAAGGAGGTGACGAACTGTGACGCCGTGAGCGTGCGTCAGCTTCTGGCGCTGTTCGACCGCGTGGTTTGGTTCGTCCGCCGAAAACTAGTTCGTCAGCAGAGACTATATGCTCGCGAATTTAATGTTCTTGAGGCGAAAAGTTCGTGAGCTTAAGCGTTCGTCAGCGGAGGTTTTACTGTATATGTATAATGCATGCTTACATCTGAATAAAGTTTTCCTCAAATGCTCTGTAGTACCTTCAGAACATGTAGATGTTATTTATATGTTTGGCACTTTAAACATTGACAATATCATCAGTTGTCCCATGTTACACTTCTGTCATTTTCTCAGTGCCTAGTATAAGCATATAAAATCTGTGGTCATTAATAGAGGTATGTGATGTTTTAATGAACAGTTCATGATTCTATCCAAGCTGATTAAATTGTGAGAAAGTCAGAATACAGATTTTGCATGTGTTTTGGAAAAGTGCTAAAGTTTATTACAGTAACCTTGATGTGTTTTGGTTCATTTAGCAGAGTATATAATTGGCAGGAAAAAAAAATTCACATCTAGGTACATCCAGTGGTTTTATGCACAGATGTATGATAATAGCATATTTTTTAAGCCCTGCAGAATGTCCAAGATCAGGCGGAAGGTGACAGTGGAAAACTCGAAGACTATCTCAGAGAGCAGCAGCAGTACAACCACTCCATCCCGCAGACCCAGCGTCTTCGAGAGACTTGGACCCAGCACGGGCAGTAATGCCACAGAGGTGGCGCAATCACACTGATGGCACTAACAGAGAATAAAATTTAAAACTGGCGTTTACTTATTCAGATGCTGCTTTCATATCTGGTACTGAGATCTGTTTTCATTGCTGTATTGCAAAGGCACTGATTGACTGGAGTCAAAAATTCTTGTCATAAAAACAAACCTGTTAATTGATTTGGGTTGGATATGGTTGCCAATGAGCTGCACAGCATCATCTGATTCAGTGATGTGTGAAATTATGACACAGAGTAAACTTGGGCTTTATCCCTTCCCCCCACAGACCCAGTGTAGAAATTGGTTGAAGACAGGAAATTGCAGTTACGGCAACACTTGTCGCTACACGCATGGAACTCCAGCAAGAAGCAAGAATTTTTCTGGAACATTCAGCAGGTGAGGTCCTGTGAACATGTTTGATTTGTCAGGACTAATAGAACAAATCACAAACAATAAATATTGTGGATTCTTTCCCAATAGATCTTTGCTCTGCTTGAGATAGTCTGATATGTTTTGTTAAACTGAACATGCCTTTACGAACTCACGTGTGCACCAAGGGATTGTATCTGAGTCCACCAGAAATCTGGGGTTTGGCATTCAGTTTGCTTGATCGCCAATGTGGTTTGTTTTTACTTAATATGAAGAAAAGGATATTACAGGTAATTAATTTCACGATCATTAGTGGGAAAGGTCTACTACTAATTTGTCAGGTCACTCACCTTGAGGGTAGGAGTGTATACTCTGCAAGCAAAGAAAATTAATGATTTTATATTGCTGCCAGTCTTTTCAAAAACTCCTGTATTCTATCAGTTTGCATTACTTTCGGATATCAAGGTGGAAGATCAGATCACATGACTCTTGTGCACTAATATACAGTACAGTGGTACCTCACCTTACGAAAAATCCAAGTTACGGAACGCATTTACCTAAAATTTCCATCTTTGGATATGAAAAAAAATTCACATTACAAAACTTGCCAGCTCAAAAATGTAAACAATGTGCAAGTTGCTCTCCCATTGGCTATCTCCCAACACCCCGCCCTGCTGGGCTCCCATTGACTATTATGGAGCTTCATCTCCATAATACCCATGATGCTTTTCGTGTGCCTTCAACCCATTGTTCGTCACAGAGTTCTAACACGCCTAAAGGACAGATTTATTGTTGTTTCGTGAGTTTTTCGAGTGTGCTCATTGCAACTTTTTTTTTTGGCTCAGGCTTTTAACCTTGCATAAACATTTGTAAGATTATAACTCTGCTAAGAAGACATGGTCAACACATGTGTGCGTGTGCACACACACACACACACACACACACGTGCGCATGTGTGATTTCCGATGAAAGTGATTCCCAGTGTGAGTGAAAAGACGAAGCAGGCTCGTGGCATGTGGTTGAGTGATATCGCAAAGGAATGTGGTCAAAACCAGTCTACCATCGGTACGATATTGAAGCAGAAAGAGACCTTAAAAGGTATACTTGTACTTTTTATAATTTTTAAAGGGTTTAGAGGGTCGTATTGGGGGCCTTGGAACAAATCAGGTTACGAAACCACTTCTGGAACGGATTAATTTCGTAAGGTGAGGTATGGACTTCTGGAGAGGACTAAAGACTATGTCTGGATTTGGGCAGAGTGTCAGAGGGACAGCTGATGGTGACCAGCAGTGGGCGGATGAATTAAACTGTTACTTCAACAGGTTTGATTCTCCCCTCTCCCCCTGTCCTGTGGAAGACCTCCTGTGTGGTCCCGGTTCCTAAAACAGCTCAAGTCAAGGAACCGGCCCACTACAGACCTGTCGCCCTGACCTCCCACCTCATGAAGACCATGGAGAGGCTCTTCCTCAACCACCTCCACTCTGGGGTGAGCCCCACCCTAGACTCGCTGCAGTTCACCTACAGGCTCAACATCGGGTTAGAAGACGCCGTCATCTACCTTCTGCACCCACCTGGAGATCGCCGGTAGCGCTGTGAGGGTCATGTTCTTTGACTTCTCCAGCGCCTTCAACACCATCAGGCTGGCGCTTCTGCGGGGGAAACTGGAGGACGTGGGAGTGTACGGACATCTTGCTGCCTGGATCATCAACTACCTCACTGACCGTCCACAGTACGCGTGGCTGTGAGTCAAAGGTGGTAGTCTGCAGCACGGGGGCACCGTCCTCTCACCTTTCCTTTTCACCATCTACACCTCAGACTTCACATATAACACGGACAGCTGCCACCTCCAGAAGTTCTCTGACGACTCGCCATCGTGGGCCATGTGTCAGAGGGGAACGAGCTAGAGTACTGGTCGGTCATCGTCGACTTTGTGGACTGGTGTGAGCGCAACCACCTGTGCTTGAACACTAGTAAGACGAAGGAGATGGTGGTCGACTTCAGGAGAAGCACACTAACACACTCACTGGTGAACATCCAGGGACAGGACATTGAGACAGTGGACAGTTTCAAGTACCTGGGCGTTCACCTCAACAATAAACTGGACTGGTCCCACAACACCAACGCCCTGTACAAGAAGGGCCAGAATCGCCTCCACCTGCTGAGGAGACTCAAGTCCTTCGAAGTATTCAGACCTCTGCTCAGGACATTTTATGACTCTGTGGTAGCCTCTGCAATCCTCTACGCTGCTGTCTGCTGGGCCATGGGAAACACAGAGCAGGACAGAAAGAGACTGAACAAGCTGGTCAGGAGGGCCAGCACTGTCCTGGGCTGCCCACTGGACTCTGTGGAGGATGGTAGCCAAGCTCACATCCATCATGGACAACAGCTCTCACCCACTGCACCAGACTGTAGAGAAGCTGAGCAGCTCCTTCAGTGGACGACTGAGACATCCTCAGTGCAGGAAGGAGCGCTACCGCAGGTCTTTCATCCCCACCGCTGTCAGACTGTACAACGCCACTTTATAACTGTCTGTGAATTAACCGGTTATGTGCAATAAAAAAAACCCTGTGCACTTTAATGAACCACATCTACCCCACTGTAACTGTAAACCAGATCAATACTTCTACTCTGCCCTTAGATACATGTACACTTGTATATCAACCAGTCTACAAAAGTTTTTTTATTGTATATTATTTTTATACGCTATATGTATAATTTTACTGTTCTGTTCTAATTAACTCAATGATGTTACTTTACCTTTCATAGCTATTTTGCACGCCCTACTGATGGTACTTCAAGAGCCTGTAACAGTAAATTTCTCCATTGTGAGACTAATAAAGCTGTATCTTATCTTATGACTGTAGTATGATTTACTAGGTGACCAGCTGAGGGTGGGGTGTGAGTAATCACGCTCACAACTTTGACCAGCAAAACAGCCCAAGTGTTAAAGTGCTGTTTGAATGCATTTAAAATCACTTTCACGGTTACTTTAAAAATGAAATAAGAAGAAAAGAAAAACCCTTGTGTTGCTTGATGCAGGAAAATATCTTTGAGATAATCTGAATTTACTTTTCAGCATTTATTCAAAGTAGTGTTTTAATTACTGGAGTAAGGCGTTTTGTGCAGACAGTATAGTGATCCCTCACTACTTCATGCTTCAGTTTCTGCGGCTTCAGTGCATCGTGGGGTTTTTCAAAAATATTCATGGAAAAATAGGGAAAATGTTAAGGAAAATGCCACAAAACAAGACCGATTATGCAAAAAACAAACAAACCCCAAAACAAATAAAAGCAACTCAACAAAACTACTTGCATTTTTATGTGCGGCGCACATCTGTGTGTGAGGTGTGCACGCATCTGTATGTGTGTGTGTATTTATATTTTATATACATCATATGCATTATTTTTTAATTTTTAATTATTATAAGCATTTATCGTGTTTTAATATATATTTATTGATTTTATATATACAGACGCTCCCCGACTTATGTTTTTAATTTGTTCCGGATGGCCGAACGTAAGTTGAAAGTGAACGCAAGTTGTCACAGTGACGTATGACGCTCATACTGTAATATACCACTGTATCTCATAAAACACCCCTAAATCAATTACAGTAGACCCTTGACTATTTGCGGTTTGAGTACACACGGTCTGCCCAGCAACCAGCACGTGATTTAAATTCAGCCAACGGATGTCCTCCTTTCTCCTGATTGGTTGAACTGATGTCCCTCCCCTTTTCCCTCATTCACGCACAAGTTGTCAATGAGCCTTTTTTTTGTGTTTTTTAATTACCACTTAAGCTCTATGATACCACTCAAACGCTGTGCGTCTTCTCTGGCTGTTTTCCTGTCTTCCTTTCGGCTTCTTCCCTTTTACTCGGGAGTCGCCACAGCGAATCATCTGATTCGCATGTTTGATTTGGCAGAGGTTTTTATGTCGGCTGCCCTTCCTGTCACAACCCTTTTTAGCAAGGGACAGAAACAGGCTGACGACTTTGCAGCTACTCTTTACGAAAGTCAGCAATGGTTCTTTTACATGCCTCTCACCATAGACAGTGAGAGACATGGCCCGCCTTTGATAACCCAGTTAGCCGCACTGGGGGGGGACAGTGACAACCTTGTGGAGAGTGGGACTCGAAACCCCAACCTTTGGATCAGTGATCCAGTGCCCTATACCACTAGACCACTACTGCCCCTGTGCGTTTTCTCTGGCTAAGCGATAGAAAATGCTGGATGTCTCTTCTGAAGAAATAAGACTTTCTCCTGAGAAACAACGGTTTTCTCTGAACTGTTGTATTAAAATCTTTTTTGATTATTATTCCAGTACAGTACCTAAGTTCATGTTTACGCGTGAGATTTTATGTTCTGTAGCATGTTTAACAAACGATACCAAAAGGATAAACTTTATTACAGTACTCTTCATGTCCTTTTACATTGAAGTTGGAGTGACGTCTCCAAGATGGCGCTGCCCAGAGGGCGACGTCGTGGAGTTCTCAGAGTCAAATTGTTTCTTTGTTCGTTTTAAATGTTTTATTTGTTGTTTTTGTTTGTTCATGTTTTGCACTATGCTCGTCTACGACCGGTCGACTGTACTACAGCTATAGCATCGGAGTATCCTTGTGCTTGTATAACTAAGCAGAGCTAGTGTGCTATTAGCGGAGCTAGCGTGCTATTAGCGGAGCTAGCGTGCTATTAGCAGAACTCACATGCTATGGTTCGTTTTAATTTGTTGTTTTGTTTGTTCATGTTTTGCACTATGCTCGTCTACGACCGGTCGACTCTACGACAGCTATAACATCAGAGTATCTTCAGGCTTGTATAACTAAGCAGAGCTAGCATGCTATTAGCAGAACTCGCATGCTATGGTTCGTTTTAATTTGTTTTATTTGTTGTTTTGTTTGTTTATGTTTTGCACTATGCTCGTCTACGACCGGTCGACTCTACGACAGCTATAACATTAGAGTATCTTCAGGCTTGTATAACTAAGCAGAGCTAGCATGCTATTAGCAGAACTCGCATGCTATGGTTCGTTTTAATTTGTTTTATTTGTTGTTTTGTTTGTTTATGTTTTGCACTATGCTCGTCTACGACCGGTCGACTCTACTACAGCTACTGTATAAGATCGGAGTATCTTCGGGCGTGTATAACTTAGCAGAGCTAACATGCTATGGTAGGCAGCGAGCCGCATCCCAGCTAACAAAGAAGCCGAGGCGGGAAGGGGCCGAACGACAACTCCGGCGCTTGGGATTGCAGGGGATGAAGGCCGTGTAGCTGGCTGGTATAAATCGCTTTATCGGGTTTACTCTCCTTGAGCCATGGTTAACAGAAACACTGTCCTGTAGATCCCTCTGCGCTGCAATCTGAGCATGAAGCTCGTCCATCTTGTTTCGCAGGGACTGAACATTTTAAAGCGGTATGGCCGGAAATGCTAACCAAGTGCCGGAGAATCTGAAAACTCCGCCTGGGCTTTAGCACAGCATAGCATAGCAGCTCAAGATATAAGTTGTTGCGTGCTTAGTTGCCCAAAGCTGAAGCTGCTCATAGCTGTAGTAGGGTCGACGATCATTGATGAGCATAGTGCAAAACGAACAAAGAAAAAATTTGGCTCTGAGAACTCCGTGACGTTGCCCTCTAGGCAGCGCCATCTTGGACACGTCACTCCAAGACGTCATTCCAAGTTCAATGGAAAAGGACATGAAGCGTAATAAAGTTTATCCTTTTGGTATCGTTTGTGAAACATGCTACAGAACATAAAATCTCACGCACAAACGTTCTCAGAATTAACTTGGGTACTGACTGTACTGGAATAATAATTGAAAAAGACTTTAAAACGAGAGCTTTACAACAGTATATGCTGTATAGTGTTTATATATTTTATTACTAAATATCACAGTACAAAATTAAAAAGTTTTTCTTAATCATGGCTACATTTTACTACATTAATACTGTATTAATGAGAGAGACTGTCTGTAGAATGTGTTTAAGAAGCATATTTTAGCACATGTAATAGATCCATAGTATTTTACTGCTAGCTGCTCATTCGCGCATGTGACGTCATACATGGGGTTTTACTTCCGCGTACAGAACTCGCGGATTATCTCGATTCGCGGGAAGGCCCGGAACCGAACTCCTGCGAATGTAAAGGCCCTACTGTATTGTAAATATAACATTGTAAAATAATATCAAATATATCAAATAATATCAACATAGATTTCAAATAAATTGTATTCAAGCAAAATAATTTCAAATTGATAAATTTTAATCAAATTCACTCATCAAATATCAAATACAGTATCAAATTTAACCTTTAACATTCTCTATGATGCGATTTTTCTGCTTGTAAATGGTTCCGATGGTGACATGACATGAAGCTGAGCCGACTCCCTTCACATGAAGCTTAAAACAGCCAATCAACGCTTACAATATGTGAGGCGCTCAATACCGAAAGTAGTGCACTTGCTGAAGAGTTTACTTGCTTGAAACAAAGCGTGGGTTATACGGACTTCCGGTTTTTTAAATGCGCAAGGGCGCCGTTGAACTTGTTTAGTACTCAGCCTGCACTGATGTGAATCAGCAGAACAGAGAGTTCTCTTTCTTGGGTTTTCATTCATTTTTCAACTCTCTTTGCTTAACTGAGTATACATGGTAGATTGTGTCGATCTGAGCAGATAGTTAATAAGATACAGCTTTATTAATCTCACAATGGATAAATTCACTCCTTATTTTATAATAATTAATGTGTGTGTGTGTGTATGTGTATATATATATATATATATATATATATATATATATATATATATACACACTAGTCCTTCTAAAAAAAATTAGCATGTTGAGATAAAGTTCATTATTTTCTGTAATGTACTGATAAAAATTAAACTTTCATATATTTTAGATTCATTGCACACCAACTGAAATATTTCAAGTCTTTTATTGTTTTAATACTGATGATTTTGGCATACAGCTCTTGAAAACCCAAAATTCCTATCTCAAAAAATTAGCATATCATGAAAAGGTTCTTCAAGTAAGAGGGTAAGACACAGAAAGAAATCTCTCAGCGAATAGGCTGTTCCCAGAGTGCTGTATCAAGGCACCTCAGTGGGACGTCTGTGGGAAGGAAAAAGTGTGGCAGAAAACGCTGCATAACCAGAAGAGGTGACCGGACCCTGAGGAAGATTGTGGAGAAGGGCCGATTCCAGACCGTGGGGGACCTGTGGAAGCAGTGGACTGGGCTACAGGTGCCGCATTCCCCAGGTCAAGCCACTTTTGAACCAAAAACAGCGGCAGAAGCGCCTGACCTGGGCTACAGAGAAACATCACTGGACTGTTTCTCAGTGGTCCAAAGAACTCGGAAATCAAGGTGCCAGAGTCTGGAGGAAGACTGGGGAGAAGGAAATGCCAAAATGCCTGAAGTCCAGTGTCAGCTGCTGGTGTTGGTCCACTGTGTTTTATCAAGGGCAGGGTCAATGCAGCTAGCTATCATCAGGAGATTTTGGAGCACTTCATGCTTCCATCTGCTGAAAAGCTTTATGGAGATGAAGATTTCATTTTTCAGCACGACCTGGCACCTGCTCACAGTGCCAAAACCACTGCTAAATGGTTTACTGACCATGGTATTACTGTGCTCAATTGGCCTGCCAACTCTCCTGACCCGAACCCCATAGAGAATATTGTGAAGAGAAAGTTGAGAGACACCAGACCCAACACTGTGGATGAGCTTAAGGCCACTATCGAAGCATCCTGGGCCTCCGTAACACCTCAGCAGTGCCACAGGCTGATTGCCTCCATGCCACGCCACATTGAAGCAGTCATTTATGCAAAAGGATTCCCGAACAAGTATTGAGTGCATTACTGAACATAATTATTTGAAGGTTGACTTTTTTGTATTAAAAACAATTTTTTTATTGGTCGGATGAAATATGCTAATTTTTTGAGATGGGGATTTTTGGTTTTTCTTTACTTTTTTGCCAAAATTATCGATATTAAAACAGTAAAAGGCTTGAACTACTTCAGTTGTGTGTAATGAATCTAAAATGTATGAAAGTCTAATGTTTATCAGTACTTCTTCTTTTCCTTTCGGCTGTTCCCTTCAGGGGTCGCCACAGCAAATGATCTGCCTCCATCTCTCCCTATCCTCTGCATCTTCTACTCTTACTCCAACGACCTTCATGTCCGCCTTCACTGCATCCATAAATCTTCTCTTTGGTCTTCCTCTGGGCCTTTTGCCTGGTGGTTCCAACCTCAGCATCCTACGACCAATATACTCACTATCCCTCCTCTGTACATGTCCAAACCATCTCAATCTAGCCTCTCTGACTTTGTCTCCAAAACATCTAACATGTGCTGTCCCTCTGATGTACTCATTTCTGATCCTATCCATCCTCGTTACTCCCAAAGAGAACCTCAACATTTTCATCTCTGCTACCTCCAACTCTGACTCCTGTCTTTTCCCCAGGGCCACTGTCTCTAAACCATACAACATTGCTGGCCTCATCACCGTCTTGTACACTTTTCCCTTCATTCTTGCCGATACTCTCCTATCACACATCACACCGGACACTTTTCTCCATCCATTCCAACCTGCCTGCACGCGCTTCTTCACCTCTTCACGCGCTTCTTTATCAGTACATTACAGTAAATAATGAACTTTATCACAATATGCTAATTTTTTGAGAAGGACTAGTGTGTGTGTGTGTGTGTGTGTATATATATATATATATATATATATATATATATATGTGTGTGTGTGTGTGTGTGTGTGTGTGTGTGTGTGTTTGTACATGTATATATTCTTTCTTTCTTTTGGCTTTTTCCCTTTTTCTCGGGAGTCGCCACAGTGAATCATCTGATTCGCACATTTGATTTGGCAGAGATTTTTATGTCGGATGCCCTTCCTGTCACAACCCTTTTAGCAAGCGACAAAACATGCTGACGGCTTTATAGCCTACTCTTTACGAAAGTCAGCAATGTTTTTTTTACATGCCTCACATCATAGACAGTGAGAGACATGGCCTTCCTTTGATAACCTAGTTAGCTGCACAGGGGGGGGGGACAGTGACAACCTTGTGGGGACTCGAACCCCCAACCTTAGGATCAGTGATCCTGCACCCTAACCACTAGATTTAAAAAATCTAACTGAACTGGGAAGAAGGAGGGGCACGTTTGTAAACAATGGACGCAACGTCATTCCGTCAGTGTACTACGTAGGTACGTCTACACTCAAAATTTGACTTTTTTTTTTTTTTTTTTTTTGCCTGAAAAAAAAAAAGTGTAAAAACGTAAAACAGACGAACGTTAGTTGGGGAGCGTCTGTACACACCTACATGTACATATACATCAGCTGGGGGGGGGGGGGGGGGGGGTCGATCCTACTTTGTGGAAATCGGTGGTCACGGGGGGTTTTCGGACCCCCGTTAACCTCAGAAAGTGAGGGATCCCTGTACTATGGCATTACTGGGTCATCATTAGTGATCAAACCAATCTGGGTAAAGATGACCTCAAGATCTTGGGGGTTTACATGGATGACAGAAGAAATACCAAAATGAGAATTTTTTTAACTGATACAATAATGCTCCTTTGTTTGCAAAACAGCTGTGTGCGGGTACTCGGCTGCAGTATGATGATATTCAAAGCTAGAAGATATTTTAATCATTTTAATAATACTACAGGATGCTTTTCTCTGTAGGTCATCAGAGAGGCCCACTGGTGATCTCCGGGAGAGGATGAAAAATAAGAGACAGGATGTAGATACAGACACACAGAAAAGAGACCAAGACGAACCTACTTCACCCCCAACAAGAGTAAGATCTCTGAACAGTCTCCTGCTCTTGTTCCTTTTGCACGATGCTCTAACCTTTGTGCACATGTATGTGTGAGCAGCAGAGAGATTCATCTCGAAGCAGACACAGAGAGAAAGAGGATATCAAAATCACTAAAGAACGAACCCCAGCCAGCGAAGAGGAAGCAGCAGAGTGGGAAGCCAGCCGTGAAGGTTAGCGACTTCTTAGAATTATTTCAATGTGCTCTAATGTATTGGGTGAGTCAGTGAATGATTGATTGAAGTCAGAAATGGTTCTTTTAGATGCCTATCACCACAGACCGTGAGAGACATGGCTGGCCTTTAATAACCCGGTTAGCTGCAGTGAAGTGGCTGTAGTGACAACTCTGTGATAGTCGGGCTTGAACCCCCTGACCTTCAGATCAGGAACCCATCACCTTATCACTGGGCCACCACTGCCTGTCCAATTTATTGTAGGAGAAATTGATTTATTATGGCCCGAGTCTGAAGGTTTACAATATTACCATCGGTCCTATTTCTGCAGAGAAGGATTGGATACAAAAACTGATGAAAAATGGGGTTTAATTAATTAAAATATCTTTCAAAGCACTAATTTTGAAAATAAGGTGTTCTTCTTTATAACTGCATTTTGGAAACAAAACACTTCTAGTGTACCAGATTCCAAAAAGTAAATGAGACACCAATTTATAAAATGTTGCATTTTTTGTCCTCAGTATTTAAAGGAGTATAAGTTTTTATTCATTCATTCATTTTCTGAACCGCTTAATCCTAATTAGGGTCACGGGGAGGCTGGTGCCCATCTCTGCCGACTGGGTACACCCTGGACAGCCCACCAGGCCTTCGCAGGGCCAACACTCACACAACCATTCACACTCGCGCCTAGGGGCGTTTTGGAACAGCCAGTTAGCCTACTGTGCATGTTTTTGGACTGTGGGAAGAAAGCGGAGCTGGGAATCGAACCCAGGACCTTCTTGCTGTGAAGCAGATGTGCTACATCACCGTGCTGCCAGGAATATAAGTACGAAAAAATAATCTCGCTGTGTTTCATTGATGTATTTTTGGTCACACACTCTTGTGTCTTAAACTGTAAGTATATACAGTGATCCCTTGCTACTTTGTGCTTCAGTTTCTGTGGCTTCAATGCATCTTGGGTTTTTCAAAAATATTCATCGAAAAAAATTTTTAAATAAGGAAATTAAAGAAAAGTAGGGTAAAAGTTAATGAACATGTCGCAAAACAAGGCCAATTATGCAAAAAAAAAAAAAAAAAAAAGACCCAACAAAACTACAGTCGGCTCCTACTTACGAAACGCCTGCGTTACGAAAAAGGCTCTGGAACGGATTCATTTCGTAATGGGGCGCATTTTACATGTAAAACGCCTGATTCATTCCAAGGCTCCAAAGACTACCCCAAAAACCTTTAAAAATGATAAAAGTACACCAATTTTGTATGATGTGTTAAAAGTAAAAGAAAATTATTATTATTAAGCCATTTAAACATTTTATTAACATATTTATCAATTAAACCACTATTAAACATTTTTTTACTAACACACGCACACACACTCCTGTCTCTATCTCTCTCTCTCACATACACACAATACAGTACACATTAAATGTGTATTGTATACACATTAAATGTTTATCGTGGCGCTGCGGGCTCTGCCCACAAGCAGGACGCCGGAGCATTTTAAGACGTGGAATTCAAAGCACATTCCCTGCTTGACAGATCGGAGGTCCAAACTCAACTTTAACTTGATTCCTTGAGGGATTGGAGCCCCAATGAACCGTGTTTTGCTCACATGCGCCAGATTTATTAAACATTAACTGAATTGAACAACTTAAAAAAAACTAAACTAAAAGAGTTAAGCCTCCTTTCATCTCTGATTGACTCTGTAGGCAGTCTGTCTCTATCTCTCTCTCTCTCTCACACACACACACAACTTGGGCCCCGCGCACATGCAACGTGGAACTGACTGAACAATTCTATTTAAATGGACAGGATGTTTTATTTAAAGTGGAATTACAGTACCTTTTTGAAAGATCAGAGATCCTCATTCAATATTAACTGGCTTCCTTGCGAGATCGGACTTCTTCTTCAACGGAACACTCTGTTTTAATGTCATGCCGCAATAATCGCCTCCGTCACTGTATTTCCGCTTTAAGGTCTCCTTCTGGTTCAATATTGTCCCGATTGTAGAGGGGTTTCGGTGATAACGAAATATAACCTGCATGATCAATCTCAAATCAAGCCAACAGTCAACTCTCCTTCACGCGTGTGACAAACAGGAAGTATGGGTAACAGCTGGCTAATGTAAAATATATGAAAGTTTAATTTTTATCAGTACATTACAGAAAATAACGAACTTTATCACAATATGCTAATTTTTTGAGAAGGACTAGTACATGTATGTCAGTCAGTGGGGTCGATCCTACTTCGTGGAAATCGGCCCCAATTAACCACGGAAAGTGAGGGATCCTTGTATGTCAACATGTGGTGTTCTATTAATTCTCAGATGATGTGAAAATTGAGAATATACATCTCTGCACACCTTTTACTCTCAGGGGTAGTTGTGGTCATGTACAAAAGGTAGCTGCAGACCTTTTTATAAACCTTTTGGAGGCAGCCGTGGCTTAATAGTTAGAGAAGCTGGTTTGGGACATAATCATTGCTGGTTTAATTGTTTCCAGACAGCAGGAAAAATGTTTGGTGGGTGGGGGAGTGAGATGCACCTTCCCTTCCTTTGTCTTCATGTCTGATATGCCCATGAGCAAAAAAAAAAAAGAGGGAGAAATTCACTTGTGGTATTAGTGCTGTATTTTAAAAATGGCATATCAGAAGTCACACAGATGACACACGTGAGAAAAATAAAATTCATTAAAAAAAAAACAAAAGTTGTGCTAAATTTCTAGCAGTTGATGCGGTCAAATGAGGTGATTGGGATGTGAAATGATGACGTCACCTAGTAAACAGTTAACCGGCAACACTCAATTAACAATTGCATTAGCTTGTCGGAATTCTCACTTGATGCAAATATGTAGTGTGCTGCATGTGAATACTACTTTCAAGTGTGCCTACAGAAGTGTGTGAATCGAGACAGAGCATTACTATATTCTGTGGGCTATAAGGCGCACCAGACTATAAGGCACAACAGCAATGAACGGGCCATCTTAATATATAAGGCGCACCGTATCATAAGAGGCATTAAGCGAAAAAAAACATCAGATAAGTCAAACTTGATTCAACTCATTCACAATAACGCTCAACATTGCTCAGCTGTAACAATGTAAAACAATAAATTCACTTTAACAGCTCATTCCTCTTCCACAAATCCATCAAATTCTTCATCTACAGTGTCTGACTTTAATAGTTGCGCTAGTTGGACATAAAGTCCGGATCCCTCTAACTTTGAACGACCTATTGACACCAGTATCTAGCAGTTGGAGTTCTTTGGTTAATCCACTCGGAATGATGGCAAGCTCTGAGTTAGTTTACTTCACTTGGGTTTTGATGGTGTCAGTGTGATGGGCTCACATGGAGTTGCAGATCAATCGGGACAGAGATTTGTAGAAAAAGCCATCCGGTCTGTTGCCGTAAACTTCTCTGAACCACTCGGGTATTACTCGGCGAGTCACCTGACTATGGTAGCCGTAATGCTCTGACAATCCATCAAGCGGTGTGGCTTCGTCGATACATGAGGCGCGCTGTCAATTTTTGAGAAAATTAAAGGATTTTAAATGCCCCTTATAGTTCGAAAAATACAGTAGTTAAAAATGGTCTGAATGTTTTGAGTCACTGCTTTAATTCTTTGTTGTTCTTTCTCGAAAGACTCTGATAACGGAGATTACGATTACGAGTTATCACTGGAAATGAAGAGACAGAAGATCCAGAATGAGCTGATGAAGCTTGAGCAGGAAAACATGGATAAACGAGAAGAGCTCCACATTAAGAAGGAGGTACAAACCTTCATTTATTTAAATTCCAATACAGGATGACCAACTTCTTTTGAATTAATTGTTGCTCATTTTCCTGAAGAAACCATTGAGTGGGTAAATTTAGGGATTGTGTGTGCACTGTTTCCTCTTTTTCAGTTGCTTTTGCATTTTTCTATCGTCATCGGATTCTTTTGAATACGAAACAAATTATTTAGAAAGCCATTGACTGATTTAAAAAAAAAAAAAAAAAAAATTGATGGCAACATGCCCAAATTGATGCCCAAAATCTGGACAGCATTAGAAACGACACGCAATCAAAGCAGAGCAACAATATTTAGGAATAAAACAATTATAAAAATCTACTCACCCACTCTTACTCAATTTGCTGAACTGCTTAATCTTACTGTGGTCACAGGGAGGCTGGAGCCTATCTCAGCCAACACTAGGTGAAGCATCCTAAATAGCTTGTCAGATCTTTACATGGCTACACACATACACACACACACAACCATTCACACTCCCATTTGCAGGCAAATTGAAACAGCTGAATAGTCCAACGTCCATGTCTTTGGACTATGGGAGGTAAACAGAGTACCTTGGGAAGCACAAGGCGAACAAGCAATGATTCTATCTTTTTCGGCCTTGAGTTTTCTAAATCAGGATACTGAGTTCGAGGACACAGTGCTCTCATTGTATCATAGTTTGAACATGACCTATTATACTTAAATTCCATGGAGTTCTGTTTGAGTGGAACTGTTCTGTTTAGCATTGTCTCTTTGGTGCTACAGCATGCATGTCTTGAAGTTTCTTTCTAAATTCTAGAGCATCTTTTTTTTTTTTAAAGGGCTCTCCTGATCACTCGAGCTCGAAGAATTCCCCCCTGTCTCGCAAGTCCAGCGGATCCCCTAAACGAAAATCCAGTGGTTCTCCTAAACGCAAGTCCATTGGGAAAGGCAGCAGCTCCAGCAAGAAGGAGAAGAAGTCTTCCTCTTCATCAGTCATCTCTTCCCCAGTGGTGGAGCAGAGCCGGACAGAGGAGCCTGAGAGCAGGCAAGCGTTAACTTGGACCTCTGCTGAGATGTGGAATGAAAGTTGGAGGAATGTGTTTTTGGTCAGATGTTCAGTTTGGCTAAAGCTGTCTGTGAAAATACTTTTTAGTATGTGGTCGATTATATGTCGTAAATAAATCCTACCTCACAGGGCCCAAGTCCTGTGCTCAGTGAGGGTGTTTCTGTGTGGAGTTTGCATGTTCTCCCTGTGGCTGTGTGGGATTGCTCTGGGTACCCTGGTTTCCTCCCACAGTCTAAAGACCTGCATGTTGGGCTAATTGGCTGTTCCAAATTTCCCCTTGGTGTGCGTGTGATCCTGTGACTGATTGGTGAGCTTTTCAGGGTGTACCCTGCCTTTGCCCACAGACGGCTGAAATAGGCTGCAGCCTCAATGGGACTCTTGTAGGATTAAGTGGTGCACGGAGCAGTCAAGTAGGACCGCTCAGACAACATACCTCTGTTGGTTGTGCAAGAGACATACAGTACTCCAGAGACCATAGGAGGTGAAGTGTGTGTGTAACGGAAATGTTTTGTGTGTGATAGCTGTTATTAAAATGTGACCTGGTGTTCCTGAGTAAGAACGAGTACATAAAGAAAAGGTTAAACATTGGTTCTATGGGTGTACTTTAGTAAAATTTTATTATTGGTTCTATGGGTGTACTTTAGTAAAATTTTATTTACACGGAAATTATAAATATTTATACTCTAGCACAGTGTCTGTCTACCGATTTGGCCTGCACCAACCACGAGTCATGTCCATTCTGAAAGGCTTCATGAAGTCATAATTTTCCGGGTGTGTTATTGTACTTCAATACCACAGACCAGGCATGGACTTGCGCTGATACTGCTGATGCTTTGATTGGCCATTTGAAAAGAACTCAGTTGACCCTAAAATTTTTTGACCAGATCATCCAAGAGTGGACACAGCAAGAAGAAAGGGCCACGTACACCCAGCCCCCCTCCCCCTGTTCCTTTGGATCTGCCCGTAGGAGGGAAAAAACACAAGGGCAAGCACAAGAACAAGGAAAAGAATGAAGACAAGCAGAAAGAGGCCAAGGAGCGGGGCAGAGACATTGACAAGCACAAAGAAAAGAAAGAGAAGCGCAGGTAGGTGAATATATACAAATGAAACTCAAGTATGTTCTCAAAAGTTTAATTTGTAGTGGATTTATAAAAAGATACAGAAAAATATCTCTTATTTATGAGAGAATAACTTGGTGGATGTTGTAGGGACCGCTCTGACAGTTCCCACAAAGCTAAGCGGTCAGTGACATCAGAGGAACGTTCCGGGAGTGTCTCGTCCGCTGGGCGAGATGTGTCGCCTCAGAATAGGAAGAAGTCCTCATCACCCAAATCTGCTGCACAAAAACAGAGCTCCCCACCAAGGTAAGTGAAATTGCAGCAGGATGACCAGCTGAAGGCGGAGATACTGCACAACCCATTCCCGAAGCGGTTCGAAGTGGAGTAGAGAATAAAAGAGGAAATCGAGATTAAATAATGCTATTGTTTATTTCTAGGTCTCGAACCCCATCACGCCACCACCGAAGCCCCTCTCCTGCGCCTCGACCTCACCACTCCCCCTCATCTCATTCTGGGTCTTCTCACCAACGTCACTCTCCATCCCCACGACGGCGCCGTGGCTCTGCTTCCCCATCGTACCAACGAGACTTGCTTCCCCCATTGTCTTCTTCACCCACAGCTGCCCAGGCATCACGGCGCTCTAGGTCCCATTCGCCTGTCACGCCGCAGAGGTCAAGCTCCACCTCCCGCAACCACTCGCAAGGCCGGGACCGGGAAAAAGAAAGAGGACGGGGGGACCGTGAGAGAAGCCCCGCCCATGACCGACGTCATGAACGCCGAGATGGTATGAGGTGTTTGGTTGTGTTTTTTTTTTTTTTTTTTTTAAACATTTTGACCCATTAAACTATAGTATCTCGACAGACATGTCTATTATTTCAACTCAGAAAGCCGGGGTAAGCGTGAGAAAGACAGCGGGAGGGATGAACGCAGCTATGAGCCCGATCAGAGCTCCTCACGGGATGACCGTGAGACCCGAGAGAACCGAGACCGGCGCTTCGACCGAGACCGACGAGACACACGTGATGAACGGCAACACCGCAGCAGTGATGCCAAGGACGTGCGGGACACCAGAGATCGCTCTGGGCGTGAGTCGGTGGAACACAGAGAGAGAGACCGGGACAGGGAGAGGGACCGAGAGAGAGACAGAGACCGAGAGAGAGAAAGGAGTGATGCTCATAAGAAGGATGATGCATCAGTGCAGGACGAGAGAAGTTATGGTAGAGGACATGGCAGAGAAGAAGGGCGGAGTGAGAGCAGGGCAGAGAGCAGGAATGAATCACGTACAGAAAGGATGGGAAGAGGAAGGGGACGCACTTCGGACAACCCTGAGAAAGGTCAGGAAATGATTCTGTGTGCTTTACAAATTGATCTGTTTTCAGAAGTTTGTATTAACGGTTCTGTCACATGTTCATGTACAGGATCAGCTCGTGGGTCTCGCACAACCCAGGCTGACAGCAGCAGTCATGATGGGTGGGAGTCTCGTAGCAGTGGGCTAAGAGAAAGGAGCTCAGAGAGAAACACCGAAAGGGGAACAGAACGTGATCGCTATGACAACGACAGGCAGCGTGGAGACCAAACCCGAGATTCGTCTTATGACCGCCGTGGCAGTCAGGCAGACCGAGATCGCCGTGACCACAGGGACAGAGGTTCTAAAAGAAACACAAAATCTGTTAAATATACTATTGCGTTAATTTTTTATTATTTATTAGAAATGTGACACAGTTTCATGTTCTACAGATCAGAGAGCACCCTCGCCGAGTCGCCACCAAGGTCGCAACGAGGACACAGATAGAGAGGATCGAAGAGACGAAAGGAGGAGCGACCGAGGCGAAGACAGGCGGGAGGATAGGGGCCGTGAGCGAGAGGGCCGCGAGCGAGACCGAGAAAGAGAGCGGGAGAGGGAACGGGAGAGGGAGAAAGAGAGGGAGAGGGAGGCGGAGAGGGACAGGGCTCGTGAGAGAGAGCGGGAGCGGGAGAGAGAAGAAAGGGAGAGGGAACGGGAGAGGGAACGGGAGAGGGAACGGGAGAGGGAGAGGGAGGAACGGGAGCGAGAACGAGAACGGGAGGAGAGGGAGAGAGAGAGAGAGCGGGAACGAGAGCGAGAAGAGCGGGAACGCGAGAGAGAGCGGGGGAGGAAGGAGAGGGAACGGGAAAGAGAGCTCCGAGAGCGGGAGAGACAGAGAGAATGGGAAGAGCGCGAGAAAGGGAGGGAGGAGCGACGGGAGAGGAGAGAAGAGACGCGAGATGAACGCTTGGTCAGAGATGGTCATGAGGAGCGAAAGAACAGGTGAGTTCAAAGCCTTTCGATGTCTCCCGAAGATTGAACTCCTTGTTCATCATGTTTGAGGTCTGGCTTCACTGAACAATAACAGTAAACTGTACACCTGTGTTAGTGGCCGTAAGAGGCACCGTGTGGAGAACACTCCCAGCCCCCGGCCCTCGCCTAAAAAACTGCGGGAAGGCAGCCCTGCAGACAGTGACGGCTATAACAGCCCAGAGGAAAAAGGTAATGACGGAATATGGCGTAAACAATATTACATAAAATTAGGCAGAGGCAAAGAACAGCAGTTATTGTCTACATACTTTTGACTGTGTGCTTTCGTTTACTCAGGTGATAAACACCGACTCCTGAGTCAGGTCGTCCGCCCTCAGGAGCCAAGCCGCTCTCCTCCTCGCGTATCCACAGACGACAAGCCTACACGGTGTAGGGACAACGAGCGTCGCGGTGATAAAAAGGATGGGCGTGGTCGGCATGAAGAAACAGAGGCTCGTAGTGAACGGGTTGCAAGTCGAGGGTTAGAGCGCCGCGGGGACCATTCTTCTGAGAGTTCTCTGAGTGTGCCGACATCTGAGTCAAGAAGGAGTAAAGAGCAGAGAGACACCATCATCTCACCCGCCCAAGCAGCTGCTGTTCCTGAGGGACGAGATCCGGCGCCGGCTGTCCACGAGGAAGTGAAGAAGAAAATTAAGCCTCAGAAAAAGACCTTGAAAAAAAACAGGAAGGAAGATGAAGGAACTAGTACTGGTGGTGACCGTTTTAACCCCGAGCCTCCACCACCGTCTTCCACCTCAATACCCTCTGAAGCGCCACGCCCACTTCTCTCCCCCCCTAGAATGGGCAAGAAGAAATCACTGGAGCGGAGACGAAAGCGCTCAGGGGTTGCTGAGTCGGACCCCTCTGAGGATGAGCAACCTATCAGCAAGAGACGCCGCGGCCCTCAGACACCTCCGCCTATTAACAAAGAGGACTTGCCTTCCCAGCGGGCGCTGATTTCTGCCCATGCTATAGCAGCACCACTGAAAATGGACACTAACTTCAGTGACTGGTCTGACGAGGAACTTCCGGAGCGCACTGAAACAGCGGCAGCTGAGCGAGTGCCAGAGCGGCTGCTGCCCCGGCGAAACCCCCCTCTTGCTCCGCTGCTCCCTGACCCGCCAATGGCCATCCATCCACTCCCATTACAACCACTCTTGCCGAAGCACATGTTGCGCAAACCACAGCAGGATCAAAGGCAGCAGCGTAGTAGCAGCATGGGTAGCAACCCAAGTCGTGCAGCATCACTGCGGCTCCGCTCGCCCTCCAATGACTCAGCTCACCGCACCGATGACAGCCAGCCAGGGCCACGATCACGCCGGCCTCGTGGACAGGGCGCTAATTCCCGTGACAGAGAAAGGGACAGAGAAAGGGAACGAGAGAGGGATCGGGCAGCAGCCACTGAACCGATTGGAGGAAGGGAGGAGCGGAAGTCGAGGATTGACCAGTTGAGGAGAGGAGGGCCAAGCCGCAGTACTTCATCGGGTAACAAATTCCCACTTAAGTACATTTCAGATGCTCAGTGTAGATTTTAAGCTAAAAGTGTGTTCTGATAACTTCAAATAGAAAAACTGAATATATTTTGTTATTTTTCAGACCGACAGGACTCTCGTAGTCACAGTTCTCGGCGCAGCTCTCCAGAGTCAGAACGCCAGGTTCGCTCTCGGGCTGGCTCACATGACAGCCGTGAGCGTGATCGTGAGCAGTTCGAGCGTGACCGGAAGGACTACCGGCAGCCACAGAACCAACCACTGTCACAGCAGCGTGACTGGGACCCTGAAACCCGTGAGTGGGGTGTTCGAGGTCGTGAGCCTCTCCTTCTTCGCCCTAACCGGGAACCAATAAGAGAGCGGGACTTGCGCGAGATGCGTGAGAGAGAAAGACTGCTCCCTGAAGGACTACTCTCACATGAGCGCCTCGACCGAGATCGTGGCGATAGGGAGCGAGAGCGGGACAGGGATCGTGATAGAGACAGAGTGGAACGGGAGCGCTTGTTGCCTTTTGACCTCCCACCATTAGGGGAACCCAAGAGCCGAGCAGAGATGCGGTTGGAGCGTGGCGACTACGAGCCCCTGCTGCCTCGAGAAGCCCTCGTGGACCTTGACAAACCTATTGCAACAGAGGAACCGCATATACAGATAGAACCCTGTGAGACAGAGAAGATAGACAGCCTGGATGGTGAGAGGATGTTCTTTTGATATTCTGTGATTCATACCTTGTTTATTGATTGAGCTTCATTAAAGAACTGTCCTATATTTGTGCTTGCGTCGGTAGAGGATGAAGGAAAAGCTGAGGATGCCCAATCGGCAGTGTCAGCTGGAGAGGAATACGAGCCCATCAGTGAGGACGAACTGGATGAGATCTTGGCCAACAGCCCGGAACGGGATTATCAACAGGATGAAGAGAAAATCCCAGGTACGAGTACGATGCATGCTGCTGACTTTAGAATGAATAACTTGAAGGGGCAATTCATAAAACAGAAATACAGTCCTCCCCCTACTTACGAAATTAATCCTTTCCAGCGCCTTTTTCGTAATGCGGGAGGTTCATAAGTAGGAGTACAGTTTACATGTAAAACGTCTGATTCATTCCAAGGCTCCCAAGACTACCCCATAAACCCTTTGAAAAATGATAACATTTTTTAAATGAAAATAATTTTGTATGATAAGTGGTAAAAGAAAATTTATTAAACCATTTAAGCATTTTATTAACATGTTCATTAATTAAACCATTATTAAACATTTTTATTAACACCCACACATCTCTCTCTCTCTCTCACACACACACACACAATACAGTATGCATTGAATGTGTATTGTATACACATTAAATGTTTATTGTGGCGCTGCGGGCCACGCCCACAAGCAGGACGCTAGAGTATTTTAAGACGTGGAATTCAAAGCGCATTCCCAGCTTGACAGATTGGTGGTCCAAACTCAACTTTAACTTGATTCCTTGAGGGATCGGAGGCCCAGATGAACCGCGTTTTGCTCATACGCACCACATTTATTAAATATTTACTGAATTTAACAACTTAAAAAACTAAAGAGTTAAGCCGCCTCCTGTCTCTATCTCTCTCTCTCTCTCTCTCTCTCACGCACACACACACACACGCGCGCACACTCTCACTCTCGCTCTCTCTCTCTCTCTCTCTCTCTCTCTCTCTCTCTCTCTCTCTCACTCACACACACACGCACGCAAGAGCTGATGGACCAATTCTATTTAAATGTTTAAATGGACGGGATGTTTTATTTAAAGCGGTATTACAGTACCTGTTTGAAAGATCAAAGGTCCTCATTCAATATTAACTTGCTTCCTTGCGAGATCGGAGGTCTTCTCCCACGGAGCACTCTGTTTTTATATCGTGCCGAAATAATCGCCTCCATCACTGTATTTCCGCTTTAAGGTCTCCTTCTGGTTCAATATCGTCCCGATTGTAGAGGGGTTTCGGCGATAACCAAATATAACGCTGCATGATCAATCTCAAAACAAGCCAACAGTCAACCCTCCTTCACGCGTGTAACAAACAGGAAGTATGGGTACCAAAGTTCAGCTGTGTCATCCCTCCTAGCCAATGGGAGGCCAGCGGGGCGGGATGTTGGGAGACGGCCGATGAGAGAGCAACTCGTGCATCGTGAGAAATTTTGATTGGCGTGTTTGAATTTTGAATGGCGCATTTGGTGCTTTTCGTAAGAGGAGGTTTTCGTATCCCGGGGACGAAAACTTAGGAAAATGTTTTTCGTAACCTGGAATTTTCGTACCCAGGGGGTTTCGCAAGTAGGGGGCCGACTGTAACTATATACAGGGATCGCTACTTTGCGCTTCAAGTCATGCAGCTTCTGTGCATCGTGTTTTTTGGTTTTTTTTAAGTAATCATCCAATTTAAAAATGAGGAAATTCAGGAAGAATGGGGGAAAATTAAGGAAAATGCTGCAAAAACAAGGCCAATTATGCAAAAAAAAAACAAAACTACTTACATTTTTGTGAGGTGCGCATCTGAGTACGTGCCCACGCATCTGCGTGTGTGTGTGTGTGTGTATTTATATTTTATTTACATTTTATACATTATTTTTGAATGTATGTTATTATAAGCATTTATAGTGTTATAAGTATTTATTGAGATTTTATATACATACATACACACACTGGGGGAGTGTTCGATCCTACTTCGCAGAAATCGGTGGGGGGGGTGGTCGTCTTGGTCCCAATTAACCGCGGAACGTGAGGGATCCCTGTAATTGCTTTTATTTCTGTAAGACCATGGGAAGGACCAGCAATAAAGTCTCTTGCCCCTGTTACATTGCTGGACTTTTTAGCGTACATGGAGCAAAAGAATTTTGAATCCGTCGTAATCCTTAAACGTGCACTGACTGAGTTTTGTTTGCTATAACGATTCAGTCACATGAATAATCTAAATCTAAATGGAAAATCTGCCATTCATGAGCATGCTCGCTTCAAAAAAAAATGCTGTGCAGTCTCCAAAGAAGTCTGATCTGTCAGGAACAGTGCCAGGGATAATTGTTTTATTTCATCACTGATCAATTTTAATCAAAGTTCACTCAGAAAAAATACTGCAAATTCCATTTTCCATGTGAAATGTTCCTTAACAGTTGATCGCGTTCAGTTAGTGTGAAACTTAAGTATGAACTACAAGCAGTGCGAAAGCTCTTTGCATGTATGGAATTTTTTTTTTTTTTTTTTTTTTTTTGAGGTCATCATAGAGAGTATAGATCACACTGTAGGTGATGTTACAGAGACGAGTGGTAGCTAGCTCTGGTCCCTGATAGGACCATTGCTAAGCAGTCTGCCAATCATCGTCAAATTAATCTGTGGTGATGCAATGCTATTATGAGCCAATCCTAACAGCTCGTGATACAAAGCAGGGGAATACCACACCATATACAGTAAATTATATGGTAATTATATTTTTATATAATGATGATATATTCAGTTTATCGTTTAACATGTCCGACTGGTGCATGGTTCTCTTTGCTCTTCGTGAAATGTAAAGAATTATTTAAGAATAGTTTATCTGGCTTTTCACTGTAGGACCTCTGGATGTGATTGATGTGGACTGGTCCAGTCTGATGCCTAAGCAGAAACAGGAAACCCGTGCACCAGGAGCTGCGCTACTCAGATTCACACCGGGAGCCATGCTGCTACGGGCAGGTGTCTCTCGCCGTCTTGCTGGGCCACAGCTTTTCGCACGTGTCAAAGACGTCTGTGCTAAAGAACTGGAAGATTCCAAAGGTGAGGAGATGACACTGATGCCTAATAGTGAAGGGATGTTCTCGGATCAGATGATGTTTGAAACTTAATCTAGATCTGAAGCGGTAGAACTTTTGGCTTTTTAATGAAACTTTGAAGCTCCTGCCACTGTTTTCAGATACAGAGAAGCTGTTTGAGCATGACCTCGGTGCTCTGAATATGGCTGCTCTTAACAGGCGGACGGAAAGAGCGAACCTACTGAGAAACCTGGGGCCATGTGGCAAGGCTCTCTGTGCTCGTCGAGACATCGCCATTCGCAGGCAACTTCTCAAAAACGATAAGGTAGCGTTGCACACTGCTAGATATCCTACTGGACACTGATGGTTTTCTTTGTGCTTAGCAGCCATAGCATAGTCTGTTGTTTATTTTTAAACTTCTCCTTATGTGAGCTGATCTAATTTTATTTAATACAAAAAGAGAGGTTTACATTTAATATGCTGACAATACTTCTATATCTACTGTGTTAATATCTGCTCTGTCTTAGGGAACGACCAAGCAGATCTACACCAGTGCTCCAGTGGTGGACCAAGAACTGCTGCAGCTCAGCATACGTCTCTTTAAGAAGAAAATGGCTGCAGGGCAGGAGAAAGCTGAATTGGTGTCAGGGGCGAACACCCCAGCCGAGGTCTGTGTGTCCTGAAACCCCCATTTCAGTGTGTGGAGACTGGTCACCTGGACTCAGCATCTTCTACTGTGAAACATTGAAACTGTTCCCAAGTCAGTGCTCATGGAGAATCAGCAACACAGGCTTCAGAAATCCGCACCATAGAGACTGGAGAAAAGCTAGCCTATGAAGATACTGTAGAAGTTACAAACCGATGAAAGTTCTGTTCTAAATGTGGCAAAGAACTATCAGAGAACTGACTCTTGTTCATTCTGGTTATGCTTTTAGAGAAATAGGTGGTTTTGTTTTTGTAATGTCCAATATCATTTATATCCGAGTGGCTTCATGTTTATCTGATGTACTACATATTAGAATTGTGCATTAAAATTGGCTTTCTCATTTATTTCAGGGTCTTTTCATTGATTCTTTTGTGATACTTCAATTTTCCCAGTAATCTGATACGAGTATAAGTTTTAAAATAATATAATAAAATATTATATTTATTAATTACCGAGATTATTACAGGTAATAATACCTAGCGCTGTCGAGTCCTCCACAATCCCAGAATTCCGTCGTGTACCAGATGACGTGTCTTCAACGAACGTTGTTTTTTATTCAGACGTATTTTCCGGAACGTCCCGCCTCTTCCACCATTTTTAACCAGTTCCTGTTTTGCTATTGGTTAATCACTCATATAATGGTCCAATCGTTTGTTTACATCCGAACCCGAGCCAGGGATAGCAAATCACAGAGTAGGGGGGATGTCCTAATCAGAATACAGGTAGGAGAAAAAGTAAAGCAACTAGCGAACTCGAAAAGTGGGTTACGCAGGCACGGAGAGCCGCTCTGCTACTCGCTGACCTGCAAGAGGCGACAACAAATGAGCTGTTTCTGAAAAAGGCGTTGTGTCTGTCTGGTTTAGTGTTTACAAGACGTTCAAGCGTGCTTGAATTGTTAGTTCGTTGACGGAGGTGTAGTGTTTTTAATGATTATGGTGTTTTTTCGAGTCCATTTGTTGATGTCCGCGTTTCTGTGCGGAGCTCCGCTGCTGCTCTTCGTACAGGATGCTGAGGCTTTCTATCTTCCGGGTTTGGCTCCCGTCAGCTTCTGTGAAAAATCTCAAGACGAACAAAAGGCTCATCGTGAATGTCAGGTGAGAATTAGTGCCCTGCTTCAAATGTTTGAGTTTGAATGTTATGCCTGGAATTTAAATTAAATGTCTTTATATATTTCGTTCGAACCTCTTCAGCCTCCCGGCTGGCTAATGCTAACGCGAGTAGCTAATAACCTCACAATCGACACATGCGTTTGTATAAATTGTGTATTAGTTTAATATTCATGGGAACTTAAAAATTTTGTTTCGTTTAAAACGGTATTATTGTATTATGTATTGGACCCTGAAATCATTAGAGTTCACCATTTTAGCTAATGCTAGACAGAAGCCTTAGCTCTGTTTGTTCTTGTGTCGTGTTCCCATATTCACTTCTCCAGCTAAATAGGCAGGAAATACTGTACATAAATAGTATATAACCCATAGTAGTGTGTAAAGGGAAACTATGAGTGATTCTGGACACAGCCATGCTCCAGTGTGGCATGATGGCATACACAGCAATGACCAAACGGCCATCACAGATTCCTGGAAAGTTTTCTTTTTATAAAAAAAAATCTCCCTCATTAGTCTTGAACTCTCTTTGTCGTAATAAAATATACGTAATTAGTTTAAGTTTTTAATTGTTTCTATAATTTTTTTACATTGAGTATTTTGTCCTGTTCTTGTTGCCCAGTCTGTCTGAAAGGAAATAATTGAATTGTGACATCACAGTTTGTGTATGTATATATTTGTGTGTTGGATTTTTTAATTTATATTTTATACGTACACACACGCATATATATATATATATATATATATATATATATAATATAGTGTGTGTCTATATACACACACACATATATATGTGTGTGTGTATATATGTGTATATATATATATATATATATATATGTATATGTATGTGTGTGTATATATATATATGTATGTATGTATGTATGCATGCACACAATGTACAGACATCACACTTGTATATTTACAAGTCTCATTTCTTTCAAGAATTTTGAAACAAACACAAAAGGAAAATTATCAATTTTATAAAGAGTAGAAGGTTTAGTTTGTCAGGCCTGACAGGTTTGGCAGCAGATTATGTCACCAAGTTTTGAAGTAAAGTGCTCACTGTGTGCCTTACCACAAACATTTCAGCAGGTTCAGCGAAATGCATGCCAGTTCCATTTTTCCTTCATATTCTTACAGACAAAAGAATTTGACATCTCACCATTACATCTATACATAACTTTCTCCAAACTATTACCCCAAAATTGAAGGCAACAGTTCTCGAACAGAATGCCTAGCTATAGAACTGAAAGAGGTGTAAACCTCTTCTTCCACCATGATAATACCCAGTGTTTCAAGTTATGATGTGGCAGCTTGTTTACATAATGAGATGTTAATCTGTGTACTTGTCTATTCAATACACAATGTTTTCTGTTCTATTGCTTTTGCCTTGTGCTCATCCCTTTCTCTGCAGAAGCCACACACAAGCAGGACCATGTTATAACTATTTGCAATCTTAATATTGAAAATACTTTCTGTGATTTTTTTGTTTGTTTGTTTGCTGTGTCATCACTACTCACACCCAGCTTTGTCTTATAAGATCCTTAAAATTATAAAATACCGTGTAATAAGCTCCCGCCCATGTTTTTTATCTTGTGTCGAATAACCGCCCATGTGTACTGGGAGCAAAATGGTAGCTCAAGCTTACCAATATTATTCGATCAATCTCTGTAACAGTAAAATGAGGTGTTCACTGGCTGTAAAAGTGAGTTTACACGGTATTTCAAGAGCCCCTGCTACTGGGGAATGTCTATAATGTTCATTAGTAACAACACATTTGATTTTTCTGCCGTGATTTAAAAAACAGGAAAATATTTTGCTGTGTTCTCTTGGAAAATGTCAAACAACCAATGAACCTTTAGAAACTGTTACAGCAAAACTATGGGATGATCTGAATGAATGGAGCCATGAGCCAGATATGGACCTATCAGAAAGTGATGGCAAGGAATATTTTCACTCGATTCTCCTGCTTACTAATTTCATAAATTTTGTTTATGTTCGTTTTGATTGGTTCAATGTGCCATGTGCTAAAGTTGACAATGTTGATTGGCTCAGTTTTACTTCCCAGAAAATGTTTAAAGAGAGAGAAAAGTAAGGGTTTTTTTTTGTTTTTGTTTTTTTTATATAAATTTATGCTGTTTTCTGTTTATTTTCAGCTTTCATGTAAGTAGTTTGGTTGATACCACAAAATGAATAACACGAATACCATTAAAACTTTTATTGTTGTTATTATTCATATTTTTCACCTCGATGGTAATGAGCACTTATCGTTTCACTCCGCTGGTAACATTTTAATAAGCACCCACCCACTAGGGAGTGTCATTGAAAACCTATTATTGGTATCGATATATTGATTAAAAAAATTTCCGATGCATCGATACATTGGAATATTGCTGTACTTTTCCATAAATGCATTAAATAGAACAGACTAAGATATATTACAGTAGTTTGTATAATGCATTGAATACAGTGAGTCGTCGACTTACGACCCATGCGAGTTTCGTCTGATCGACTTTCCGACTGCAAAAGTGGTGAAGCATGATTCATGGCAGTGCAGCGCCAGTGTTGCGTACGACGGTTGTTTGTTCTGCCGGCAGCGCCAGCATCTTAAAAGGCCAAGCAGGAAATGATGCAGCTTCACTTTCTAACTGCTCAGAGCAAATTTATTCATCTACTTTCAATGCCACGTCACTGTGGCGCGAAGCTAAGAGCCAATACTTTCTGTGTGGGCGGGTCCGATACCTTGAAGCTCTAATTTTATTGGACTCGCACGCTGTAGTGTTTGTGACAGGAAGCGCATCCCAAGTTTTGGCAATCAGCTGGTCTGCGGGTTGAAGTTTTTCCATGTCCGTCCGTTTGTGTTTGCTTGCCAGCTGTGCTTGACTTCGTGGAAATGAACCGATCAAAATGAGGGAAATTTATCTCTTTACTCAAACAACACGCGCAGTCTGTGGCTGCGGTTATAATCCAATAAAATTGGAGTTTGAAGCTATTGGATCCGCCCACACAGGGAAGTACAGAAAGGATTGGCTCTCCACTGCGTGTCACATTGAACGTGAATCGAAAATAGATGTATAGATTCAGAAGAGGCACATATCTGCATTCTCCGGTGATCAGTGTCTGTCTTGTTCAGAATGTTCCGTGCTGTTGAGAACACGCGCCCTGACGGCACACTAGAAGCAGGGACGTACCATTTTCTAGGGGTGTCATTGAAAATGGCATTTACTACAGACGCTGTCATGAACACAGGAAAGCTATAACGTTAGAAGTATTGATAACCCTTTATTAGGTATCGGTTATCGATCGCATAACTATATTGGTGATATATCAATATTCTGATTGTCAATGACATCCCTACCACCCACTCCAATTTTTTAAGCGCCCTGGGCACTTATCATGTCGCATACGGTAGTTCAGAGCATAAATTTAACAATCGGAGATTTATCTCTCAAAGTGCCCCAGATTAATAATTTTACATGTATTGTCTGCAAAGTTTAATTTGGTTGCACATACTGCCAGGCACCCCAGAGCGTCCGAGCAAGGCCCACCCAACATATTCTCACGGAATCCTCTGTAGAACACTGATGTCCCTGTGCACTGAACAAGCTCCATGAATAACATGCACAGATTTCTGTCCTTAAACGAAAAAACCTTTTAGGATGAGCTGGAACATGTATTACACCCAGGCCTCCAAACCTGACCTCATTAACACTCTTGTGGGTGAATAAAGACGAAATCTGCCTCAAACTTGATCTGATATTCATCTTACATTCTGTGTGTGTTAATTTTTAAAAGGGACCGTAAAACATGGGGAATTTAAAAAGATGACATTTGCCAAACCCCTTAATCACAGGGCTGGCAAGATCTTATATTAGCTGACACTGTGCAAAGACCATTGCAGGGCCAACACACTCAATGGTTAAAAACACTTAGAGGCAATTTGGAACAGCCAGTTAGCCTAATGTGCATGTCGTTGCACTGTGGGAGGAACGCAAGCACAGGAAATGCATGCAAATTCCACATAGAAATGCTGGAGCCTGGGACTCCAGCCCAGGCTGTGCCAAGCACTATGTGCCGGTATATGTGTATGTCTGTGTGTGCACACATATAGGGATTCCGCGCTACTTTGCACTTCAACTCGGCTTCAGTGCATCGTGGGTTTCTTTTTAATTTTTAATAAATATACATCGAATTAAAAAAATAAGGAAATTAAGGAAGAATAGGGGAAAAAGTTAAGGGAAATGCCGCAAAACAGGGCCAATTATGCAAAAAAAAACCCAAACGAACAAAGACAACAACCCAAAACCCCCCAACAAAATTACTTACATTTTTATGTGTGGTGCACATCTGTGTGTGTTTTTATATTTTATTTACATCTTATGCTTTATTTTTGAATGTTTAATTATTGTAAGCATTTACATTGTTGAATATGTATTTATTGATATTATATGCATGTACAGTAGGCCCTTGACTATTCGCGGTCTGCCCAGCAACTGGCACGTGATTCAAATTCAGCCAATGGTTGTCCTCCTTTCTCCTGATTGGTTGAGCTGATGTCCCGCCCCATTTTCCTCATTCGCGCACAAGTTGTCAATGAGCCTCTTTTTTGTGTGTTTTAATTACCAGTTAAGCTCTATGATACCACTCAAACGCAATGCGCCTTATCTGGGTAAGCGATAGAAAACACTGGATGTCTCTTCTTAAGAAATAAGACTTTCTCCTGAGAAGTACGGTTTTCTCTGAACTGTTGTATTAAAATCTTTTTCAATTATTATTCCAGTACAGTACCTAAGTTCATGTTTATGCGTGAGATTTTATATTCTGTAGCATGTTCAACAAACGATACCAAAAGGATAAACTTTATTACAGTACTCTTCATGTCCTTTTACATTGAAGTTGGAGTGATGTCTCCAAAATGGCGCTGCCCAGAGCGCAACGTCGCGGAGTTCTCGGAGTCAAATTGTTTCTTTGTTCGTTTTAAATGTTTTAATTGTTTTGTTTGTTCATGTTTTGCACTATGCTTGTCTACGACTGGTCGACTGTACTACAGCTATAACATTGGGGTATCTTCAGGCTTGTATAACTAAGCAGAGCTAACATGCTATTAGCGGAGCTAGCATGCTAGTAGCTGAACTCACATGCTATGGTTCGTTTTAATTTGTTTTATTTGTTGTTTTGTTTGTTCATGTTTTGCACTATGCTCGACTACGACCGGTCGACTCTACTACAGCTACTGTATAAGATCGGAGTATCTTCGGGCGTGTATAACTTAGCAGAGCTAACATGCTATGGTAGGCAGCGAGCCGCATCCCAGCTAACAAAGAAGCCGAGGCGGGAAGGGGCCGAACGACGACTCCGGCGCTTGGGATTGCAGGGGATGAAGGCCGTGTAGCCGGCTGGTATCGCCTTATCGGGTTTACTCTCCTCGAGCCATGTTTCACAGAAACACAGTCCTGTAGAGCCCTCTGCGCTGCATTCTGAGCATGAAGCTCATCCATCTTGTTTCGCAGGGACTGAACATTTTAAAGCGGTATGGCCGGAAATGCTAACCAAGCGCCGGAGAATCTGAAAACTCCGCCTGGGCTTTAGCATAGCATAGCATGGCATAGCAGCTCAAGATATAAGTTGTTGCGTGTTTAGTTGCCCAAAGCTGAAGCTGCTCATAGCTGTAGTAGGGTCGACGATCATAGACGAGCATAGTGCAAAACATGAACGAACAAAGAAACAATTTGACTCTGAGAACTTTGCGACGTTGCCCTCTAGGCAGCACCATCTTGGAGACGTCACTCCAAGTTCAATGGAAAAGGACATGAAGCATAATATAAAGTTTATCCTTTTGGTATCATTTGTTAAACATGCTACAGAACATAAAATCTCACGCACAAACGTTCTCAGAATTAACTTAGGTACTGTACTGGAATAATAATTGAAAAAGACTTTAAAACGAGAGCTTTACAACAGTATATGCTGTATAGTGTTTATATATTTTATTACTAAATATCACAGTACAAAATTAAAAAGTTTTTCTTAATCATGGCTACATTTTACTACATTAATACTGTATTAATGAGAAAGACTGTCTGTAGAATGTGTTTAAGAAGCATATTTTAGCAAGATACATAGTATTTTACTGCTGGCTGCTCATTCGTGCATGTGACATCATACATGGGGTTTTACTTCCACGTACAGAATTTGTGGATTATCTCGATTCGCGGGAAGGCCTGGAACCGTACCCCCGCGAATGTTAAGGGCCTGCTGTACGTATACATCAGTCAAGGAGGGCTTGATACTACTTCATGGAATTCAGCAGTCGCGGGGGTATCTCATTCCCAATTGACCGTGGAAAGTGAGGGATCCCTGTATATACAGTGATCCCTCTCTACTTCGTGCTTCAGTTTCTGCGGCTTCAGTGCGTCACGGGTTTTTCAAAAATATTCATCAGAAAATAGGGGGAAAAGTTAAAAAAAATGTTGCAAAACAAGGCCAATTGTGCAAAAAAAAACAACCCAACAGAACTACTTACATTTTTAGGTGAGGTGCACATCTGTATGTATGTGTGTATTTCTATTTTATTTACATCTTATGCATTATTTTTTTCAATGTTTATTATAAAGCATTTATAGCATTGAATATGTATTTATTGAGATTATATACATGTATACATGCATGTATACGTCAGTCAGTGGGGGTCGATCCTATTTCGCGAGGGTCTTAGTCACCATTAACCGTGGAAAGTGAGGGATCCCTGTGTGTGTGTGTGTGTGTGTGTGTGTGTAAAATACATTCTACACTGTTTCTCAAATTACTATAAATGAAGAAAGTTCTCTGGCCTGTAGAATTTCCTGACTCAGAAGTAAATGAGCAACAAAGATAACTCAACATCTCATCGTATTAATTTGGCATCTCGGTGTTTATAATGAATGCTCGAATATGAGTTTTATTTTTATTTGTTTTGCAGGAAAAAATCGAGCTGTTTGTGAACAGACTGGATTCCGTGGAGTCGGTTTTGCCGTATGAATACACAGCGTGAGTGGAGTTTTTTTTTTTAAATGCTTCATGATTTGTAACAGTGCTGTAGTATTAACTAAAAAATATCCATTGGGACATTTGCCTTTTCACTGGCGGTCCCTTTTTGATAATAGAATGATGAGAGGTTTCTGACCCATATCGGTGACACAGTGTACAGGTTTTTCTGGTATGTGATTTGGCTTTGTTACCTTCATTATATTTCTTTCAATAACAAACAACAGAGCACATCAAGGAGTGGAAAGAAAAGAGAAAAGATATTTGTGCGTGCCCGTAGGTTATGAGGTCTGACTGCAATACTGAAGATGGATTGTCCCGATATGAGCACTGAACCCTTTAATACCCTCTCTGCAGCTTTGTAAACTAATAGCATGTCTAAACCACCCTTTTTGAAATATTTTGTTGATTAACAGCTTGAAATGAACACATACACACAGACACAGGTTTTACAGGTGTAAATCATCATCATCTTCCGCTAAGTCCGGGGTCGGGTCGCGGGGGCAGCAACCTAAGCAAAGAGGTCCAGATGTCCCTCTCCCAGCCACTTCCTCCAACTCTTCCGGGGGGCACTCTGAGGCGGTCCCAGACAAGCCGAGAGACATGGTCCCTCCAGCGTGTTCCAGGTCGACCCCGGGGTCTCTTCCCGGTTGGACATGCCCGAAACACCACACCAGGGAGGCGTCCGGGAGGCATTCTAACCAGATGCCCGAGCCACCTCAACTGGCCCCTCTCAATACGGAAGAGCAGCGGATCTACTCTGAGCTCCCCCCGGATGATAGAGCTCCTCACCTTATCCCTAAGGGAAAACTCCACCACCTGGCGAAGGAAGCTCATTTTAGCCGCTTGTATCCGTGATCTTGTTCTTTCAGTTACTACCCAAAGCTCGTGACCATAGGTGAGGGTTGGAATGTAGATCGACTGGTAACTTGAGAGCTCCGCCTTGCGGCTCAGCTCCTTCACCACGACGGACCGGTACAGGCTTTGCTTAACAGCAGAGGCTGTCGCGATCTGTTTATCGATCTCCCACTCCATCCTTCCCTCACTTGTGAACAAGACCCCAAGATACTTAAACTCCTCCACTTGGGGCAGAACCTCATTCCCGACCCGGAGGGTGCATTCCACCCTTGTTCGACTGAGAACCATGGCCTCGGACTTGGAAGTACTGATCTTCATCCCGGCCGCTTCACACTCGACTGTGAGTCGCTCCAATGAGAGCTGCAGGTCCTGACTTGATGAAGCAGAAAGGACAACATCGTCCGCAAAAAGCAGAGATGAGATCCAATAGCCACCAAAACCAGAATGCCTCGGCTGTGCCTAGAAATTCTGTACAGAATTTATGAACAGAATCGGTGACAAAGGACAGCATTGGCGGACTTTGACTCCTATCGGGAACGAATTCGACCTGTTGTTACCAATACGGACCAAACTCTGGCTCCGGTGATACAGCGATCGAATGGCCCGTAGCAACAGGTCCGGAACGCCCTACTTCCGGAGCCCGCCCCACGAGATTGTTCGAGGGACACGGTCGAAAGCCTTCTCCAAATCCACAAAACACTTGTGGACAGATTGGGCAAACACCCATGGCCCCTCCAGAATCCTGTGGCGCGTATAGATTTGGTCAAGAGTGCTACGGCCAGAACGAAAACCACATTGTTCCTCCTGAATCCGAGGTTCCTCTATCGGTCGGATCCTCCTCTCCACTACCTTGTGAGCAGAGGTATCACTGTATTTCCGAAAAAATAAAGAAAACAATTTATCTGTTCAGTTCAGCCACTTGTCAGTGGTCCTTTTTTGTTTTTGTTTTTTTTAATGTACAGTGATACCTCAGCTCACGAACATAATTGGTTCCCAGAAAGTGTGTGTAAGGCGAAAAGTTCGTCTTCCGAACATTTATTTCCCATAAGAAACCATTAAAATGAGAATAATCCGTTCCCAGGTCCCCATAAAACATAATTTTCTACTAAATAAGCCTTAAAACTACACAAAAATATACCTTATTTTATGTATAATAAATGTGCTATTGTATTGTAATTAAAGAAATAAACTGTACTGTATAATAAAGTGGTTTTATTTACCTTTGTGATGGTAGTTGATGGCTTGATGGAATGGAATGGGAGGAGGAGGGAGGGAGGGACTTACTGTTTGGAAGGAGAGTTTGGAAACGCCTACTGTTTGGAAACACCCTCAGCCACACACGCACCCTTAATAGCTTCCTTGTTCTTAAGGATGGGAGCAATGGTAGACTTAGCGTACTGGTACTGGGACGCTAAGTCACACAAACGCACACCTCGTTCGTGTTTTTCAATGATCTCCGCCTGTGGTGGGGTCTTTTTCGGTCCCATAATAGCAAAAGTACACTCAATATGGTCCAAAATGTCTATCAAACACAAACCACTTCCGCATTCAAAGAAAGGGGGTGACGAACTGGGACGCTGTGGGCGTGCGTCAGCTTCTCGTGGCCGCCACCGTGGCGCTGTTCGACCATGTGGTTTGGTTCGTCCGCCGAAAACTAGTTCGTCAGCAGAGACTATGTCTGTCTGTCTTCCTTTCGGCATTTTCCCTTTTACTCGGGAGTCGCCACAGCGAATCATCTGATTCGCACGTTTGATTTTGGCAGAGGTTTTTACGTCGGATGCCCTTCCTGTCACAACCCTTTTTAGCAAGGGACAGAAACACGCTGACGGCTTTGCAGCTACTCTTTACGAAAGTCAGCAATGGTTCTTTTACATGCCTCTCACCATAGACAGTGAGAGACATGACCCGCCTTTGATAACCCAGTTAGCTGCACTGGGGGGACAGTGACAACCCTGTGGAGAGTGGGACTCGAACCCCCAACCATTGGATCAGCGATCCAGCGCCCTATCCCACTAGACCACCACTGCCCCTATATGCTCGCAAATTTAATGTTCTTGAGGCGAAAAGTTCGTGAGCTTAAGCGTTCGTCAGCGGAGGTTTTACTGTATTTATTTTGGTATATTGTTTTAATCTCATAAGGGAAATTATTAGCCCATCCAAAGTAAGCGTACACACACACACACACACACACACACACACACACACAGCTGTCAAACATATTGTGGCACCCAGACAGCAGTTAGTGGTTTTGTGTCTTTCTCAAAGGCATTTCAGTTCTGAGGGTGGAAATAAGGTGCAGAAAATTCTTCTTCTTGTCCTTTTGGCTTTTCCCTTCAGGGGTCGCCACAGTGCATCATCTGCCTCCATCTCACCCCATCCTTTGCATTTTCTTCTCTTACATCAACGACCTTCATGTCCTCCTTCACCACATCCATGAATCGTCTCTTTGGTCTTCCTCTAGGCCTTTTGCCTGGTAGTTCCAACCTCAGCATCCTATTACCAATATACTCACTATCACAAATTATATTTAATTGACTGTAATTGAATAAATCAATTATGTTGCATATTATCAGGTTTTTCCACCTAGTTACAGTCTGCTCTATTAATGGCATGCCAATCTAGTTTTTCTGTATGGTGTAAGCGCATTTGGATTTAAGTGTAAAATACAAATACAGTCGGCCCTTGACCATTCGCTCTTCAGCATTTGTGCCCCTGCATACTCGTGGATTGTTGACAAACCTGAAAGTTACTGGCACTTGATTCAAATTTAGCCAAGAGCTGAGAGCTTTTGTTTCTCCTTCTTGCTGACTGGTTGCAGATGTGTACACCTCTTTTTACTTTTCTCCTTCGTGCACAAGTTATCATGATTGCTTGAATTGCGAAGTACATTTTTTAGTGTTTTTAATGATTATTTAAGCGCTATGTCACTCAAACCCCCTGCATCTTCTCTAGCTTCTGGTAAGGAGCCTAAATACTTTATGTATTACAGTAATAATATTATCACAGTACAAAATTAAAAAGTTTTTACTTGATCATTAGTACATTTTACTGCATTATTACTGTATTAATGAGTAAGACTGGCTATAGACTATGTTTAAGAAGCATATTTTAGCGCATGTAAGATCATACATAAGGTTTTAAAACCACATAAATAACTCGTGGATTTTCTTGATCCGCGGGAAGGGCTGGAACCGAACCATTGAGGAATAATGGGGGCCGACTGTAGTTTGATATTTCTTATTGTAATTCTTTAATTGAATATTTCTACTTGTAATTCTCTAATTGGATATTTCTTGTTGGAATTCTAAGTTGATATCTCTCTTGAGGGTGCAGTTAGATATTTCCAGATGAAAACTAATTCAGTAATTTCTGTCAAATATTACAATTAATATATCAATATCCAACAATATGAGGAAATTGTGTTATGATTTTTGCTTGTCACGTTCCTGCTTATTATTGTGGTTATTATTGTTGTTTTTATCTGTGAGGTTCGCACATGCTTGCATTTTTTTCCCCTTAGTGAAATATACTTGTGATTGTTTAATGATTGCAGTTGGCTAATATAATGTCACAATGCTCATTTAGAGGATCATGCCAAACACACCCGCAGACACCTAACTAACATAAATACCCTAAAATATTCTTATTCATGGTTGGAATCTTACTTTTAGGACATTCTACGCTCCCCTTAACCTGAGGTTCCTTTTTCCTTTGGACTCAGGTTTGACTTCTGTACTGTGGACGCTGAGAAACGGCCATCAGAAAATTTAGGCCAGGTGCTTTTTGGAGAGAGAATTGAGCCATCGCCATATAAGGTAAAGTGCACATTATATTTTAGGGTGATTACACGCGTGTTCCACTGATCAAAAGATTAAATGTAATCCAGATTATTTTTGTGTGTGTGTGTATGTATGTATGTATGTATATATATATATATATATGTATATATGTGTGTGTGTGTGTATTCCACCCCCCTCCATAAGATGTCATTTCAAGATGCATAATACGTAATGACTCTAGATTGGCTGCACATAGTTTGAAAACACCCTTAGTTTACATATAATGAACAGTAGATCTCGAATGTCCTATAAAACTGCTTTTTAATAATGAACTGGCTGCACTTAGTTAGTGGTGAAATGCCCTATATATGCTGTAATTGAGAGATTCTTCCTACAACACATTATAATGTTCAAAACTAAAGCATGGTGTGTATGGTATGTGAAAACTGTATCCATTGTTCTGACACTCCCATTTCTATACTTTAAACAGAAATTCATTATTCTATGCAATGAATCTTTCCAAAAGTTGACACCCTATAATCAGCTGGCTGTCCCAGCACCCTCATCCCCACTTTTCAGTGTGTTTCTGACGCATTGTTCATCTTAGAGATATACAGTATGCTGTTTTAAATTCACAGAGTAACTCCTGTTACACAGCCATACGCTGCTGCCACAGTCCTTGCCGCCTTCTATCTTGCTTCACCATCTTTCCCTTTTTTAAGCATATTTCTAAATTATTCCCTGGGTGGAGTTAGGCTCAGAGCAAGGTTTGCGGTTAAATACTTACACTTAACTGGTGAGAAACTGAGAAATCTTGGTCCATAGTCTGGACTTTGTCTTGTATTACTGTCCAGGCAGATGCAGTTATGCATATTAAATATCTGCACAAAACTGAAAAATCCCACATGTGCAGAAAGGCTTCACGTTTCACCCCTGGACCCAACATACGAATGACTGGACTCAGCTAGATAATGTAGCATGACACACACACCTAAGAATTTCAAGCATTTGTAGGTTTATGTCTCTTGAAAGTATATACATGTTTCTCTATACTATACAGTCAAGTCAATTGTAACTGACAAATAAAGCTTATCTATAATTTGCAACTCGGGCCTCAGAGTAAAGAAACCTGTTTCTTTTTTCTGAGACACCCAAGTGATCAGGTTTTGTTTTTTAATTTATATATGGGTCACAAAACTGGCACATTTTCTAAGTACCTAACTTCAAACTTGAATAAGTATTTTCATGGCCAAGTTTATTTGTGAATCAATGCATCAAAATCTTTAGTGTATGCCTGGGAGATAAAATCATATCAAAATATGTACATATGGTGAAAACACAGTTTTTCAAATAATTCAAATACAGTGGTACCTCATCTTACGAAATTAATCCGTTACAGAAGTGGTTTCGTAACTTGGATTTTTCACAAGTTGGACCGCAGGCCCCCAATACTACCCCCTAAATGCTTTCAAAATGATAAAAGTATACCTTTTAAGACCTCCTTCTGCTTCAATATCATACCTATGGTAGACGGGTTTGGCCATATTCCTTTGCGATATCACTGAGCCGCATGCCACAAGCCCGCTTCTTCTTTTCACCCACATGGAGAATCACACACACGTGTGTGTGAGTGTGTGAGTGTGTTGACCATGTCTTCTTAGCAGAGTTATAACCTTGCAAATGTTTATGCAAGGTTAAACGCCTGAGCCAAAAATATAGTTGCAATGAGCATCTCGAAAAACTCACGAAACAACAGTAAATCTGTCCTTTACACGAAAAGCATCATGGGTCTTACGGAGATGCAGCTCCATAATAGCCAATGGGAGAGAACTGCGTCATCCCTCCTAGCCAATGGGAGGCCAGTGGGGTGGGGTGTTGGGAGATAGCCAATGGGAGAGCAACTCGTGCATTGTTTTGAATTTTTGAGATGGCGCTTTCATAACTTGAATTTGTTTTGTATCCAGAGACAGAAAATTTAGGAAAATGCATTTCATAACCTGGATTTTTCGTTTGTTGGGACTTTTGCAGGTGAGGTACCACTGTACTTCCAAGTTTACACATTTTTGTATACTATTGTGATAAGAGAAAGAACTCATTATTTTTACATCCTTCTGAGCCTCTGCTGAGGTCTCCACAGGTCCCATAACCACATAAATCGGAGCATAGGTGCAGACACAATGAACCATGGAATCTGCATGTGCACGGCAAAATTGGTAAATAAGCACCGGACGTAAAACGGGATTGATGACATGCGTAACTTTTCCTGTGCATGTTACATATTGTGTCTTGCATAGTGCAACTGATCACTGATGTATTGACATTTATTCACTTCGATAATATAGAAGAAGTTGAACATGTCAACTACCATCAATTGGTGTGGGACTACCGTATTTTCCAGACTTTAAGTCACACTTTTTTCATACTTTGGCTGACTAATACTCCAGAGCGACTTCTGTTTGTCATCATAAACATAATTTCACATGTTTTTTTATTTTTATACTTTGCAACCACAAAAGGGCACTCTAGGCTTGGGTACAAGTACCTGCTCATCCACCACTGAAGAAATGTCCCCAAAAAGAAAACCTATACTGTGGATTACAAGCTGCAAGTAGTGAAATATGCAACAGTAAATGGTAATCGAGCAGCAGAAAGTTTGGGAGTGAACGAGAAACTTGTGATGGACTGGAGAAAAGCGGAGATTACTATTACTGCAATGAAGAAAACAAACTTAATCACGGTCTAGAAGCTAGATGGCCACAGCTAGAGGAACGAGCTCGTACATGGGTACTTGAGCAACGTGCTGCAGGGAGCGGTTTGTCAACAGTGCAGTTATGTCTCCACGTCCAAGTAGTGAAATTATTACATATAATTCTAACAAGAGGGCAGAAAAGCGATTATTATTATTATTATTACTGCAATGAAGAAAACAAAAAAAACACTAAAAGCTAATTGTGGGCTAAAAGCTAGATGGCCACAGCTAGAAGAATGAGCTCGCACATGGGTGTTGAGCAACGTGCTGCAGGGAGATGCTTGTCAACAGTGCAGTTGTGTCTCTGCATCTCGGTAGTTGTCAAGGAGATGAATATAAATGACTTTGCGTGAGGACTTTCTTGGTGTTACCGCTTCATGCAACACAACTGTCTCTGTATCATAGCGAGGACCATAACGTCACAAAAACTGCCAGCAGATTTCCAAGCCAAGGTAGACCATTTCTATGAGTTTGCGACTTATAATCCAGTGCGACTTGCATGTGTTTCTTTGTTTTTTTTTTTTTTTTTTTTGTTTTTTTTTGGGGGGGGGGGGGGCAATGCGACTTGTACTCCATAGCAACGTCTGGTCCAAAAAATACAATATTTACACAATTATTATTTAAAGCTCCTATTAATGAATAGAAGGCCAGTCATCCTGTCCATGTTAGAAACTGACATTCTGAGTCGACCTACTGATAATTTGATGCTGCTGCCTCTCTAAGGATTATTAACCTGCATCTACCAGGCTATAATGCATATTGACCTCATACATTACAAAATGGGAAAAACTTTATATATATTTAATCTGCAGAAATGTAAAAGGTCAGTGCCATTTTCGTGATCGGACCCATATATGTTCATTCATTTTCAGAACCACTTAATCCTAATTAGGGTCACGGGGAGGCTGGCTTCTATCCCAGCAGACTCTGGGTGAGGGTGGGGTATACCCTGGACAACTTGTTCGACCATAACAGTCCAATATATAATATTTACTTATTTATTTTTCTTCATTATTGTTACAGTTTTTCTTCAAGCAAACAGAAACGTGTAAGCATGTGTGCACCAAAACATACAGCACCAAAAAGTCTGAGGACAGAACTAGCCTGGATTTCCTCAAGAAAGGCATGCTCCTTAACTACCAGCATCACTGGTGAGCCCTCTTTCCTTCCTCCCTTCTTTTTCATTTTTTCCCTTTGCTCTCCGTCCCTTTGGCCCATCACCACTGGATAACCACCAAATTCCTTTTGTGCTGACTATAGGATTGTTGACAACATGCCCGTCACCTGGTGCTACGATGTGGAGGACAATCAGAAGTTCTGCAATCCAGGCTTCCCCATTGGATGCTACGTCACAGATACTGGCTTGGCCAAGGACGCATGTGTAGTCAATGTGAGTCTCCTCAGTGTTTTCAGATCCCAAGTTGTTGTTTACTGTTCGCTGTTAACCACTAACTTGTTGTCATTTTGATTTTCATGCTTAGCTGTTAGGGTGGATGATTGCTTTGCTGAGATTTTCAATGTTGCCTGTTTGCTTTCCATTCTGTTCCGTTTGCAGTCGGAGTTCAACGATAAAGATACTTTCTACATTTTCAACCATGTGGACATCACGATATTTTACCACAATGTGGAGAATGAAGCTCCTTATTCCAGACTGGTTGCTGCCAAGATGGAGCCGAAGAGGTACTGGAGCTGTTTGTAGTACAGAGTTTGCCATGGAACAACTAACCAATCAAACTTGAACTCGACATTGGAGACTGTTGAAAGGCTTTAGCACGCCTGTGGCCATAAAGCAGTGGTTTGGCCTGAGGTGTTATGAATAGCGCTAATACCATAATCGACGTGATAAGCGCCCAGGGCGCTTAAAAATTGGAGTGGGTGGGTGCTTATTAAAATGTTACCAGCGGAGTGGAATGGTAAGTTCCATCAAGGTAGAAAACATGAATAATAACAGAACAATAAAATAGTTTTACTGGTATTTGTGTCATTCATTTTGTGGTATCAACCAAACTATTTCCATGAAACCTGAAAATAAACAGAAAACGGCATAATTTAAAGAAAAAAGACCCTTTAATTTTCCCTCTCATTGCTGTTCCTTTAAATATTTTCCCCCGATGTAAAATTAAGCCAATCAAGATGAATGTCAACTTTAGTGCATGCCACGTTGAACCAATCAACACCAAGGTCAACTTTGGCACATTGATCTTTAAATGTATGAAGTTATTGAACAGAGGAATCGGGTGAAAAATACTCATCACTTTCTGATAAGTTCATACCCATTCATTCAGAGCATCCCATAATTTTGCTGTAGCAGTTTCTAATGGTTCATCTTGTTGGACATTTACCAAGAGAACACAGCAAAATATTTTCCTATTTTTTAAAGCACAGTGGAACAATCAAATGTGGTGTTACTGATGAACATTATAGACATTCCCTAGTGGCAGGGGGTCTTGAAATACCATGTAAACTCACTTTTACAGGCAGTGAACGCCTCATTTTACCGTTACAGATACTGATCAAATAAAATTGGTAAGTTTGATCTACGATTTTGCGACCAGTACACATGGGCAGTTATTAGACATAAGATAAAAAACATTGGGGGGGGGGGCTTATTGGAGCAGGGCGCTTATTACGTCTCATACGGTATATCAATGGGGCAAAAATTGTCCTTTAGTGACGTCTGTACATCTTGAAGCTTGAATGCTACTTACAGCATTCATTCACCTGTGGTTTTACATTTGAAGGCATGCTGGTGCATTTCACTAGCCTTTGTTGCTGATCACAAATGCTCGTGTGGATATTGTCACAACATGATATTCACAACACAATTTCTTGTCGCACTTACTCATCAGATTTAGCATGACCATGCTATGCTCCTTTTGGTAGCTACTGCAACAATTTAGATTAAGCACTTTTAATCTACATTCTGTCTTGCACTTAACTTTCATTCTGTTTTTATTTTGTATCATTAGCTATAAACACACCAATCCACAAACTCCGGACTGCGCAGGGCCACCCATGAGCCTCAAGAACAAGTTCACCGGGGATATCAGTATCTCATACACCTACTCTATCCAGTTCAAGGTCAGTTCCCTCTTACTTAAGCTTCTACATGTTTTTACTCTTAATGGCGCTTCCCTCGAAATTAGTTCAGACTCTGGTCTATGTCGAGGACAACCAGAAAGTTTTATTTATTTTCTGGTTTCAAGCTGACACAGTAGCGTAGTGGTCGGCATGTCCACCTCACAACAAGAAGGTCCTCGATTTGTGTCCTGGGCAACAGACAGTACTTTGCATGTTCTTCCTGTGCTAGTGTGGGTTTCCTCTGAGTACTCTAGTTTCATCCCACAGTCCAAAGCCATGTTAGGCTAGTTGGCGGCTCCAACTTTCCCTAGGTGTGTGCATGTGCGTGCGTGTGATGGTCAGATGAGCTGCTCAGGGTGTATTTTGCCTGTGCCCAGTGTTGGCTGAGATAGCCTCCTGCCTCCTCATAACCTTAATAGTGGTTCGGCAAATGAATGAGTTAGTGAGATGAATAGTCTTGTGATTTTAGAGTCTAGTTCATGCAATGCCGGGGGGTGACCCCAGGGAACATGCTTTTTTTTTTTTGGGCCGTACAGTATTAGGATAAAGTGTAATTCTACATCCACTACAGCAGGTGGCAGTGGTTTCCTCACTGTTAGTGTGCCCAGAAGTAAAATCAGAAGTGAAGTTAATAAACCCACCATGGAAATTTTTAACAGGGACGAAAAGAGAGGCAGAGAGAGACGGAGACAGTGAGAGAAACGAAAGTCTCCCGGCAGTTAAGATGAGGAGGTATGTTGGAGCGGATGTATCACTCGGCTTCACTGTGCTGCGGTGAGAAACGAGGAAAGACCGCTGTGTTTACTGTGTCTGAAAACATTGGCAGTGGACAGGATGAACCCAAATAAATTCAGGCGTCACTTAAAGACGTCACACCCCGATCACGTGATGAGCCTCATGAGTTTTTTGAGTGAAAATGTGTCGAATATTTCCAACAACCATCCCGCTTTGTGAATGATATTCCAGCAAACCAGCGAGCTCTGTTAGCATCAGATAGGGTGGAGTTCCAAACTGCTCAGTGTAGAAAACCCCACAGCACAGCAGAGGAACTGATCCTGCCTGCAGCACACACAGTCTCTGTCATGCTGGATGATGTCACTGCTGTGAAAATAAGTCCAGGTCCCAGTTCAGCATTGAGCAGGAGCCGAGAGTTCAGTACCGGGCTTTAAACCCGGCTTCAAAAAGCTGTGCACTGCGAAATGTGGTCATTGTACCATTTATCTGGACTTAATCATTTTAACAAAAATAATAATAAGAATAATACAAATTGTTTTATTCATTTTTGTTTAGGAGGTTAAAGTGTTTTATATATTGTGCTCCTGAGTTAATATTGCTGATCAATTTGAATTTATTATTTTTTACTGATGTTATTTAATTTTAATTTTCAGTATCGAATGGTTTAAATTGTTGGTCAAAAAATGTTTACAGTTTAAATAACTTTGAATCTTTTTGTTTAAAGACTAAAAATTTGTAAAACTGCATCAATTTGCCTGAAATGAAAAAAGTAAAGTTATTCTTTGTTGGAAGTTGATCTATATTTTTCCTTTTTATATTCCATAACGATGATAAGTATTTATGTTAATAAGGATACAGTGTTATGCAGAGGATTACTTATAACAATTTTTAGACAAATAACACTGTTTATATGGGGGGAGGGTGTTTTCCTCTTCCTAAGGTGGGGGCACGACAGAAAATAATTGAAAAGCACTGGTGTAGTCCGAAATCTAATCCTTCTGTTTGTTGGTTGTAGGAGGAGTCGAGCATCCGATGGGCCTCTCGATGGGATTATATTCTGGAGTCCATGCCTCACACCAACATCCAGTGGTTTAGGTAAACACCACACACAAATATTTCAGTACTCAGAATGTCTACAAGATATAAAATAATCACTCGGACTCAATACTGATGTGTGGAAATGAAGATGCACGTGCACGCACGCACACACACACACACGAGTGCATTTACAGGCTGTTCGAAGTTCTCTCATTGATATTCTTGTGTGTTTGGCTGCAGTATAATGAACTCCCTGGTCATTGTGCTCTTCCTGTCTGGAATGGTGGCCATGATCATGCTGCGCACGCTGCACAAAGATATCGCCCGCTACAACCAGATGGACTCTGTGGTGAGTCTGGCACCTCTCAACACACTACAGTACATACATGCACTCGGGTGCATCCTACATCATGTTGTATAATTAATACCAAACCAGTCTTTGTCTTAATTAGCGGAAACAATATATGATTAGAGTGCTGCTATAATGAATGAATGTTTATTATATTGTGTGCTTTTCAGGAGGATGCTCAGGAGGAGTTTGGATGGAAGCTGGTGCACGGTGACGTGTTCCGACCACCACGCAAAGGAATGCTGCTCTCTGTGTTCCTGGGGTCAGGCACACAGATCTTTATTATGACCTTCGTCACTCTCTGTGAGTGCTACACACACACTTGTACACTCGCACGCCAATTCACAGTATGCACTCAGGCGCAGCTCTTTTGTTTAAGAAAATTTTGTGTACGTAGTTATTTTCCAACACTGTTTGCATAATTGTCTTGATTACGAATGCACAGATGTATCCTGGATTTTTTTAAATTTATTTTTAAAAAATTTATACTGTGGGCACTAAAAGCTTCATTAACCATAACATCTACGCGTTTGATGATGTGAAGGTCCTTTAGAATCATTAGAATTAGCTGTCAGAATGAGTCAACTGGATGTGTCTCTCTCTCTCTCTGTCTCTTGTAGTTTTCGCATGTCTAGGCTTCCTGTCCCCGGCTAACCGTGGTGCTCTGATGACATGTGCGGTGGTGCTATGGGTGCTACTCGGAACTCCAGCTGGTTACATCGCAGCACGGTTCTACAAGTGTGAGTACATGATCAAGACACTAATCTCTCACCTTTGACCCTAAGTTCTGTTCGAACTTTGTGCCGGTCATTTGACTTAATCAGTGTCCGAATGGGCCTCTTTTACCCCACATACATATAAACTATGTTTTTGGACGTTGAAGATTCCTTGAGAAGAAATATTGTGTATACTGATTGCAATAATTTTATGAATTAGGCATTATTGGAAAAAAAAAAAAAAAAAGAGTTCCGAAGGTGCTGTACTTATCAGCACATGCAGCTCACAATAAGACTGACTTGCGTTTGATTCCCAGGCTCAGGCATTTGCGTGTTCTCCCAGTGACTGACTGAGCTTCCTTCGGGTACTCCGGCTTCCTCCGGCAGTCCAAAGACATGTCTATTAGGCTGACTGGCTGCTTCATATTGCCAATAGGCCAAACGAGAAACTTGTGAAGAACTGGAGAAAAACGGAGATTACTATTACTGCAATGAAGAAAACAAAAAGCTAATCTCAAGCTAAAAGCTATATAGCCCCAGCTAGAGGAACAAGCTCGCACATGGGTGCTTGAGCAACATGCTGCAGGGAGGGGCTTGTCAACAGTGCAGTTGCTTCTCCATGTCCAAGTAGGGAAATTATTACATTAGTCATAATAGTAACAAACATAATTATTACATTAGTCATAATAGTAACAAACATAATTATTACATTAGTCATAATAGTAACAAACATAATTATTACATTAGTCATAATAGTAACAAACATAATTATTACATTAGTCATAATAGTAACAAACATAATTTCACACCTGTTTATTTTTACATTTAGAACCACAAGAAGGCAACAAGAGGTCAAAAAATCGGAGATTATTATTACTGCAAAATGAAGAAAATAAAAATAAAAACCTAATCGCGGGCTAAAAGATAGATGGTCACAGTGAATGGAACTAGTTCACACATGGGTGCTTGAGCAACGTGCCTCAGGCAGAGGCTTATCAACGGTGCAGGTGCGTCTCCACATCCAAGTAGTTGTCAAGGAGATGAATATAAATGACTTTGCATGAGGACTTTCTTGGTGTTATCGCTTCATGCAACACAACTGCCTCTATATCAGAGCAAGGACCACAACGTCACAAAAACTGCCAGCAGATTTCCACGCCAAGGAGACATTTGCATGAGTTTGTGACTTATAGTCCAGTGCGATTTATGTTTTTTTTTTTCCCTTCTTTATGATGCATTTTACTGCCAATGCGACTTGTACTCTGGAGCGACGTACAGTCCGGAAAATACGGTATATCTGCAACATCCTCCTTCTGTCATCTCACAATCCAGTGAGTGCATCTCAAAACCCTTATTTACCCTCTTCGAACCCAATGTTCTTCTGGGTCCCCATTTGTGTCAGCGATCACAGCCCTCTTGTTTGTGCATCGAAGAGCGATGAGTGCAGACGCATAAGAGCAGCTTTCCTGGAAGAGCAGCACGCCAGCTTATAAAACCCCCCATATATAACATTGGCCACTCTCTTCAGCAGTTGATCCAGCTGTGCCGCCATCATTTCTCTTAGAACACACTTCGATTCCACACCCTCACATAATTTCCTGTTTGCCTCGTGTTTTCTTGATCAGAAGGACTTGGACGCAAGGATGAGACTTAAGTGTGGGAAACAAGGCTGCAGTTTAAGGGGTTTGGGACGTACCCAGTGAAACGGGTTAGTGTGTCCTCACGTTGATGATCTCACACATTGCTGCCTGGTGGTATCATCGAGATTTATATAAAGCAAGCCTGTAGTACTTAGTAAACTGCTCGTGGAATAACAGTGTGCAAAACACTGCCAGTCACATAGTGTGAGGTGTCTTATTAAATAAGTCCGTTAGGCCACCGCTATCTTTTGCTTTCTTTAATGTACAGTAATCTAGCAAGGGAAAGTAAGCTCTGCATTTAATCCAGCCAAAGTGAGCACGCGCACACATGTAAACTGGGGCCACACACACACACACACACACACAAGCACAGAAGCACTCAGACTGGGTATGTGCTGGTGTGGGAAACAAACCAGTGACCTTTCTGTCCTATGAGGTCATGACTGCCTCATTCGCATTGGAATAACGTATTTAGTACAAGTTGAAAGATGGAATGTCTTACACAGGGTGAACCTGAACTGTTCCATGTGACCTTTCTCTTTCTTAAAATTTTGCATTTCATTTGCCTTCAATTTGTGAAAGACGATACAAAAACTTTGCAAAGTATATAGTTCTGAATATTATTTGCAAATGAGCTCCAGAGAATTGTTGTTGTTATTATTATTATTATTATAACTCTAATTTACTGTGCAATGCTGCTTGGGTTTCCCTATGATGCTGTTCTTGAAGTAAGGAATGAATGTTTTTTTTTTTTGTTTGTTTTTTCGCCCCCAAATGTAAAAGTAGTGGTCAGTAAACAGTGCTTATACATTATGGTGGTTCACAAAATTAACCTTCGCCAAATTATACCAGATTGTGTTTTGCATTACTGTCCACCTCACTTTCCGTGGTTAATGGGGACCGTGACCCCCTGCGACCGCCGATTTCCAAGAAGTAGGATCGACCACCCTGACCGACGTATACATGCATGTATGTGTGTATATAATATCAATAAATACATCTTCAATGCTATAAATGGTCATCACAATTAAACATTCAAAAATCATGTATAAGATGTAAATAAAATATAAATACCGTAGTACCTCACTTTACAAAATTAATCTGTTCCAGCACCTTTTTCATAAATTGAACCGCATTTTACATGTAAAACGCGTGATTCGTTCCAAGGCTCCCAATACTATCCCATAAACCCTCTAAAAATTATAAAAATGCACCAATTTTGTATGAAATATGTCTTTTAATAGCTGATCTGAGTCTTCAGGTAGTTCATTGGTCAGTCTCTGTACAGAGCACACAGATTAACCAATCAACTGCCTGAAGACTCAAACTGTTTGTTTAAATGAGCAAAGTCAGGTGTGCTGCTGCATGGTTGAAACGAAAACCTGCAGCCACATGGCCCTTTGTGGCATGAGTTTGGCACCCCTGGTCTAGGCCCAGACAAGTCTGACAATGAAGCAGAAGCAATCATTGACGAAACTTACCAACTTCCCTGGCAACACTCATTCCAAAGAATGATTTGGACTTGATCCAGAGTTGGCACCTATATTCATCTAATATATATATATATAATTGTAGATGCTGCATTGAAGAGCATTGTACGGCATTTGTGGTATCAGTTGGAAGAAATCATTGCCCTGATGTATTTTTTATTTATTTTTTTTTAATGCTGAAGAAAAGGAGGTGATGCTGAGAAATCTTGAAAGACTTGATGTGAAGTACAACTACCATCTCTAGACTCGTCACTTGTCGCTCAATCCAAATTTTTAAAGTTCTTACTGAAGGCAAAATTAACGACAGAACTAACCCAGATGATGTAAGGTCCAGTTTCACAAATATCTCTGCCAAAAAATGAATTCCCTGAAGATCAATAACAGCACAGTGCGAAGCGTCGCCCTTATTAACAGCAATCTGTGCGAAATGAAGACCTTTTTTTTTTTTGTTTCTCCGCATGGTGCAAGGGCACCGAGATAAAGTATAAAGGGAACAAAATCATCGTACTGGGAACATAGTGAGCATGAGTACAGGGAGATTATTAGTCAGTGTACTTATCTTGGTATTGTTTCTGTTTCCTGCGAAAGTTACACATTCTGAGGTAGAGCAATAAAATTTGTGGGAGGAGGAATGGGTGCGGCTTTTTACTGACATCCTATTGGCTTAATTTTGGGGACAAATGTTTAAAAATTTCAATAGGAACAAGGAAAATGCCAGCAGGCAAAATTTGAGATTATTAATCAGTGTACTTATCTTGGTATCGTTTCTGTTTCCCGCGAAAGTTACACATTCTGAGGTAGAGCAATAAAAATTGTGTGTGGGGGGTAGGTGTGGTTTTTTTTTTTACTGACATCCTATTGGCTTAATTTTTGGGACAAATGTTTAAAAATGTCAATAGGAACAAGGAAAATGCCAGCTGGCAAAATTTAGGAAACTTTTATTTGGATCATACTGTGAACCACCCTATTGTGTATATACCATATTTGATATAATAAGCACCCAGGGCGCTTAAAAAAAAAATCAGCGTGGGTGGGTGATTATTAAAAGGTTACCAGCGGAGTGGAACAGTAAGTGCTTATTAGCATTGAGGTGGAAAATATGAATAATAACAGAATAATAAGAGTTTTACTGGTATTTGTGTTATTAATTTTGTGGTATCAACCAAATTACTTACATGAAAGCTGAAAATAAACAGAAAGCAGCATAATTTAAAGAATTAAAGACCCTTTAATTTTCCCTCCTGGTGCTGTTCCTTTAAATATTTTCCCCAGTGTAAAATCGAGCCAATCAACATGAATGTCAACTTTAGCACATGTCAGGTTGAACCAATCCACACAAATGTCAACTTTAGCACATAGCAAAAGCACAGTCTTTTAAATTTATGAAGTTAGTGAGCAGGAAAATCGGGTGAAAAATACTCATCACTTTCTGATAGGTCCATATCTGGCTCATTGCTCCATTCATTCAGAGCATCCCATAGTTTTGCTGTAGCAGTTTCTAATGGTTCATCTTGTTGCAAATTTACCAAGAGAACACAGCAAAATATTTTCCTGTTTTTTAAAGCATGGCAGAACGATGAAATGTGTTGCTACTGATGAAAATTATAGACATTCCTCAGTGGCAGGGGGTCTTGAAATACTGTGTAAACTCACGTTTACAGGCAATGAACGCCTCATTTTACCGTTACAGAGACTGATTGAATAAAATTGGTAAGTTTGATCTACCATTTTGCTCCCAGTACACACGGGTGGTTATTAGATGTAAGATTGAAAACACTGGGGGGGGGTGCGCTTATTGGAGCAAGGCACTTATTACAAATGTGAGACACTCTACCGAATGTAAGCGCTTGTTGCAAGTGACGTATGGTGATTGTGAGACAAAACGCGGCCTATCTGGACTTCTGATCTTTCAAGTGAGCAAGTTTAGTTTGAGTACTAAAGAAGTATTCAACGCCTACATTCGGTGGAGTGCCTCACAAATAATGACAAAAAATCACATGGATAATGAAATGTCTAAAGAAAAGATAATAATAATAGCAAGATGACTGAAAGTAATGAGCGTAAATTAAGTAAATAGTCTGACTCACGCTGACTTGTATCTGTGTTTGTTGTGTGCAGCGTTTGGAGGAGAGAAGTGGAAAACTAACGTGCTGCTGACGGCGTTCCTCTGCCCCGGGTGAGTTTTTCCCCAGTTTACATTTCTACATCTACGTTTCAAGGTCATTACACATCTGTACGACTGTACGACTGGACATCCAGATGAATTTTTTGTTGTTGTTGTTGCCCTTCTCTCTGGCAGCGTGGTGTTTGCTGATTTCTTCCTGATGAATTTGATTCTCTGGGGTGAAGGCTCATCAGCCGCCATGCCCTTCGGCACATTGGTGGCCATATTGGCTCTGTGGTTCTGCATCTCCGTTCCTCTGACCTTCATCGGAGCCTACTTTGGGTTTAAGAAAACTGTGAGAGCATCTTGTATACATGCAGTGATTTTAAACAGAAACATATTTGATTGGTTACATGGTGTCCATGGTCGTCTTTTGTGTGTTTGTGTTAATTATTAGTTATTTGTGTGTGATAGGGCATCGAACACCCCGTACGCACCAATCAGATCCCTCGGCAGATTCCAGAACAGTCTTTCTATACCAAACCTCTCCCAGGCATCGTGATGGGCGGGATCCTGCCCTTCGGATGCATCTTCATCCAGCTGTTCTTCATCCTCAACAGCATCTGGTCAGTTTCACCGCTGATAGTAAAAGATGTTCCACTGACTGGTCAGAATAATCACATGGATAGATATCCATCGTGTCTCTTCACACTCTTTAGAGTTATTGAAAAATGTGTTTTAGCGTAGTGTGGCGATGATCAGGTCGTTAATCATGTTGCGCAATGATTTAGGGTTTAGAGGAAGTGTTGAAGAAGTGGGGTGGGTTTTATAAATTTCGTGAATATACTCTTCCATATTTCCTCCCAACATCCTTCAGAGATTAATTATAAGTTAAATACAACCATCCACCACAAACTCTCGAAGCCTTTAAGGTTGCTATTCAGCAGGAGTTCCCCAGGTTTCCTCCTGACATGACACGTCGAACCATAGCAGCCTTTAAAAATCCATGTCCATATAGACCAGGGTCCCCAAACTTTTTCCTGTAGGGGCCAAATAACTTTTCCCTTCTCTGATGGGGGGCCGAGGTCAGTTTGTAACAGAAAAAGTTTGACGATCGCAGGGCTGTGTAAACGTAAACATTTATTGTTTTCCAGTAAGCCACGCATAACCAAATATTAGTAACCCTTTCTGGGACCTTCACAGAAAAAAGTCAGGAAATATAATAATAATAAAAAAAAAAAATCGCTGTTTGCTATCAGTTGAGCAACCCGAAAGCTGCCCGAACGGACGACTGGTTCAGCCGAGCCTGGCATACAAATGTATTCTCCTGAGCTAACGGTCCATTTTTTTAGATTAGAGTTTGTCTACTCGCATTTGGCCTTGCAAGCAATCATACTCATCTTTGTGCCGGGATTCAGAGTGTTGGTGCAGATTGCATTCTTTGAATATCACCAGTGTGTCTTCACAGATGATTAAAACAACCTTGTCTTTGCATTAAACAAAAAATAATCATTTGTCCACTGCAAGTTAAATACCCTGCATTCTGAATCAAATTTTCTCTTCCACAACCTTATTTGACAGGGGAGAGTCTCGGATTTTTTTTTGTTTGTTTTTTTTTTTGGAATAGGGGGGATAGAACAATGTCATGTTCTAGGTGTGTATTATTTTTGATCGCGTGGCCAGACCAAAAAAAAAAAAAAAAAAAAATCGTTGTGTCTCTGGTATTGTTCAGGGGCTGGGCCAAATGTGGAGGCGGGCGTAGTTTGGGGACCACTGATATAGGCAGTGACAAATATCATTTGGAGGATGATCATCTTTAAAATATGATGTATTGAAAAACTACTGAATGAAGACTTGCGTGTAAATAATCATTTGATTATCTTTAAAGAATGTTTGTTTTTTATTTACCTTTATTTACCTTTGTTAAAAAAATTAGGAATGACAGTTTAGGATGACCATCATTTGCTAATTGTGTGTGTGTGCGTGCCTGCCAACATGATGATTTGTAAAAACAAAAAAAAACAATTTCCATTTAGGTCTCATCAGATGTACTACATGTTCGGGTTCCTGTTCCTCGTCTTCATCATCCTGGTGATCACTTGCTCTGAGGCCACCATCCTGCTCTGTTACTTCCACCTGTGTGCTGAGGTTACAAACACACACACACACACACACACACACACACACACACACACACACACTGTTGACTGGAAATAGTTCCACCTAGTGGATGAATAATAAATTACATATCATGGAAACAGTTGATTCAAAACATGATACCCAACATATTGGGTACCGCTAGGTGTTTTTTTTTTTTTTTTTTTTTAAATAAAAGTAACAGTCAACCAGAAAGAACATGGAAATACAAAGAAAACCTTTTTTTTTCCTTTCATCTGTTCCCTTCAGGGTTCGCCACAGCAAATCATCTGTCGCCATCTCACCCTATCCTCTGCATTATCTTCTTTTACACCAACTACCTTCATGTCCTCCTTCACCACATCCATAAATCTTCTCTTTGGTCTTCCTCTTGGCCTTCTGCCTGGTAGTTCCAACATCAGCATCCTACTACCAATATACTCACTATCCCTCCTCTGTACATGTCCAAACCATCTCAATCTAGCCTCTCTGATTTTGTCTCCAAAGCCTCTTACATGTGCTGTCCCTCTGATGTACTCGTTTCTGATCCTATCCATCCTCGTTACTCCCAGAGAGAACCTCAGTACCACTGTTTCTAAACCAAACAGCATCGCTGGCCTCATCAGTCTTGTACACTTTTCCTTTCATTCTTGCCGATACCCTCCTATCGCACATCACACCGGACACTTTTCTCCAACCATTCCAACCTACCTGCACACGCTTCTTCACCTCTTTTCCACACTCTCCATTGCTCCTGATTGTTGAGCCTAAGTACTTAAAATCCTCCACCTTCCTTATCTCTGCTCCCTGTAACCTCACCGTTCCTCTTGGGTCCTTGTCATTCATACACATCTGACGTCTGTCTTACTGAGGCTAAGCTTCATTTCTCTCCTTTCAAGGGCATACCTCCACCTCTCTAGACTTTCCTCCACTTGTTCTCTGCTCTCACTACAGATCACAATGTCATCTGCAAACATCATAGTTTATGGAGATTATTGTCTAACCTCATCTGTCAGCATAGCAAACAAGAAGGGGCTCAGTGCTGACCCTTGATGCAGTCCCACCTCCACCTTGAACTCTTCTGTCCCACCGACAGCACACCTCACCACTGTCTTACATCTCTCATACATGTCCTGCACCCTGTCACATGCTTTCTCCAGATCCACAAAGGCACAATGCAGCTCCCTCTGACCTTCTCTGTACTTCTCTGTTCACATCCTCAAAGCAAACACTGCATCTGTAGTGCTCTTTCTTGGCATGCAAACAAACTGGTGTTCAGGAAAAAACAAAGAAAATGATACCACATTTATTAGGATATCACTGTTGATTCAAAAGTTACAGTATTTTAAAATCTTCAGGATGAAGATAAATGGTAATTTTCAAAGATAAACTAATTCCCTATTAAGAATAAACACACAAAGTATTTCTTGAACATTTTGCCTTTTTTTTTATTATTAATCTTTAAAGGGGTGCCAATAATTGTGGAGTCTTCACTGTTTTCTCACTGTGCAGCTGCAGAATGTTGACGCTGTTGTTTTTGCATTCGTCAGGATTACCACTGGCAGTGGCGCTCGTTCCTTACCAGTGGATTCACAGCAGTGTATTTCCTGGTGTACGCCATGCACTACTTCTTCTCCAAGCTGCAGATCACCGGCCTCGCCAGCACCATCCTTTACTTCGGTTACACTATGATCATGGCCTTGATCTTCTTCCTCTTCACAGGTGTGTGTCTGTCCCAGCGAGTGTTCCTTTTGCTTTAAAATCCATCGCATTATATCAGTGTGTGTGTGTGTGTGTTTTTTATTTTTCCATTTTAAACTTTAAACTTTTCCTCTTCTCAGGAACGATCGGCTTCTTTGCCTGTTTCTGGTTTGTGACGAAAATCTACAGTGTGGTGAAAGTAGACTGAATTCCACCAATCCAGGAACTGTCCTCCCACTAACCGGGCTGTCTTTGATGGAGGGATAAGAGCAGGTTCGAAGACACCTGGATTGGCCCAGCAAGCTAACAACTCAAAATGTGTCCTACAAAACTTTAAGCTTCCATTGGAGTGTATGTGTTTAAAAGAAAAGAAAACAAAAAAACCCACAAACAAACAAAATATTAACTTTCCTTTCATGTGTGTATTTTCACACATGCTTATAAAAGAGCACTTTTTTTCCTTTCCCCCCCCCCCCAAGGTCTCGTGCTGCACCACAAAACCCAGGGGTCGTAGCTACGTTCCATTTTCTTCAGCTGCAATTTCAAAAGTCAGACGTTTGTAAATATCACACTTATTTCCTTCCGCTGATATTAAAGCGCGTCAGGTTCAGGTGTAGGTAGTCGACATACACTATGTTGCGGTGTTTGAAGTAAGACTTTGTAAATATTTCTTTTTTTTTTTTCACCCCTAAAATGTCTACAAAAAAAAGGAAGAAAAATGCAGAAAATGAGCTGCAATGTTTTTGAGTTGTTTGGGAGAGGGGTAGGTGGGGCGATCACCTCCAAGAGATGTGTGTGTGTGTGTGTGTGTGTGTGTGTGTGTGTGTTATCCACCAGCTGGCTTTCATTGCTTTTATTTATCTCCTAATTTTTTTAAATCGCATAGTCTTGCTGTTGATTTGTGCCTCGTCATTAAGGGGGGTGGGGAGGGGGGGTAGCAAGCACTTCACCTTTTGTAGAACAACACCTCTGCTCCAGCGGTGCAACAACTGGTTCGCATGCACTAACTACACAAACTATTAGCAACATGCTAATGTTTTTTTGTTTTGTTTTGTTGTTTTAAGAACCTTGGGAGTATATACTGTGATCTTCTTTGATTTTTCTGTCTTGCTTTCAGTTTGTTGCATGCACCAGGGCTGAGTCGAGAATATTATTAATCAATTATTTCCTTCTCATTTCCTTCGCTTTTGCGCGCGTTTAATGTCGGTATGTAGAGATACATGGATGGACTGGTCATTGGAGCGGGACCATGTACAGAATCTGTGTGTAAGCAGATCCATGTGTGTGTTGTAATGATTTGCTTCAGTGGGTTTTCTTCACTTGTTTCAAATAATGAGATTGTAAGGGGAGGGGTGGAGTAGGGTAATGGAAATACATAAAGGAATTTCCCAAAATAAAATCAGATTTTTTTTTTTCAATGGTTCACTGTATCTATAAAGCTTAAAGTTGAAAAGCATCTTTTTTGTTGTTGTTGTTGTTGGTAAGGCTGGGAAAAAATTATTTCTTGGTTTCTCATCAGCTCATGCGCCCAGAAATTGATGCCGCATGTACTCCGCCCCAGCTGCCAAAAACCATGTTCAAAACTTCGGAAAATGCCTCAGACAACGTAAAACTGCACAGGATGCGATTTCCTGTTGGATGCTGTGATTGTGAGGTGTGTTTTGTTCTATTTTTAAAGATTTTTGGAACTGCAAGGCTGTTGTTCAGAGTTCATTCCATGTTAAATGTACCTGTATGGGGAAGACACGGGTCATGTAGGGTGCATTGTGAAGTAGAAGTTCTAAAAGGTTCTTGTGCTATAAGCTTATTGGTTTTGACAGTCCCTTCATTTCTGTCGCAAAAAATGGCATGTTTAAGATCTCAAAACGTTCTGATGAGAAACCGAGAACTTTTTTTATCCAGCCTCATGGATATCAAGCATTTTTTTTCTTCTTGCACTGAAGGTAGGAGGCCAATGTGGCTATTTAAAAAAAAAAAAACAAACGTACAAATCGGATTCTAAAAAAGTTGGGACACTACAAATTGTGAATAAAAACTGAATGCAATGATGTGGAAGTGCCAAATTTCAATATTTTATTCTGACTAGAATATAGATGACAGGGTCAAAAGTTTAAACTTAGAAAATGTATAATTTTAAGGGAAAAATATGTATTTTTAAAAATATGTACGTATTTAATATGTATAAAAATAAGGATTTTAAATTTCATGGCATCAAACAAATCTCAAAAAAGTTGGGACAAGGCCATTTTCACCACTCTGAGGCATCTCCTCTTCTAACGGTCTGCAAACGTCTGGGGACCGAGGAGACACGTTTCTGAAGTTTAGAAATAGGAACGCTGTCCCATTCTTGTCTAATACAGGCCTCGAACTGTTGAGCTGTCTTGGGCCTTCTTTGTTGCACCTTCCTCTTTTATGATGCGCCAAATGTCCTCTATCAGTGAAAGATCTGGACTGCAGTCTGGACATTTCAATACCCGGATCCTTTTCCTACGCAGCCACTGCCCGTGCCACGCGCACTCATGCAACCCCATACCATCACAGACGCAGCTTCTGAACTGAGTGCTGAGAACAACTTGGGTTGTCCTTGTCCTCTTTAGTACGGATGGCATGGCGTCCCAGTTTTCCATAAAGAACTTCGAATTGTGATTCGTCAGACCACAGAACCGTTTTCCACTTTGCACGCTCCATTTTAAATGACCCCTGGCCCAGAGAAAACGCCTGCGCTTCTGGGTCCTGTTTAGAAATGGCTTCTTCTTTGTACTGTAGAGTTTCAGCTGTCAACGGCGGATGGCACGGTGGATTGTGTTCACCGACGATGGTTTCTGGAAGTATTGCTGAGCCCATTCTCTGATTTCCCATACAGTAGCATTCCTGTTTGTGGTGCAGTGCCGTTTAAGGGCTTGAAGATCGAGAGCATTCAATATGGTTTTTCAGATTTGACCCTTACGCACAGAGATTGTTCCAGATTCTCTGAATCTTTGGATGATGGTATGCACTGTAGATGATGATAACCTCAAACTCCTTGCAATTTGTCACTGGGAAACACCTTTCTGATATTGCTATACTATCTTTCTGCACAACATTGGGGGAATTGGTGATCCTCTATCCATCTTCGCTTCTGAGAGACACTGCCACTCTGAGAAGCTCTTTTTATACTCAGTCATGTTGTTCGTGGACCGCATTAGTGGTAATTGGTCTTCTAGCTGTTTGTTATACGTACAGTTGACTTGTCCAGCCTCTTATTGTATCCTGTCCCAACTTTTTTGAGATTTGTTGACATCATGAAATTTAAAATCAACATATTTTCCCCTTGAAATGATACATTTTCTCAGTTTAATTTCAATTAAAGTTCAATCAAGTGGTTGTGAAAAATCAAGTTCAATTTGGCTCTTCGACATCATTGCATTCAGTTTTTATTCACAATTTGTATAGTGTCCCAACTTTTAGTCTGGTTTGTAGTTTACTCAGAATTACAACACATTCAATTTTTATGAAAAAGCAAAAACAAGCTTACGTAATTTGGTAAATATTTTATAAAATGAATGACTTTGAGGGATCATCATCATTGATTACAGCCTGTCAAGCTCAGGTTGGAAAGACAGATTCTCACTGAGAAAATTGAAGGAATGAGGAACAGAAGGAACACAAAGAATAAACTATGACTTCACCACAAAAGGAGCAACAAATTGTAATGACTTGATACGTCTGTCTGAATCAGATATGCAACCCTGATGATGATGATGATGATGATGATGATGATTTAGCAACCCTACAACATGCAGCTGTGATATTAAAGCACCAAAGTTTTGGTCATAATGGTGATGAGGACAAGTTCAAAGGTTTTGCCTCCCTGTTGTGATACCCAGGTTATACAGTATAAGAAGAATGAAGATGATTATTCATAAAGTCATTACATCCCTAAATATCAGTGATCTGTCTGATGTCATTTTGCACACACAAGAAGATCATAGATTATTTATGTGGTATTTATGACATGCAGTGTATTTCCTGTGCAGTACATGTGAAGTGGTGTAGTGGTTAGAACGTCTGCCCCAGGCTGGGTTCGAGTCCCAGGCTTGGCGGGAATGTTTCTCCCACAATCCAAACACCTGCACCTTATGCTCACTGGCTGTTCCAAATTGCCCCTGCATGTGAGCAAGAGTGTGATTGGTTGTCCTGTGATGGACTGGTGGGCTGTTTGGTGTGTATCCTGCCCTCTCCTGGAGGCGCTCCTTGTGACCCAAGTAGGATTAAGTAGATCAACAAGTGAATGAATTGATAAGTGTACAGCGATCCCTCGCTACGTCGTGCTTCAGTTTCTGCGGCTTCAGTGCATCACAGGTTTTTCAAAAATATTCATCGAAAAATTAAATAATTACGGAAAAAATAGGGGAAAAGTTAAGCAAATGTCACAAAACAAGGTCAATTGTTAAAAAAAAAAAAACCCAAACCCCCCCAACAAAACTACTTACATTTATATGTGAGGTGCGTGCACATCTGTATGTGTGTGTATTTATATTTTATTTACATCTTATGCATTATTTTGAATGTTTAATTGTTATTATAAGCATTTATAGTGTTGAATATGCATTTATTGATATTATATACACACTAGAGCCCTGTGCAGGCCAAGATCACGAGCCTGCACCAGCCCCACAAATTAGAATTGTGGCCCACATCCCGTCCCACATATCTACCTTTGTCGGTCAGAACGCCCCGCAAGTGAAATTCTAACCTGGCCCGGCCACCCGCCCCACAAAAAACACTTCAGCCCACAGCCCGCCCCACCTTGCAGTGAGTTTCCAATTCTGAGCCCGTGCCTGCCTTGTAGCCCGCTCAACACACACGACATGAACGTAAGTCGGGGAGCGTCTGCACACATATATATGTATGTATATATATATATATATATATATATATATATATATATATATATATATAATATATATATTAATATAATAATATATATATTAATATAATAATATATATATATATATATATTAATATAATAATATATATATATTATATATATATATATATTTTTATATATAATAAAAATATATATGCAACAGCGCGCATGAATCTGTGACATAGCCCGCCCCGCAAAACTTGGATCATTCCCAGTCCACCCCGCCCCACATAAGTTTCAAATTGACCCGCCTGGCTCGCCCCGCCCCATGCAGGGCTCTAATACACACATACATGTACGTATACGTCAGTCAGGGAGGTCAGTCCTACTTTGCAGAAATCGGCAGTCACGGGGGTCTCGGTCCCCACTAACCGTGGAAAGTGAGGGATCTCTGTACTTCACACACAATTTTAGTGATTTAAAGATATTTGTTTGTAATTTCCCAACACATCCGAATGGAGACGTGAGTGTTTGTCACTGTTGCCTCACGGTAAAAAGGTTCTGCACTCAAACCTGACTGCTGAACGAGGTTGCATGTTCTCCCCATGCGTCCGTGTTTTTCCTCAGGGTACTCTGGTTTCCTCCACCAGTCGAAGGATATGTAAATAAGGTGAAACCACTTTAAATTACCCATCGGTCTGAATGTGAGTGGGAACGTGATTGGTTGATCATCTTTGTGTGGACTCTGTATACAGATGTGCAATCTTCTCAGGCTGAACCTCCAGCTCAAGCTCACCCACAAAACGGTGTGTAGATGATGATTGGCTTTAACGGCAACATGCTGGTTAAATAAATCATTATTCTCGTTGTAAACAGTTAAATTCTTCACGTTTGCCAGCTGCCCAGCAACAGTATTCTGATGACTCTGAACACTTAAACAGCCTTCATAAATCAAACACACACATTTTCTCTTCCTGTGTAGCAAGGATGATCGTAAACAGCAATGTCACTTTGTACTTAAATTATGACTTTCTGCTTTGTGCTGGATCAGTAAAGAGTTGGGTTACCGAGAGGGTTTTTACTGGGGACCTTCGTGCGTGAGCAGCCGATATGTCCGTTTTCGGGATCTACAGAGAATCTTTAAGGATCCACTATTGGTACGTTTAACAATGTGTATGTGATCTAATGCTCATAACCATCAGAAAATAGCAAACAAACAGTCCGATGTTGTGCCAGGATCTTCACTGCTGCACAGGGATCCCTCACTTTCCGCAGTTAATTGAGACCCGCAACCATCGAAATCCGCGAAGTAGCATCACCCTCATTTAGCACTGACGTACATGTACATGTCTCTGTCTGTTCTCCTTTCGCCTTTTTCCCTTTTACTCGGGAGTCGCCACAGTGAATCATCTGATTCGTACGTTTGATTCGGCAGAGGTTTTTACGTCGGATGCCCGTCCTGTCACAACCCTTTTTAGCAAGGGACAGAAACACGCTGACGGCTTTGCAGCCTACTCTTTACGAAAGTCAGCAATGGCTTATTTAAATAAGCCATTTATTTTATGAATAAATAAATACAAATTTATTAAAAGTCATAGACAGTGACAGACATGGCCCGCCTTTGATAACCCAGTTAGCTGCACTGGGGGGGGGGGGGCAGTGACAACCTTGTGGAGAGTGGGACTCGAACCCCCAACCTTTAGGATCAGCGATCCAGCGCCCTATACCACGAGACCACCACTGCCCACATGTACATGTGTATATAATATCAATAAATACAAATCTATGCTATAAATGCTTATCATAACAATTAAACACTGAACAAACAGAAGACGTAAATAAAATATAAATACAGACACGCTCCAACTCGCCAACATTTGTTTGCAAACATCCGGAGATACCAACAAAGCTGTCCGAGGTCGAAAGTGAAATGATATTGAAGAATAAGTAGAAATAGAAATGGAATAAAATCCACAGAAAGATAGATCATAAATACTGTATAAGTATGAAATACGATTAAACATTATCCTGAGGTACACTTAATACAGTACTAGGCTCTGGCAGAGGGGGGCGTGGCTGCGCAGAATCTATCCAGTTTTGATAGGAGGTTTTGGGTTGTTTTTGTTTTGTGTTGGTTTCGGGGTTTTTTTTGTTTGTTTTTTTTTTGCATAATTGGCAAATGTTCTTGTGACATTTTCCTCAACTTTGCCACCTATTCTTCCTTAATTTCCTTATTTTTTTAATTTGATGAATATTTATTGATTCATTTTTTTAAAAACCGCGATGCACTGAAGCCACATTAATTGAAGCGCGAAGTCGCGAGAGATCCCTGTATTCATGATTCTTCTCACACCGGGACACGCTGCTGGATGTTCTGTCAAATAGATAAGTTTCTCCAGGTCTGAGACAAGGCTTGGGGTGTGAGCCACACGGACGGTTCTACGATATTTCGGTTGTTCTGCTGGAAATCGTGTGTGTGTGTGTGTGTGTGTTTGTCTGCAGGCCACAAGTACGCGCTTCATCCTAATGGACTAAGGACATGAAATATTTTCAGAATATCTCGGGTCAGAGGAGGCTCTGTGTGCCCATGTCCAGTCTTCTTATAAAAATGCTTCCGTAATACTGCTCAGCAAATACAGAATCGAAATTCGGAAATGTCTGCGAGGCTTTAAGTCCACTCTTTTTTTTTTTTTTTTTCCCCCCCAGTTGACGGATCAACTGAAGCAAAAGTGCCTCTAAAAATAATTGTTAACTTTTTCAATTTATTATTTTTTTTCTCCCGCTAATCTCTCTATTATTATATGTCGATGTGAAAAAACAAATCAAATCTTAATCAGACAGAAAATCGTATCTTTAAATATTATGTAATTTTGTGTTCGCCTTCGAGATCGCGCTTACATCTTTGTAGTCAAATGAATTCTCACATCAGGTATCATGAGTCGAGACTCCCAGCATGCTTTGCGAGCGACTCTAATGAATAGATAATGCATTGTATTGAGACAAATGTAATTTGCACACTAGATTTGATGATATTCCCAGCACTTCGATTCATCAACCAGAAATTATACATGAAAAAAAAATTAATTCACGAAACCTTCCTGTGCGATTAATATCAACAAAATCACAAATTTTTTTCCCTCCGACAATTTTTTTTCAAAATTGTAAATAATAATATTTTAAATCTAGTGTGGCCTTATTTGATTTATTTATTTTTGTGTGTGTGTGTGTGCGCCTGCCTGCCTGCCTTGTTGTGAAGCTCCAGATGGCAACTTCACTCACTCCTTTGTTGTGTGGCCTTCCTTTCAAAAAAAAAAAAAAAAAAAAAAAAGTTACTGCTTCCCTTAAATTGGCCTGGGCCGTATCTGGATCAAATGCGAACAGCCCCTGAAAATCCTGTCTGTTGATAGCAATAAAAACTTTTCTCTCGCCATCCCAACATATACAATAACACAAGGAATTTCTGCATTATGCACATTACGGTTCTTATAAATACTGCTAGCAAACACTGATTAGCAACACTCAGGCAAAATTTTAATTAATTAAACACAATTCATTTTAAGAGTGATATTTAAATAGAATTTGGATTTGTAATTTGAAATACAGTACTATGTGGGGGGGATTAAGATTACTGAATATATTCAAGATATTTTCTCTTTTCTGATTGGTGGAATTCCCAGTGCAGCTAACTGGGTTATCAAAGGCCGGCCATGTCTCTCACTGTCTATGGTGTGAGGTTCGTGTAAAAGAACCATTGCTGACTTTCGACAAGAGTAGGCTGCAAAGCCGTCAGCGTGTTTCCGCCCTGCGATGGCCTGGCGAGCTGTCCAGGGTGTACTCTGCTCTCGCCCTGAGTTGGCTGGGATGGGCACCAGCTCCCCGTGACCCTAATTAGGATGAAGCGGTTACAGAAAATGATGATTGGTGGAAGTTGTGGGCTCGAGTCCCATGCTCTGGAGTTTGCATTGTGGTATTCTGAGACCGGCTGAATTTTTGCGCCATTGTCATCAGATAAGTGAAATGATTATTGCACTGTTGGTACACGCAACATAAAAATATGACTGTCTAATTTGAAAATATTTTTGAAGTAATAATAAAACAAATGTGGGGCCGGTGGCGTAGTGGTTAGGGTGCTGCGCTCATGATTGGGAGGTTGTGAGTTTGAATCCCACTGAGACCCTCACTGTGCTAAGACCCCTGGGCAAGGTCTCAACCACAAGTGTGCCTCTGTTCACCCAGCAGTATAAATGGGTACCAGTAAAATATACTGGGAAGGTAACCTGCGATGGACTAGCGTCCCATCCAGGGGGAGTTGAACTCCTGGTCGCTTCACGCTATGGAAACCGGGGATAAGCACCGGCCTGATGAGCCACGAGGCTCGGGTGTAAAAAACAAAAAAACAAAATGGAACAATATGATCAGGACAGTGATTCAAATTGTCTCAAATTATTGTCCATGTCAGACATTTCCTCATTCAGGAATTGTTTATTATCCTGAGTGGATAATAGTTGAAGTCAAATGAAAGGCATTCTTGGTCATTTGGAGCAGGATGTGTCATTATCATTCTTTATACGTGGAAAAATACATAAAAGTCTTGTTTTTGTTTTGCTTTGTGTTTGTGTGTAGTGTATACTATAACGGGGAATAAATATAAAACATGCCGGTACATACAGTACATGTATATGCTCTGCTCTGGAAGTGTGCAGCCCTCACTTGATCTCCCTCGGAATAATATGTTTTAAAAAAAAACAACCATAGAATCTAATTCTGGATTTGGTTATTGATTTATTGATGTAGTGTATTTATGTTCCCATATACTAAATATACTTCTTCTTCTTTTACTTTCGGCTGCTCCCTTCAGGGGTCGCCACAGCAAATCATCCGCCTCCACCTCACCCTGTCCTCCGCATCTTCTTTTCTGACTCCAACGACCTTCATGTCTTCCTTCACCACATCCATAAATCTCTTCTTCGGTCTTCCTCGAGGCCTTCTGCCTGGTAGTTCCAACCTCAGCATCCTACTGCCAATATACTCACTATCCCTCCTCTGTACATGTCCAAACCATCTCAATCTAGCCTCTCTGACTTTGTCTCCAAAACATCTTACGTGGGCTGTCCCTCTGATATACTCTTTTCTGATCCTATCCATCCTCGTTACTCCCAGAGAGAACCTCAACATTTTCCCATCTACTAAATATACTATATACTTAAATTTTTATTGTCATCAGGCCTGGTGGATGTCATTCAGATGAATATCAACATTCTGTCCTAGGAGTTATTTCACAATAACCTCACCACCCTCATGAAAAAATTACGTACACTGCGCTCCATAATTATTGGCACCCCTGGTTAAGATGTGTTCTTTATCTTATAATAAATTCTGTTTTTGTTTTTTTTCTCTAAATAATATCAGACCACAATGAATAAAAGCAAAAGATCACTTTAATTCAAGTGCATTTATTCAGTGGGAGCGTACAGAAACAGGGATCTTCAACCACTCCTCTGTGCACAATCTTTCCAAATCATCCAGCGACCTGGTTCCTCTCCTCTGCGCCCTCGCTGTCAGTGCACTCCACAGGTTTTCAATGGGGTTGAGGTTTGGGGACCGAGCTGGCCATGGGAGGAGCTTGATTCTGTGTCTGGTGAACCATCTCTGTGTAGATTTGGTCACATGTTTGTGGTGATTATCTTGCTGAAACTTCCAGTGAATGCCCATCTTCAGCTTTTCGGGCACCGGCCACCAGATTTAAAATATCTTGGTATTTCAAAGGGTTCATGACACCTTGCACCCTAACAAGTGCTAGAGGCATGTGCATCAATGTGAGTGTGTAAACGGTGTACATAATTAGATTCAGAGTGTGCTGTAACCAGTGTCACGTAGTATGACTCCGCTGTAAGGGGGTCTGGAAACTTCGAGATGGACCTGGTTGCGTGTGTACCCTGGTGGCGGGTCAGGTGACTCAGAAACTTCGAGAATGGAACTTTCTGGACGTTTGGAGAGGTTATATTAAGGACCTGGTGCCGACTGGCTCCAGCCTCTTCCCGTCTCGTGCAGCCTCTTCCAGTCTCTTTGGCGCGCAGATCCTCTCAGGAAACTCATCGCGGCGGCTCATCTCATCCAAGACGGATCATGGAAACTTCGCCAAAATTTCGTCGTTCGGGACTTCATCGCCAAAGTCCATCGTCCACGTTCACCCACAGCCAACACGAGGATTTTAATCATTTCGTTCTGTCTAACGTGGGATTACAAGCCTTTCCCCGCCAGCGCGTGCGCCGCTTCTAAATTTACCTTGCTGCAGGTGCTTGGTGACTATGGGACCCTTTGTTTAATTTATATTTTGTTGAGCTCTAAGATGCAAGTATTATTTTGCCTTGCCTTGTTTATATTATTAAATTGTATATTGTTTATGTCTGTCGTGCTTTACTGGTTTCTCGGGGAAATTTTGTTATTCTGAATTCCATACATCATAAAATTGGGGGCTCGTCTGGGTTCTGATTCATTAGGCAGACAAATATAAATGGCTGCTGTTTCATGTCATATTTATACCCCAGGGAAACAGGAAGTGATGAATTACTAATTAAATGTTCCTAGATCTTCGTCTTTTCCTTTCGGCTGTTCCCTTCAGATGTCAGCACAGCGAATCATCGGTCTCCATATCACCCTACCCTGTGCATCTTCTCTTACTCCAACTACCTTCATGCCTTCCTTCACCACATCCATAAATCTTCTCTTTGGTCTTCCTCTAGGCCTTCTGCCTGGTAGTTCGAATTTCAGTATCAATATACTGTATAAATGTTCCTGGATACTCTGATCAACTTTTTAAAACTACTGTAGAATGACAAATGCTTCAATTACATTTATTTTCTAGGAGTTGTTAGGGTGCCAATAATTGTGAAACAGGTGATTTTATGAAAAATACTTATTTCTTAGTCAGAGATATTTTCCCCCATAAAATTCAATTGAGTTGAAGGTTACATTTTTCTACAATTTTCAGTATGAGAATAACTACTGCAGTGAAAATTACATTTATTGTAAGGTTTTTAACACATCTTAACCAGGGGTGCCAATAATTATGGAGGCCAGTGTAGTTATTGGGTATACTAGGTAGTGTTTTTTTTTTTTTTTGTCGTTTTCTCCGTCCCAATATCTGTATCAATTTCTTTTTAAATGTTCATCCTTTCTGGTTTCATCCACAAAACCCTGTTTCCTCATCATCAGTTCATTTTCTGTAACCGCTTCATCCTAATTAGGGTCGCAGGGAGGCTGGTGCCCATCCCAGCCAACTCAGGGCGAGGGCAGAGTACACCCTGGACAGCTCGCCAGGCCATCGCAGGGCGGAAACACGCTGACGGCTTTGCAACCTACTCTTGTCGAAAGTCAGCAATGGTTCTTTTACATGCCTCACACCAACAGTGTGAGACATGGCCAGCCTTTGATAACCCAGTTAGCTGCACTTGGGGGGGGGGGGACCAGTAACAACCTTGTGGAGAGTGGGACTCGAACCCCCAACCTTTTGGATCAGCGATCCGGCACCTTATACCACTAGACCACCACTGTCCTAACCCTGTTTCCTCCCATAGTTTAAGGACGTAGACATTTGGCTAAATGGTCCCTAGATGTGAATGGTTGTGGGAGTTTTTTGCCCCAAGATAGATGGATGAGCTCTCCAGAGCTTACCCCACCTTCATTGAGCGGCGTCTGAGATAGGCCCTAGCCTTCCCACGACCTTAATAGTATTAGACAGTTCGGTGTGAGACTGAGTATTCATTTGTTCCCATTTTTATGTTCCAGTGGTACCTCACCTTACGGTAGTCCCGGCAAACAAAAAATCCAGGTTATAAAAAACATTTTCCAAGATTTTTTGTGTCTGTATACAAAACAAGTGCTCCTTATGAAACGCGTCAAACAATGCATGAGCTGCTCTCCCATTGGCTATCTCCCAACATCCCGCCCCGCTGGCCTCCAATTGGCTAGGAGGGATAACGCAGCTTCCTTGAGCAGCAGCTTGTTCATGAGTTTTTTGAGTGTGCTTATTGCAACTTGATTTTTTTGGCTCAGGATTTTTAACCTTTCATAAACATTTGTAATATTATAACTCTGCTAAGAAGACATGGTCAACATGAAGTAAGTACCTTAAAATTTATCATTTTTAAAGGGTAGTATTGGGGACCTTGGAAAGAATCCCGTGTTTTACATGTAAAATGCGCTTCTACTGAAAACTCTAGGTTACGAAAAAGGCTCTGGAACCGATTAATTTCATAAGGTGTGGTACCACTGTATTATTTTTATACTATTGAGTATATTTATAAAATGCAACGTTCCCCATAGCTGTTTACTGTTTATATAGTATTTACCTGTTTTTGTGTACCAAAGTACTGTACATTTTCCAACTTGTCAGAGCCGACGCGACTAAATGTCACAAACTGCCAACATATCAATCAGGATTGGAAAGAGAACATAATCCTTTTGATCACTTTTGTTTTCCATAAACATTTTAAATAACATATCTAAATTGAAAGCATTTCCTCGCGTGTCTTTTATGTTGCAGTGTTTTAAGGATTTATCGAATGCTTTCTTTATCTCCATCATCCAGCCACTCTGTACACTCATGTGATTGTGTATGAGTCAGCTACTGCTGGGAAATGAAGGAAGTGGACTGGCATTAACACCCCCACATACTATTCACATTCTATTCTCCACAATTGAGAATCTGGGGTGTGTTTTGACTTTATTAAGCAGTTTGCACTCTTAAGCAGCTGGTAATGCCGATTTAAGATCAGCCGGGAGAATGCTTCAGTCAATCTCATTTTGCAAAGTTTTTTCTTCGTGGTGAGTCACGTGTGTGTGGTAATCCTCCCTATTAGGGCAATGTTTGGCCTGGGATTCTTATACTCACACACTTGAATGAGGGAGAAACTATTCAGTGGATCAAAGGAGCAAGCGCTTTCCTTTAAGGGTAGCTGAATAGATGAGGACCTGTGCGGAAGCATTAGCCAGTCGGGTCAGGGCCTTTGATTCACATGGCGTTGGTTCATTGCATTCATGTTTATTCATTTGGGCGATGTATTCAGTATTCATCCTCGGCAGCTAAGAAGTGAGACAGAATCCAGCTCACGCATGTTACACTTCTGCTCCGAGGTTCCATTCAAATAACCAGGACTTCCAGCATAGCTACTATTCAGTATGTGGAACCTTGAGCAGCTGATGAGTACACTATAGCTGGACAGGGTTTGGGGTTTGCTGGTTCCTTGAGCAGGATTCCCATGGATCCCCAATCCTATACAGTACATGGAAATTCTCATTGGAACTTATTTATGAAGTCTATAGCAGATCATAGCATGTCCATGTTTGAAAAAGCAAAAACTGTATTACAGGGATCCCTCGCTACTTCACGCTTCAATTAATGTGGTTTTAGTGCATCGCGGTTAAATAAATAAATAAGGAAATTAAGGAAGAATAGGTGGAAAAGTCAAGGAAAATTTCACAAAAACAAGGCCAATTATACAAAAAAAACCCCAGAAACAAACAAAAAACAACCCAAAATCTCCCATCAAAACTGGATACAGTAATTTGCTGCATCTGCGCAGCCAAACCCCCTTCTGCCGGACTTTAGTATTAGGTGTACCTCCGGCAGTGGTGTAATGGTAAAAATAATGTGGATAAACTGCAAAAAAAAAAAAAAAAAAAAGAATGATGCTGTGGAGCAGCTGAACTTGACGGCATAGTGCAAAGCATGGGGAGGGTGCATGAGGGGGTATCCCCCTCTTGCAGGCGGGGTTTGGGGGTCTCCCCCAGGAAAAATTTTTGAATTTTGGGCTTGCAGAAGGCATTTGAAGTCATTTTTAGAGTATAAAAATGCCTTCACATCCAACACATTTTGAAGCAATTACACACTTAAAACTTGAATCTCGATCTAGTAAAAGCAACTACAATTTTAATATTCAAAAGTAACAGGTGTAAAATACACAGCACCTTCAAAACCTAAGCAACTAGCGGCAACTAGCCAGTAGCCTGCACAGGCTAAACTGTTGCGACCGTGCTGCCACGGGATAGTTAATTATACAGATCTAGTCACTCCACAACCATTATGTCCTGTATTCTATATCTATAGACATTTTATGCAAAATTATAAAATCTTTTCACTAACAGGTTAATGGCTCAACACTATATATAAAGCTGGAGAGGTCTGAAATATGACACATAAATATCCGGAGATAAATATAATGCGGCATGCCAATATTATAATTGGCAACATTGAATGAGTTTATAATATCATGTTTATAAATATATATGCTACACGGCACAGTGCTTCAAACATCGCTCACTGACGCATCTCACAGTCTAAATTTAGATCTATAGATAATTTGTAAAGCAGGCTGTTACCAGAGTCATGGATTGTTGCTACAGTTGCAGCCTCTCCTGCAGGTTGTGCAAGGCATGTTGTTTTTTTTTTCTTGGCTCCGTGTCATTAGCATCCTTTTGGACATTTTGATTTGAACGTTTGAGGAACTTTCTGATGTCCATTATTATTCCCGTACAGAATCCCGCTGTAACTCAGAAAGTCAAGGTCACAAGCACTCGGCTCTCATCGGCCGTTTGTACAAATGATAGTTTAATACATGTAGTTGTCATACCGAAAATTCCCGAGATCATGACAAGTTGACAACTGTTTTGGATTACGTGTATAAGGGTACCCCCACAGTGTGTGTGTGTGTGTGTGTGTATATATATATATATATATATATATATATATATATATATATATACTGAATACAACTTGAAAAATAAGACCAACAATTTCAGAGTGTAATAAGACTCTGAATTTATTTTAAACAACATTGTCATATTGAAGTTATTTATTAATAAGAAAAGTACTTCTTACTATTAATGCGACTTCTGGTGCTGCATGGTTTTGCTGATGGATTTGTAGTCTGGTTGATACATGGTGAGGTTCAGCTTCATGCAGGCGTTTCGGCTTCCATTTGTTAAACGTGACTGCAGGTTGGTCTTGATGTCTTTCAGGTGAGAAGGACTGCTCGCGTGCATATGTAGAGACAAACATGGTCAATATGACAGAACTCACATGCTGCAGTGTTTGTGACAAGAAGTGCGTCCCAAGTTTTGGCAATCAGCTGGTCTGCGGGTTGAAGATTTTCCATGTCTGTCCATTTGTGTTTGCTTGCCAGCTGTGCTTGGCTTCGTGTAAATTAGCTGATTGAAAACAAGGGAAATTTACCTTTTTCCTCAAAACAACTCGTGCAGTCTGTGGCTGTTATTATTATCCAATCAAATTAGAGTTTCAAGGTATCGGACCCACCCACGTACTGGCGTACAGAAAGGATTGGCACTCCGCTGCGCGCCACAGTGACATGTAGCATTGAAAATAGATGTATAGATTTAAATGCACGAGATTTATTCATCTGTTTTGGTTTTATTTAATGGCTATTTTTGTTTTTTTTATTTAAATGACAGTGAAATTATGTATTCGTTATTCTGTTAAGAAAGGCCACCTGATTTATCTGAGAGCCAGATGCAGTCATCAAAAAAGCCACATCTGGCTCGCAAGCCATAGTTTCCCAACCCTTGCATTAGACCATGGGAATAACATGAAAACTCGCCACAGAAATGACTTCACTGGGCATGGGGCTCAGGTCAAGAACTTTCTTTCAATGAGGCAGAAGTGCTAATCTATGCGCCACTGTGCTGCCCATTCTGGTTAAATGGAATCATGTTGGTGTTCATCGGCCAGTCTGGACAGGTTAATTTTGATAATTCTTCAGATCACAAGTGTTCAGTAAATGTCTGGATTTCTGTACATCAAGGGTGTCCAAACTACGGCCCGCGGGCCACAACTGGTCTATTTTTAATCGGCTCGCAAGAAATTTTATGAATAGATTACAATATGGTCCGCACTTCAACTTTTGCCCGAGTGTATTGCACTTCTTAGTTTTAACACCAGGGGGAGCGACTGTTGATCAAGGCAGTTGCTCCACCAAAAAGGACAATCACAGAAGAAATTTACCCAAAGTTCCTAAACATGGCAGACATGCCATGCCATTTTCCCATTATTGTTCTTTCTCTGTACTGTGAGTCTTCTGACGAAGAAGAAATCTGAGAGTGATGTTCGGAGAATGAGCTACTAAAGCCTTTTCTGAACAAATCAATAAAGATCCATGTATGGAAAGCTGTGGTGATGGCAGTTCTGCCTTTAATTATATTTAACAATATAACACATTTGACATTTTTAATTGATATTTCTAACTTTTAATACACTAAAGTTCAAGCTATATACAGACGCTCCCGACTTACCTTTTAGTTCGGTTCCGGACGGCCGAACGTAAGCTGAAAAAAAACGTAAGTTGTTAGTGTATGTTCCAGTGACGTATGACGTTCATACTTCCATAAATACCATTACCGTATCTCATAAAACACCCATAAATCAATTATTATAAACATAACATTGTAAAATAATATCAACATTCATTTCAAATAAATTAAATTCAAGCAAAATAATTTCAAATAGATCAATTTTAATCAAATTCACTCATCAAATATCAAATACAGTATCAAATATAACCGTTAACATTCTCTGTGATGCGATCTTTCTGCTTGTAAATGGTTCCGATGGTCGATGGAGCCATTTGGAAGAAACGTGCAACAGTTGCATGTTTTTCACCAGCATCAATTTTCTTGATAATAACTATCTTCGTTTCAAACGAGACGGCTTGCCGCTTTTTCTGATTACCGCTATCACTAGTCGGCTTATGCATCTGACCAACCATATTTGCTTAGGGTTACAAAAGTCCGCAAAACAGTGTAAACGCAAAGATCACAGAGACGATGTCTTAACACAAGGGTAACATGCAATGAACTGGGAAGAAGGAGGGGCACGTTCAGTCTGTCGTTTGTAAACAATGGACGCAGCGTCATGTGTAAGTAGTGTATTATGTCAGCATACTACGTAGGTACGTCTCGTACTACAGAGAGGACGCTAACCTCAAAATTTGACTTCTTTTTTTTTTTTTTAAACGAAAAACCTAAAATACATAAAGTGGGGAGTGTCTGTATGCCTAATTACTAGTAAGTGGCCCTCAGAGAAAAATGTTTGGACACCCCTGGTCTACATGAAGCCCCTTTGTGACTCCTTTGGTGTTCCTCATAGCGCGTCCATGTTTAGATTCACATTGAATTTGTGGGGGGAGAGTTGACTCCAGCAACATACACTCAGAACTCACAACACTCCTACACATATTTTACTCTTTAGCTGGCCAGGCCAACGTTTCCCTTTCCTGGAGGAGGTGAAACAGTAATACCGTGAGAGAGAGATTTCCTTTTGGCTTTTTCCCTTTATCAGGGGTCGCCACAGCGAATGATTCGCATGTTTGCTTTGGCATAGGTTTTTACGTCGGATTCCTTTCCTGACACAAAATTTTAGCGAGGGACAGAAACACACTGACGACTTTGCAGCTACTCTTTACAAAAGTCAGCAATGGTTCCTTTACATGAAACTCTCACCATAGACAGTGAGAGACATGGCCGGTCTTTGATAACCCAGTTAGCTGCACTGGGGGGACAGTGATAACCTTGTGGAGAGTGGAACTCGAACCCCCAACCTTAGGATCAGTGATCCAGCGCTCTTTGCCACCAGGCCACCACTGCCCTGAAAAAGTAATACCGTAGTTCATCATCAGTTCATTTTCTGTAACCGCTTCATCCTAATTAGGGTCGCGGGGAGGCTGGTGCCCATCCCAGCCAACTCAGGGTGAGGGCAGAGTACACCCTGGACAGCTCGCCAGGCCATCGCAGGGCGGAAACACGCTGACGGCTTTGAAGCCTACTCTTTACGAGAGTCAGCAATGGTTCTTTTTTACATGCTTCTCACCATAGACAGTGACAGACATGGCCCGCCTTTGATAACCCAGTTAGCTGCACTGGGGGGGACAGTGGGAACCTTGTGGAGAGTGGGACTTGAACCCCCAACCTTTGGATCAGCGATCTGGCGCCTTATACCACTGGACCACCACTGCCCCTTAATACCGTAGTATAAACTTAAAATAAACCCTACAGTGTGTTTCTAATGTTTAATTAAAGAACAGGAACCTATGCAAATGTTGGCTGAGAAATCTTGAGGTTTTACTTCAATATCCATCAGTTTCAGATATGAAATGATATATGTAATGACATCGTTAACTTAAGATGGACTTGGTGTTATGATTTGTTACTTTGTCTGATTGATTATTCAGTTAATCAATCAAACTCTGAAATTTATCCTGCCAGTCATCCAGATGTACCACCAACGGCAGATTTACTGAGATCATTCTGATCCTCTGTCTCTATATTTATTCATGAATTCTTCTTTTAAATAATAATCTACAGGGTGTCCAAAATGTGAGGAACCCATGAAAGTAAAGTATCACATTTTTATTCTTGGATTTATTGTTTATAGTGCAGCTCCTGAGAGGAACAGTGGTGGCGTAGTGGTATAGTGCACAGGCTTGCTGATCCAAAGGTTGGGGGTTTGAGTCCCACTTTCCACAAGGTTGTCACTACCCCCCCCACCCCCCACCCCAGTGCAGCTAACTAGGTTATCAAAGGCCGGCCATGTCTCTCACTGTCTATGGTGTGAGGTTCATGTAAAAGAACCATTGCTGACTTTTGTAAAGAGTAGCTGCAAAGCCATCAGCGTGTTTCTGCCCCTTGCGAAAGGATTGTGTCAGGAAGGGCATCCAACGTAAAAAAAAAAAAAAACCTCTGCCAAATCAAATGTGTGAATCAGATGATTCGCTGTGGTGACCCCTGAATTTAAGACACTTAAACATAGAGTGTGACCTTTTTTCTTTTCTTTTTTTCCTTAGATACACTGTATTACTCCAACAAAGGATTACTTCTGCATTCAACCCATCCAAAGTGAGCACACACACACACACACACACACTCAAAGCTATGGGCTGCCACACATTGTGCACGGACATTTTGGCCATGGTCTATCACCCTAGGACAGTGGTTCTTAACCTGGTTCGAGCAAACCCTTGGGGTTCGGTGAGTCAGTCTCAGGGGTTCGGCGGTGGTCAAGACATACACCCGACTCATATTCATGATGACACGCCCCGCTTGCCCATCATTGGCTGCAGGCGATCATGCTACATTGCTTGGCCAATCTGTGCTGCAGGAAATCTGGTGTGCTCAGTAGTCGAATTGTGACTGTCGTGATGGTACGTCATGTGATTTCTTTCTTAATGTTTTATTCTGTACTGTGTTGAGCAAAAAGAAAGTGGTCGGATGAATGTGTACAACATGGATTCACATATATAATGGAACATGATGCTAGTCAGCGTCCTAGCTGCATGATTTGCGACGTAGAATCAACCCTCCTCCCCCGACTGACGTATATGTACATGTATATGTGTATATACAGGGATCCCTCACTTTCCACGGTTCATTGGGACCGAGATCTCCACGCGACCATCAAAATCCGCAAAGTGGGCTCACCCCTCACTGACGTATACGTACCCGTATATGTGTATATAATATCAATAAATACATATTCAATGCTATAAATGCTTATAATAACAATTAAACATTAAAAAACAACATAAGATGTAAATAAATTATAAATACACACACATGCAGATGGTATTGCATGAGGAGACGACGACACACACACACACATACATACGCACGTGCGCGTGTATGCACACACAGATGCAACAATGTAAGTAGTATTGATGGGAGGTTTTGGGTTGTTTTTGCATAATTGACCTTGTTTTTGTGGCATTTTCCTTCACTTTTTCCCCTTTTCTTCCTTAATTTCCTTATTTTTTTAATTCGATGACTATTTTTTTAAAAACGCGGTACACTGAAGCCATATGAATTGAAGCGTGAAGTAGTGAGGGATCCCTGTAATATCAATAAATACATATTCAATGCTATAAATGCTTATAATTCTGTCTGTCTGTCTGTCTTCCTTTCGGCTTTTTCCCTTTTACTCGGAAGTTGCCACAGCGAATCATCTGATTCGCACGTTTGTTTGTTTTTTTGATTTGGCTGAGGTTTTTACGTCGGATGGCCTTCCTGTCACAACCCTTTTAGCAAGGGACAGAAACACGCTGACAGCTTTGCAGCTACTCTGTACGAAAGTCAGCAATGGTTCTTTTACATGCCTCACACCATAGACAGTGAGAGACATGGCCCGCCTTTGATAACCCAGTTAGCCGCACTGGGGGGCAATAAATGCTTCTTCTTCTTCTTTTCCTTTCGGCTTTTCCCTTCAGGGGTCGCCACAGCGAATCATCTGCCTCCATCTCACCCTATCCTTTGCATCTTCTTCTCTTACACCAACGACCTTCATGTCCTCCTTCACCACATCCATGAATCGTCTCTTTGGTCTTCCTCTAGGCTTTTGCCTGGTAGTTCCAGCCTCAGCATCCTATTACCAATATACTCACTATCCCTCCTCTGTACATGTCCAAACCATCTCAATCTAGCCTCTCTGACTTTGTCTCCAAAACGTCTTACATGTGCTGTCCCTCTGATGTGCTCATTCCTAATCCTATCCATCCTCGTTACTCCCAAAGAGAACCTCAACATTTTCATCTCTGCTACCTCCAGCTCTGCCTCCTGTCTTTTCCCCAAGGCCACTGTTTCTAACCCATACAACATCGTTGGCCTCAACACCGTCTTGTACACTTTTCCTTTCATTCTTGCCGATACCCTCCTGTCACACATCACACCGGATACTTTTCTCCAACCATTCCAACCTGCCTGCACACGCTTCTTGACCTCTTTTCCACACTCTCCATTTCTCTGGATTGTTGAGCCTAAGTACTTAAAATCCTCCACCTTTCTTATCTCTGCTCCCTGTAATCTCACCGTTCCTCTTGGGTCCTTGTCATTCATGCACATGTATTCTGTCTTACTGAGGCTAATCTTCATTCCCCTCCTTTCCAGGGCATACTTCCACCTCTCTAGATTTTCCTGCACTTGTTCTCTGCTCTCACTATAGATCACAATGTCATCTGCAAACATCATAGTCCATGGGGAATCTTGTCTAACCTCGTCTGTCAGCCTGTCCATCACCATAGCAAACAAGAAGGGGCTGAGAGCTGACCCTTGATGCAGTCCCACCTCCACCTTGAACTCTTGTGTCACACCGACAGCACACCTCACCACTGTCTCTCATACATGTCCTGCAACACTCTAACATACTTCTCTGCCACTCCAGACTTCCTCATGCAATACCACAGTTCTTCTCTCGGCACCCTGTCATATGCTTTCTCCAGATCCACAAAGGCACAATGCAGCTCCCTCTGACCTTTTCTGTACTTCTCCATTAACATCCTCAAGGCAAACACTGCATCTGTGGTGCTCTTTCTTGGCATGAAACCAAACTGTTATTCACAAATGCTAAACTCTGCCCTTAGTCTAGCTTCCAGTATTCTTTCCCATAACTTCATCGTATGGCTCATCAACTTTATCCCTCTGTAGTTGCCACAACTCTGCACGTCTCCCTTGTTCTTAAAAATGGGCACCAGCACACTTCTCCTCCATTCCTCTGGCATCCTCTCACTCTCTAAGACCTTGTTAAATGTTCTTGTCAGAAAATCTACTGCTACCTCTCCTAGACACTTCCATACCTCCATGTCATCAGGACCAACTGCCTTTCCATTCTTCATCCTCTTCAATGCCCTCCTCACTTCACCCTTACTAATCTTTGCTACTTCCTGGTCCTCAACAGTCACCTCTTCTGCTCTTTTTTCTCTCTCATTTTCCTTATTCATCAGCTCTTCAAAGTACTCTTTCCATCTTCCCAGCACACTTCTGTCATCAGTCAATACATTTCCCTCTCTGTCCTTTATCAATCTAACTTGCTGCACGTCCTTCCCATCTCTATTTCTCTGCTGTGCCAACCTGTATAAATCATTTTCTCCCTCTTTACTTTCCAACCGAGCATACAAGTCATCAAACGCGCTCTGTTTGGCCTTTGACACTGCTACCTTTGCCTTACGCTGTGTCTCCCTGTACTCCTGTTTTCTTGCTTCGGTTTTCTCAATGTCCCACTTCTTCTTAGCTAACCTCTTCCTTTGTACACACTCCTGCACTTCCTCATTCCACCACCAAGTCTCCTTATCTACTTTCCTTCCAGGTGACACACCAAGTATTCTCCTACCTGTCTCCCTGATCACATTAGCTGCAGTTGTCCAGTCATCTGGAAGCACTTCCTGACCACCCAAAGCCTGTTTCAACTCCTCCTTGAAGACAACCCGACACTCTTCCTTTTTCAACTTCCACCACTTTGTCTTCTGCTCTGCCTTTGCCTTCTTCACCTTCCTCACCATCAGCATCATCATGCACACCACCATCCTATGCTGTTTGGCAACACTCTCACCCGCTACTACTTTGCAGTCACTGACTTCCTTTAAATTACATCGCCTGCACAAGATGTAGTCTACCTGTGTGCTCCTACCTCCACTTTTATAAGTCACCCTATGCTCCTCTCTCTTCTGGAAGAAAGTATTCACCACAGCCATTTCCATCCTTTTTGCAAAATCTACCAACATCTGTCCTTCTGCGTTCCTGTCCTGGATACCAAACCTACCCATCACTTCCTCGTCCCCTCTGTTTCCTTCACCAACATGTCCATTGAAGTCTGCCCCGATGACCACTCTTTCACCTCTGGGGGTACTCTGCATCACTTCATCTAACTCCCTCCAGAATCTCTCCTTCTCTTCTCGCTCACATCCTGTCTGTGGGGCATAAGCACTAACAACATTGACCATCACACCTTCAATTTCTAACTTGAGACTCATCACTCTGGCTGACACTCTTTTCACTTCTAGAACATTCCTGACAAACTCCTCCTTCAAGATGACTCCGACTCCATTTCTCTTCCCATCCACACCATGAAAAACAGCTTAAACCCTGCTCCTATGCTTCTAGCCTTGTTACCTTTCCACCTGGTCTCCTGAACACACAGTATGTCCACCTTCCTCCTCTGCATCATGTCTACCTTTTCCTGGCATAGTTCCAACATTCAAAGTCCCTACTTTCAGTCCTAGACTCATGCCTTTCCTTTTCTCTCTCTGGCAACGGACACGCCTCCCGCCTCTCCTTCTTCGACGTCTTCGACCAACAGTAGTCCAATTTCCATCAGCACCCTGTTGGTTGACGGCACTGATGGCGGTCATTGTTAACCCGGGCCTCGACCGATCCGGTATGTCATTCTTTCTTGTGATTCACATAGTTCATTTGGCAATTGTTTTACGCTGGATGCCCTTCCTGACGCAACCCTCTGCATTTATCCAGGCTTGGGACCGGCGTGAGGGAGAGACACTGGTTTGTGCCCCCCCGTCACGGCTGCATTCTATAAATGCTTATAATAACAATTAAATATTCAAAAATAATGCATAAGATGTAAATAAAAAATAAATACACACACGTACCGATGCACGCGCACACAGATGTGCACCAAACATAAAAATGTAAGTAGTTGTGATGGGGGAGTTCATGCGTTGTATTGGTTTTGTTCTTTGAACACAGTGATGTTAATGCACGGTTCATTTTGGTGCCCCAGCAAAAACGTACACTGTACTTATGTCTTGAATTTGAAAAAAAATCATATGTTATTTTTCAATAAGGAAGGGTTTGATTAATAAGTATATGAAACTGGTGGGGTTCGGTACCGCCAACAAGGTTAAGAACCACTGCCCTAGGGCCATGAGTTTGTGGATAGACAATATGATTTTTTCCGCTTTCTCTTTGGTTTTATGTACAAAATATAGTTGACCCAAATGTCCTCGATTTGCACACTTTGGCCTGCCCAGAGAGCAGTTGGAGGTGTTAGATGGAGGAAGGGAAAATGCAACTACCCCTCCTAAATTTTCTCTAATACTTTGGGAATTGAACCAACATACTTTTGGTCCCAAAATCCGCTTCTCAAAACATTAGGCTACAACTGAACTTGATGGCTGTCGCAAATCTGTTTCGTCTGTCCGTCCATCCACGCCACTGAGTTGATGTAATTGGTGCCATAGTAAATACTGTGGTTACTTCACTATGTTTGCCATTTATGATTATTTAAAAAAAATACAACAAGTGGCACTTGGATGACTCAAAGACTTTTTTGAAGTTAGATTCTGTGGGGGGTTTAGATTGCAGAAGTACATGCTGGGAGTGTGGACATTTAAGAACTAGTGGTATTGAAATTGGTTATCTAAGTGAGGGTGTTATTGGTCTTTGGGCTCATCATTATCCCCCAAACACACACTTTTGTGAAGCCGGGAGCATTCCGTCAGACCCAAATATGCAGGAGACAGAGTATGGTAATACAGATGAGGTTTATTGTACACATAGCAGGCACTGGAGTACGGAGAATCGTAGTCACTGTTGAGGTGAGGGGAAACACAAAAACCAAAATTACTAAGGGAAACTTCAGAGTGGGAAGTGGTCGAGCACAGAGCTGAGAACCAGGAGCCAGAGAGATCATGGGGAAATGGGATTGCTTGGAGGGACAATCTTCTAGTGCTGGGACGAGCGCATGCTCATCTTTATAGCCTGGTGATGACTGAGTGGAATCAGGTGTGTGCTTCGGACTCCTCTCCCTTTCGTTTTGCTTTTCGTCTGCCCATAGCAATGACTCATTCATTTTTCTAGTCTCCATGACTTCTGTGGACCAGTGTCAGGAACAAAAGCTCCAGAAGTCATGGAGACTGGAAAAATGAATGAGTCATTGCCCATAGCAATGACTCACTCATTTTTCCAGTCTTCATGACTTCTGGGGCTTTTGTTCCTGACACTGGTCCACAAAACATTCATCACTCCATCCAAATTTTGACATGACCAGGTTCTCGCTCTCTCTCTCTCTCTCTCTCTCTCTCTGTCTCGCGCTCTTTTGCTTTTTTCCTCCGGATCTTTGTCTATCTCTCACCCCTGTTCACCTGGGCAGAGGGGGCAGTTGTGCCCCTGTGTCTCTGGGGGCAGTTCTGTCAAATTTCTCTCTGCAGGGGTCTCTTTGTCCCCTTTCTCTTACTCTCAGTGGGGGCAGGGAATGGCGGCGGCTCTGTGTCCGAGCCTGTCCTGTCCCACAATGCCCCCGTGTCCATAACGGATCGGCCAATCTGCTTATTTGGCTTGCACGGAGTCAATAAAGAAAGCAAAGCTTCTTGGAAAAAAGTGACCCCTCATGGGCAATGGGCCCCTCCCAAACATGTGTTTGCCCCTCCCTCAATTTGGTGCTTTCTTTCGTTTTCCTTTCTTCCCCTCCGTCGTTCTTTCTCTCTGTGTCAATAGGGAAGGCTGGGTAGCGGTTATATACTGATGAAGAGGATGTGTAGGTTCATGTTGATTGGGACTGACACACCACATCTGTTAGGGACGGCGCAACATGTCAACAGGAAGAAAGAAATATTTTAATAACATAAATAAGTAGCATTTCAATTTGAAAATGCCATATCTTTGGGGCAATATTTAAAATATTTCACCAAAAAGCAGGACTTGTAGGCAACGTGTTGTAGTTGATAAAAGTTGCCTTTAAGAGGGATTAGACCTGGACTAAGACTCCTGAAGTTAATTAATCTGGTTTAATCCTGTTTTGAAGACTGACGCACTATAATCCAGCCTAATGATCCTCTTTTGAGTAGAGTGTGGAGGAGCTAGAACGAGATCTCTTGAGATTAGTTGTTTTTGATTACTTTTTGGATAGAACACGTGAAGGATTTATATGAACTGAGTCTGGATTAAGACTGCAGATCTGCAATCATACCACCATTACAATCACCTCGTTTACGCCAACATTACACTATACGTAATACATACAAACTACCTGATGGCGCTGTTTTGAGAGTCTTAATAACCATAATGTATATAAATTCTTAGATTATCTATTCATATAAATTCAAATGAAATATGATTCTAAGCTAAAAATTAAATTAGGTGAAGATAACAAATTTGTTTGAGTGGGGATCTCAGTCCCAGTTAACTGCGTAAAGTGAAGGATCCCTATATATGTATAAATATATATATATATATATATATATATATATATATATATATATATATATACATACATGATGAGATTTCCTTTTGGCTTTCTCCCTTTTTCAGCGGTCGCCACAGTGAATGATTCTCACATTTGATTTGGTGTAGGTTTTTACTTCGGATGCCCTTCCTGACACAACCCTTTAGCAAGGGACAGAAATAGGCCGACGGCTTTGCAGCTACACTTTACGAAAGTCAACAATGGTTCTTTTACATGAACCTCTCACCATGGACAGTGAGAGACATGGCCGGCCTTTGATAACCCAGTTAGCTGCACTGTGGGGTGGGGTGGGGTGGGGGGGGGACACAACACTGACAACCTTGTGGAGAGTGGGACTCGAACCCCCAACCTTAGGATCAGCAATCCAGCGCCCTGGACCACTAGACCACCACTGCCCCTATATACAGTGTGTGTGTGTGTGTGTGTGTATATATATATATATAAAAAATTATACTACGTAGGTGACTTATTTATTTATTTTGCCTGTTCACAGGGATTTCTGACAAAATTACAACACTTTATTTTCCCTATACATTATTTGTGTGTATGCACGGTACACTATTCCATTGTTTTAATAACTAAAAATAAATTTGTGTTGAGCTACAAGATTAAACCATATTGATCCATGCTGTTGTTCAAAAACAAAATATTTCAAACGAATGCATGAGCAGCTTTTATTTGAGAAGATTCATTGCAGCTGTCATGTTTTAATGCTGAACACCAATCTGAAAATGTGAAAACTGTGACCAGACACAGAAAACTGTGGTTGAAAACAATATAGAAATATTTACCATGAATTTCATACTGCTAATCTATGCACTATATCATTTTCTATTCAATATTATTAATTTCATCCATCAGCATGTCTCTACCTGCGATGGCCTGGCGAGTTTTCCAAGGTGTCCTATACCCTCGTCCAGTGTTGGCTGAGATGGGCTCCAGCCTCCTAGCGACTCTAATTACGATTAGCGGTTTATAAAATTAATGAAAATAAACAAATGTTAATAATTTTCTACTTTTTTACTTTTATTCTACATGTAACTCAGCAGTGTAATGGTTTCCAGATCTTTCCTCCTTGATTCGAAATGCACAAATACCTGCACTGAAATATCAGCTGGATTGAAAATTTGCCTTCATTCTTTACTAACATTCCTCGTTAGGCTGGCGACCTCGCTGAAACTATCCCTTTAATTACAGTGTGAGTGTGAGTGAACAGGCTCTCATTGACTCGGTGGCCTGGCAGGGAGCGTGGCTGATGGGATTTGAGCTCCATTGAGGAGGCCATGGCTTCTTCACCACACAAAAGGAACAAAGGAACAAGAGGCCACGGAGGACTTCATTTAAACTCTCTTAGAAGCAGGATGACACACACATGCGCGCACACACGTAACTGGGCGTTTCTGGATTTGAAGCGTGTCGAAAACATCTAATCATAGTCCAGTCCGAGGAGAACATTTTATTTGCTCATATTACTAAAGTTAATTTGGACATTGATGTAAGGTAGTTCTGTTTACTGAGAAAGTGTGTTTTGCTCCTTAACGTACAAATAATACCACCATAAATCTCCAATGTGTATTTATAATTATGACAGTAATTTAGCTAAAGGTCCCCCAGTGCAGCTAACTGGGTTATCAAAGGCCAGCCATGTCTGTCGCTGTCTATGGTGTGAGGTTCATGTAAAAGAACCATTGCTGACTTTCGACAAGAGTAGCTGCAAAGCCGTCAACGTGTTTCCGCCCTGCGATGGCCTGGCGAGCTGTCTAGGGTGTACTCTGCCCTGGCCCTGAGTTGGCTGGGATGGGCACCAGCCTCCCCGTGACCCTAATTAGGATGAAGCGGTTACAGAAAATGAACTGATGATTTAGCTAAAGGTACATTGACAAACATTTGTGTCAGTCTTTAAGAAATAGATTCAAATTCTCACCGTTTGCACGACCCTTATGTATACATTGCTGCTTCTAACTGCATATACTACATGTACAGTGATCCATCGCTACTTTGTGTGTCAGTTTCTGTGGCTTCAGTGCATCGTGGGTTTTGCAAAAATATTCATTGAAAAATAAAAAAATAAAGAAAAATAGGGGGAAAGTTAAGGAAAATTCTGTAAAACAAGGCCAATTATGCAAAATCAAAACCCCAAACAAACAAAAACAAAACAACAACCCAAAACCCCCAAACAAAACTATGGTAAGGTAAGTCTGTTGGGTTTTTACACCCAGGCCTCGTGGCTCATCAGGCTGGTGCTTATCCCCGGTTTCCGTAGCGTGAAGCGACCAAGAGTTCAACTCCTCCTGGATGGGACGCTAGTCCATCGCGGGTTACCTTCCCAGTATATTTTACTGGTACGCATTTATACTGCTGGGTGAACAGAGGCACACTTGTGGTTGAGTCCTTGCCCAGGGGTCTTAGCACAGTGAAGGTCTTGGTGGGATTTGAACTCACAACCTCCTGATCATGAGCCCAGCACTCTAACCACTACACCACCGGAGGTCCGGGGGGTGGGGGGCTTGATCCTACTTCGCGGAAATCGGTAATCGTGGGGGGGTCTCAGTCCCCATTAACCGCAGAAAGTGAAGGATTTCGGTATTGCCTAACCATTTAGGATTAAGCTTATATACTCGGGAATGATGATCATGCCAGAAATGTTAAGCCAGTTTCAGGTTGTTTTTGAAAAATTTTTGTATGAAGTTGAAAACATGGGATTTTTTTTTTTTTTTTTTTTTTTTTTTTACATGGCCCTTGCAAGCTGCTCTTTCATTTTGATTTGGGTGGAATCACTAAACTCAACTTCCTTGCTTCCCTACAGAAAATGTTTTGGGAAACTCAAAGTTTAGCAGCATCTGTCAATCAATGGTTTCTTTAAACTCTGATTGGATTAAATAGAGTTTTGAGTCACATTACTCACTGAGCGTGAACATTGAAGTCCATCGAACATTGAATTCTTTAATTTCCTGTTAAGGCAAATCAACTGAAAGAAATGAGCAGCCCGTGTATGTTTGAGGCGCCACTCCATTGAGAAAAGCTTGAGTTCCAAAACGAAGAATTTCGAACCTTCTGAGATGAACGTGTGCGATCACGTTTCAGTATTTTTAAAATACTTCACTCTCAGAGGGTGTGCTGTATGAAGACATTTTTGGAGAATTTCCAAATTCAAAAACCTCAATAGATATTCCTACAGAATCTTAACTTGATCTCTAACCTGAATATAAACATCAAAACATTTTGCCCTAAAAGTTTTAAAATCGGAATGTTTTCTTTGTTGCTTCTTGATGTCATGAATTTTACGTCTTATGTAGCCAGAGAAATGGTTGAAATACTATTTATACACAAACATGCCGTAAAGCAAACAGCGAAACAATGAAAGCATGATTATGGACTTCCTCTTGGGACGAGTCTTTGATCTTTAACAATATGAGCAGTAAACACACACACAGACGCATCCTTGTTTCAAACACTGGTTATAGTGAAACATCAAAAACAGCCAGAGTTAAAAGTGTGTTTGTGATACCACTGCGCGCACCCTCGCTGGCACACCACAGATCATGTTGTATCATCTCTGAGTATGAGGAACCACTGCTCCTGTGAACTACAAGCCCACATGTATTTATGCTAATCTAATGCTAATGCTACAAACATCCAGGTCAATGATCCAGGTCAAATGACAGCTGAGAAGTTGGTATGTTATGACCAAATTGTTTGCTGACTAGTTTCTTTCATACAAATAGAATACAAAAGGGATGCTCAGTCAAATTTAGCTACCTGTGTTTACCTGATGTTGGTGCATACTGTGTCCTCTGACATGGACAGTCCTTATGTTTACACAGAATGCTAATTCTTGTAACTAATGAGCAACAGTTCAGCAGGGTGAAAAACTTTATTGATCAATGAGGCCGGATGGGAATGCCTGTAAAGATTGTGTGCTGACAGGACATGTATTATAGTAATAATAATCATCATCATAATAATCATAATAATAATAATAATTCTGTACACATGTTGTGATCAAAATGCCCTATACATCATATTTCTATAAGACTGGAAAGCAATTGAAAGAAACCGCAATTCTATTTTTGACAGCCATGAGCAGGAAGCTGTTCCTGCAGTGGACATAAAATCATGAAACCTGGGTCCAATCGTCATATGTCTAGGTTTGACCAAATCATTATTTCTATCACATGGTTCTTTCTCTTGTCCACATTTAGAATCAATTTGGAAAAGACTGTAAAAGAACCATTGCTGACTTTAGTCGTCAGCGTGTTTCTGCCCTGCGATGGCCTTGTGAGCTGTCTCGGGTGTATTCTGTCCTTGTCCAGGGTTGGCTGGGACGGGCACCAGCCTCCCTGCAACCCTAATTAGAACCAAGTGGTTCAGAAAATAAATGAATGAATGTGTTTGCACCCATCACTTGTTGTAGTAGTCATTTCCATTGTTGTTACTAATATTTGAAATACAGGGATCACTCGCTACTTCGTTGCTTCGGTTTCTGCGGCTTCAGTGCATCGTGGGTTTTTCAAAAATATTCATCGAAAAATTAAAAAATAAGGAAATTAAGGGAAAATAGGGGGGAAGGTTAAGGAAAATGCCGCAAAACAAGGCCAATTATACAAAACAAATAAACAAACAAAAAAAGCCCAAAACAAAAAAACAACCCAAAACCCCCTAACAAAACAATTTACATTTTTATGTGAGGTGTGCATCTGTGTGTGTGTGTATTTATATTTTATTTACATTTAATGCATTATTTTCGAATGTTTAATTGTTATTATAAGCATTTATAACATTGAATATGCTTTTATTTATATTATATACATGTACGTATATGTCAGTCAGGGGGGTCGATCGTACTTCACGGAAATCGACAGTCACGGGGGGGTCTTGGTCCCCATTAACCGCGGAAAGTGAGGGATCCGTGTACCATCATTTCATTATATTCTTCGAAGTTTGATGGGTTCTTCTGGAAAATATTAAAAAAAAAAAAAATATATATATATATATATATATATATATATATATATATATATATATATATATATATATAAAATTGTGTTATTCCCAAAATATCCCGACTTGTTATTTCTGATGTCTTAAACGTCACATCTCATTTAAAATGGTATTTTTAAAAAATCTTAATTTGGGAAACTGGCTTAATTGGATGAATTAATCAGATAGCAGGGTTCAACAGTCCTGTGTGATTAAATTATAATTCAACCAATGCTGCTCTGAATGTAATAGTTCAGTCATTGATATTTTACACTTCTCCCAACTCTAATTATTTTTTATATAAGTTGCGCTCTGCTTTGTGGCAACAATTTCACCAGATTCACTATTTAGGTTTGACAGTTTTATTAAAACCCTCAGCGAGATCAATCCAAGCCAAACTCTAAAATCATATATAAAACAGGCAGAGGTAAATCAATGGGGGAAAACCACACAGCAGAGTTCGTCTTTGTCAAACAGTAAACAATGGCTTGGTAATAACTGGTGGAAGTTCGTAGCATATGAATAAGAACCGATGCCTGATATCCTGTTGCAGAAAATCAGGTGAGAGTGGAGATAAGTGTGCTGGTGGTCATGTGATGCATATATCAGAAATCAAGGCAAATGAATGCTGAGAATCGTACTGTGAGTCCAGCTCGGAGAATGTGAGAAGCAACTTGTAGAAATGACTGCACCCTTTAAACAACTTTGATTTCAGGAAATTCTATATTTTTAATTCAGCTTTCCACGTTGCCTCTTGAAATTTCCAACATTGTGAGTAAGTCACGTGAATCAAGTTCTTGAGGTTCAACAGAAATACTAATACAGAACGTTCAAACACATAATTTGCAGTGTATGATATTGTACCATTTAGTTCAATAAAGATCTGTATTATAGAATATATCAAGCATGACTACCTCCAGCAAGAAAGTTATTTTTGACCCACAGGTTCTTTTTTTTTTTTTTTTTTTTTTTTTGTGTGTGAGCAGCATAATACAAATATTTTGTGTTGATTTACATTAAATGTATGTCCAGGATGGGGCCTTGGATAAAAAAGATGCTATTACATTTTGAAGATGATTCAGATCCAATTCTGGATCCAGGAATTTTTTGAAGGTTTCTTTAACATTGTGAGATAGGATGATGCTTGACAATAAAGGTCATATGGGATCCACAAGGCTTACTTGAGATTTATGCTCTTGAAGTGCTACCATTACATGATTTCATACATTTGTTCATTTTCTAAGTCACTTAATCCTAATTAGGGTCGTGGGGAGGCTGATGCCCATCTCAGCCGACTCTGGGTTAGGGTGGGGTACATCCTGGATGGTTCCTTTACATTATATTTTGTCATTTGTAAACCAGAAAGTATTCTATTAGAGGATGGAGATGATCCTGCATTAGATTTTGTCCTTGTAGATATCACTCTAGATTCTATTAATGTATGCAGTATTGGAATATTTTTACATATATACTATTGTTATAAACACAAACCATGCTTTGAGTATATATTTTAGAGGAGTTGCTTCATTAACTGTGAGACGCTTCAGTGAGCAGCTTGGTTTAAGCGTGTGTTATTGATTGGGTTTAACACAGGCGTTATGTGTGGATAATGGCCCTCTAAAAGCTGTGAAGTCCTTTTGTCCTTCTCTTCTATCACCTGTTAGCTGGAGATGCCTGGCAGATGAGGGCCTCTGTCGCCACAAAACGCCCCAGGCCGTGTGTCGTCCATCTTGGTAAATCCTGTCTCTGTAGGCATTGTTCCCTGACCTTCGACCTTCTCAGACCCATTTTGTATGAGACAGCAATGAAGGAAATGAAATGCCTGGGAAAAGGTGCATGTCGTGGGCGTCCCAGTTGGGGTTGGATTGGGGGGGGGGGGGGGTTGGTTTGAACAGGGTTAAAAAGCAACACATTATAAAACCATGTTGTACAGAAATGCAATTCTAATTCCCTTTGCATCTATCAAGCCTAATGTAACAATGATGGGGAGGCATTAATGAGATTTACTTCCAGTCTTAATTCTCACTTGAATGTCCTGATATCACTACTGATAAATTAATGTTATATTATAAAGCTGAAGGCCCCCTTGAATTTTTAATCTTGGGTCGACACGAAACCAATATTAAATTTCCAGACAGATGTGCATTAATAGTCTTAAGAGAATGTTTATTCATTTATTAATACTTTAATTTAAAATGAATAGTGAAATAGTGAACACAGTGGTGTCATGTTTATCATGTCCACCTCACAGTAGGAAGGCCATTGATTCTGGTCCTGGGCCCAGTGAGGGCGTTTATAAGTGCAGTTTCCATGTTTTTTGTGTTCTTTTGTGGATTTTCTGCATGTACTTTGGTTTCCTCCCACAGTCCAAAGACATACACATTATCTACTTTATGGATATATATATATATATATATATATACACACACAGTGGGGCCAATAAGTATTGGTGAATGTAAAAATGTGCAAGTTCACTCATTTAAAAAGATAAGAGAGGTTTGTAATTTTCATCATAGGTACACATCAAGCTTGAGAGACAGAATGTAAAAAAAATCCAGGAAATCACATTGTATGATTTTTAAACAATTTATTTGTGAAAATGGGAGGCCAATAAGTATTGGGCAGCTAGAAAACAAACATTATTTCGGCCCCCACTCGTTAACAGTAGGAATGACACCTGTTTGAACTGATTAGATGCATAAGAGACACCTTCAAACCTGCACACACCTTCAAACTGTCAGACTGCAGTCTTCACCATGACCAAGACCAGAGAGCTTCCCAAAGACACCAGAGATAAAATTGTACAACTGCACAAAGCTGGGATGAGTCAAACTGCAATTGGTAAACAACTTTGTGAGAAAAGATCAACAGTTGGAAACATTATTAGAAAATGGAAGAATTTAACATCACTGACAACCTCCTTAGGCGTGCCACTCCATGCAAGATCTCACCTCGTGGGGTTCAAAGGATCCTGAGAACAGTGAGTAATCAGCCCAGAACTACACGGCAGGAACTGGTCAATGATTTGAAGACGGCAGGAACCACCGTCACAAAGATGACAATAACTAACACACTTATCATCATGAGATGAAATCCTGTATTGCCCGAAAGGTTCCCCTACTAAACACAAAACATGTAAAGGCCCGTCTGAAATATGCTGAAGACCATCTGGACGATCCAGAGGAGGATTGGGAGAATGTGGTCAGATGAGACCAAAATTGAACTTTTTGGTTTAAACAGCACTCGCCGTGTTTGGAGGAAGAAGAATGCCGAGTTGCATCCCAAGAACACCATACCTACTGTGAAGCATGGGGTTGGACACATCATGCTTTGGGGATGCTTTTCTGCAAAAGGGACAGGAAGACTGCACCGTATCAATGGCAACATGAATGGGGCCATGTATTGTGAACATTTTGGGTAAAAACCTCCTTCCCTCGGTCAGAGCATTAAAGATGAAACATGGCTGGGTCTTCCAGCATGATAACCATCCAAAGCACACAGCCAAGAAAACCAAGGAGTGGCTCCGTAAAATGCATATCAAGGTTCTGGAGCGGCCAAGCTAGTCTCCAGACCTCAACCCAATCGAAAACCTGTGGAGGGAGTTAAAACTTCAAGTTGCCAAGCGACAGCCCTCAAACATCACAGCTGTAGAGAAGATCTGTGCAGAGGAGTGGGACAAAATACCAACTAAAGTGTGTGTAGACCTGGTCAAGAACTACAGGAACCGTTTGACCTCTGTCATTGCCAACCAAGGCTACATTACAAAGTATTAAAAGTAACTTTGCTGGCTGCCCAATACTTATTGGCCTCCCATTTTCACAAATAAATTGTTTAAAAATCATACAATGTGATTTCCTGGATTTTTTTTATATTCTGTCTCTCAAGCTCGATGTGTACCTATGATGAAAATTACAAACCTCTCTTATCTTTTTAAATGGGTCAACTTACACATTTTTACATTATCCAATAATTATTGGCCCCACTGTATGTGTATGTGTGTGTATATATATATATATATATATATATATAAATGCGCGTGCGTAGGCCTCCGTCAGTCCCGAAGGACTATGGCTGCGCTCTGGCCAGTATCCCGACTGGTGATACTCCCCAGTGCACAGAGCCTGGGTAGGGAGTAATGAGGGACAGGCTGTTACCCAAGCAGCAAGTCCCCCCCTGTCTCGGCGCCACCGGAAGGATCCAATGGAAAGGCAAGTGCCGATACGACTGGGTTCCAGTGCCGCTGCAGGAGAGAAACTACGGTCAATTTAGAACGGCCAATTAACCTACTGTGCACGTCTTTGGATTGCGGGGGAAACCCGCACAAGCACGGGGAGAACATGCAAACTCCACACAGAAACGCCCAGGCCGGGAATCGAACCTGGGCCTTCTTGCTGTGAGGCGGATGTGCTAACCACTACGCCACCGTGCCGCCATATATATATATATAATATGCAATGGCCTGGGGAGCTGTCCAGGATGTAATCTGCCCTCACCTGGAGTTGGCTGAGATGGGCGTCAGCCTCCCCGTGACTATAATTAGGATTAAGTATATATGTACAGAATATGAATGAATGAATATATGACTATATAGTCTATATGGCTGTTCCAAATTGGCCCTAGGTCAGTGCTTCTCAAACAGTGGTGCAAACCCCCCCTTGGGGGTGCGGTGTGATGCTGGGGGGGAGGTGGGGACATGCATGACCTTGGGGAACATTCTTTTCTGGAATAGTGCATGAGATTTAAGTGTAATTGCACCGCCACTCCAGTAGTTGGCAGTGGCGCTCTCATTGTCACGCTATGGCTTAGCGGTTTTTCGTAGGAGCAAACGATATGAAGTGCAGTAAACAACCCCTCAAGAAGCAACACGGAAAAATTTCTAACAGGAACGAAGAGAAAGGGGGAGAGAGACGGAGACATTAAGACATAAATAAGTCGAATGAGTTTGAATAAGGATGTTGTTTTTTTTATTTCAGACACATTGGTGCACTTTACTGGTAAATATTTTCCGTTACAGATTAAAAAACAATGTTTATGAAGTCTTTCTTTGTTGTAAGTTTTTTCTTTTTGTGTTTTTAATGTTCATAAAGATACAATGTTATGCAGAGGTGTGTGTGTGTGTGGGGGGGGGGGGTCGTGAAATGTTTTTTTTCTTCCTAGGGGGGCACCACAGAAGATAATTAAGTGTGTGTGTGTGTGTGTGTGTGTATATATACCCTGCGATGGGCAAGTAAGAATTTCAAAGTGTATTCTGCCTTCTCCAGGAGTTGGCTGAAATAGGCTAGGGCCTCACATAGCCCTGGTAGAATTAAATAGTTTGGTAAATGAATGAATGAACTTCTAGGAACAGCACTTCAGTGCTCAGCAAGACTTCAAGGCTGTTGCAGAAATATTCTAGATCGAACTACTATAGATATCCACTGTATTGTTTACCCTATATGATCGTCGACTCATAAATATTGTCTGAAATTTACATTTACAGCAGTTTTGTAGACACCCTTATCCAGAACATTCATTCATTCATTTATCCATTTTCTAAACTGCTTAATTCTAATTAGGTTACACTTTACACTCAGCTGCGAATTGCCCCTCTGAGAGCTGCAGGTCCCGGGTTAATGAAACTAAAAGCACAACGTCATCTGCAGAAAGCAGAGATGAGATCCAGTGGCTGCCAAACCAGAACCACTAATGCCTCAGCTATGCTTAAATATTCTAGGCAAAAAAAAAAAAAAAAAAAATTAACAGAACCGGTGACAAAAGACAGCCTTGGTGAAGTCCAAACTTCACTGGAAATGAAGTTGACAAGTTACCAATGTCGACCAAGCTCCGGCTCCAGCAATACAGAAACCAAATGGCCAGTAGCAACAGGTCCGGTATACCATATTCCTGGAGCACACCCCGAGAAATAGCCCGAGAGACACGGTTGAAAACCTTCTCCAAGTCCATGCAGACATGTGGACCAGTTGGGTAAACTATAGAGTGTGTAGAGCTGGTCAAGAGCAGGCCACGATGACACCACTCCCCCCAATCCCAGTGCAGCGAACTGGGTTATCAAAGGCCGGCCATGTCTCTCACTGTCCATGGTGCAAGGCTGTAAAAGAACCATTGCTGACTTTCATCAAGAGTAGGCTGGATTGCCATCAGCGTGTTTCTGCCCTGTGATGCCCTTGGCGAGCTGTCCAGGGTGTACTTGATTAAATATCAAAATTAGATTAAGTCTATTTTACTTTTCTTTAATTAAATATCCTGTATATTTTGTCCCTCATGCTAAAAAATTAATATTAGATATTACACTAAATATAAATGACTACAAACAAGTTCAAACAAGAATAAACAATGTGAATCAGTACCAGAAATCTTTAGATCAGTATTCAGTCGTAGTGCCCCCCCCCGTCTCTTTCTCTCTCTCTCGCCCGCTCTCACACTTTGGGAACACAATGACTGACAAGCATTACGCATCAACTCATGCTCACTCTTGTATCACTTGTCTTTTTCTTCCTTTTTTTTTTTTCAATCATTTGACACTAAATCGTCACTAGTAGGGTCACTGCGAGGCTGTCCCCACCTATCTCAGCCAACTGCACAAAGACAGGGTACATCCTCAACAGCTCCCCAGACACACAATAATTCTCACTTGCATTCACAAATAAGCTTCATGTGCATGTATATACCGTGTAATGTGCAAAAAACCGGAGTACCCAGAATTCCATGCAAACTTTACACAGAAGTGCTCAAGTGTGAGACTTGAACCTAAAACTTTCTTTCTGTGAGACAGACATGCTCAGCATTATGGCACCTTATTATGGCATTATGATGTGACACAAAGACCATTTACATTATCCACTCTTCAACATGGGAAAGACAAAGGAACACACCATTCAAGTAACGCAGACGTGTGTCAACCTTCACAAGTCAAACAATGGCGACAAGAAAATCGCCCCTCACCTGCACCTGCATGTCTACTGTCAGAGGAATCATGAAGACGTATAAAACAACCGGAACGATTATAAACAAGCCTGGATGAGGATGCAAGGTTATTTTGCCACCACACACAGCGAGGTGGAAGGAAAGAGAAATAAAAAGTTCTCCAAAGCTCGTTGTTGAAGAATCGCAACAAATGGTGGCATCTTGGGTTAAGAAAGCTGTTTGGGAGGCATGCATGGAAAAAACCTGTTCTCACTCACAATCGTAAACCCAAACGTCTGGCTAGTATCACTGAGTGGTACTGGGTCTTCGGGTGGGTCCATATGCATTAGTCAAATGAGACCAAGACAGAGATTTTTGGCAAAACTACTCTTGGTTTTGGTGTTGGGTTTTGGTAAAAGATGAATATGCAGAAAAGCACCTGATGGGTGGAGGACCGGTGATGCTGTGGGCCTGTTTCTCTTCCAGAGGTTCTAAAAACCTTGTAAGGGTGAATGGAATCATGAACACTTTGAAATACCAGGACATTTAAAATCAAAATCTGGTGGCCTTTGCCCGAAAGCTAACGATGGGCCGTCACTGGGTCTTTCAGCAAGCTAATGGTCCCAAGCATGTGGCCAAATCTACACATAAATACAGTCGGCCCTCTACTTACGAAATTTATCCGTTCCAGTGCCTTTTTCGTAACCTGGGTTTTTCGTAAGTAGAGCTGCATTTTTGCATGTAAAACGCATGATTCGTCCCAAGGCTCCTAAGACTACTCCTTAAACCCTTTAAAAATTATAAAAGTACACCAATTTTGTATAAAATATGTGTTAAAAGTAAAAGAAAATTATTTACCTTTTTTTTAAATCCCTCGAACCACCCATGCGACACTTTAAAGTCCAGGGGTTGCTGGTCTGAAGAACCCTCACCCCACTCCCATCCTCCTTCACGAGGTCCTTAAATATGGCGGTTGCTTTTTCCAAAATAATTGCCTCCGTCACTGTATCTCCACTTTTAAAGTCTCCTTCTGCTTCAATATCGTCCCGATTGTAGAGGGGTTTCGGTCATACTCCTTTGCGATTTCGCTCAACCGCATCCCACTTTCGTATTTTTTATTATCTCCTGCTTCACTTCGATTGATAACAGAGCCTACTTCTTCTTTTCGTTGTCACCGGGAATCATTTTCTTGGGGTCCATGATGAGTAATGAAATATAACGCTGCAATGATCACTCTCAAACAACTCACGAGCCAACAGTCCTGTTCAACTCTCCTTCACGAACAAACAGGAAGTGACAAACAGGAAGTATGGGTACAGGAATGGGTACAGTTCAGATCCCTCCTGGCCAATGGGAGGCCAGCGGGGCGGGATGTTGGGAGACAGCCAATGAGAGAGCAACTTGCGCATTGTTTGAATGTTTGAATGGCGCTTTTGAATTTTTTAATGGTACGTTTGGCGCTTTTCATAAGAAGAGGTTGTTTCATATACAGAGGACGAACATTTAGGAAAATGTTTTTCGTAACCTGGTATTTTTTTGTATTCAGAGGTTTTCGTAAGTAGAGGGCCGACTGTAATTCACCAGAATTACAATCAAGCTCCTCCCATGGCCACCTCAGTCCCCAGACCTCAACCCCATTGAAAAACTGTGGAGTGAGCAGAACAGGAGAGTTCAGAAAAGAGGACCATGAAAGTGGATGATTTAGAGAGATCCAATTCTAAAACGGCAGACACAGCTATCGCCCCCACAGACAAATCCAGACGCTGATGGTGAAGATGCGACTGCCTTTGCAGCAATCCCTCTCTTCACTCTCCTCATGCTAGCCTCAGATAGCAGCTCCTTCTCCCCTGCTCAAAGTGTCTGACCGCACACGTTCCTCCATTTGCCTTGATCTGCAGGAAGTGGTTCCCAGTTGTTGGTTGGTTGGTAGACCAGTCGTAAATATATCTTTCTTGCTGACATTCCTGAATCATAGCTTAGGTTTGCCAACACGCCCCGACCCAAGTCCCAGCTCTCTGTACAAGAACTCTTTGGAGATTCTACCATTATCCATTCGGTGGACATGGCCTAACCATCTCAGTCTACACTGTCTGAGGAGGTTGTACATCGAGGAAATGGCCACTCTATCCAATGAAACATTGTTTGAAATCCTGTCCATCCACGAAATGAACAGGATGTAGCAAAGACATCTCATATGGAAAGTGGTGCCTGTTACAGTGGTACCTCAATTTACGAAATGAATCTGTTCCGGAAGTGGTTTTGTAACCTCGACTTTTCGTAAGTTGAACCGCATTTTACATGTAAAACGTGTGATTCATTATAAGGCCCCCAATACTGCCCTTTAAAAATGATAAAAGCATACTTTTTAAGGTACTTACTTCACGTTGACCATGTCTTCTTAGCAGTTATAATCTTACAAATGTTTATGCAAGGTTAAAAGCTTGAGCCAAAAAATAAAGTTGCAATGAGCACACTGGAAAAACTCATGAAACAAGCTGCTGCTCAAGGTAGCCGCATCATCCCTCCTAGCCAATGGGAGGCCAGCGGGGCGGGATGTTGGGAGATAGCCAATGGGAGGGAGCTGCGTTATCCCTCCTAGCCAATGGGAGGCCAGCGGGGCGGGATGTTGGGAGATAGCCAATGGGAGGGAGCTGTGTTATCCCTCCTAGCCAATGGGAGGCCAGCGGTGCGGGATGTTGGGAGATAGCCAATGGGAGGGAGCTGCGTTATCCCTCCTAGCCAATGGGAGGCCAGCGGGGCGGGATGTTGGGAGATAGTCAATGGAGAGCAACTTGTGCATTGTTTGAATTTTTGAGATGGTGCTTTGTTTCGTATCCAGAGACAAAAATTTTAGGAAAATGTTTTTCGTCACCTGAATTTTTCGTTTGTTGGGGCTTTCGTAAGTTGAGGTTCCACTGTATTTGGTTATGTGCCGCTTTCTGGAAGGCAATGAATGTTACGTTTAGGCACCCCTGCGATCATCACAGTTTTTCTATTACAAACTGACCCCCCCCATCAGAGAAGGGAACAGTTATGTGGCCCTCACAGGAAACAGTGTGGGGACCCCTGCTTTACACTTTCATTTTGTTTATTTATTTCATTTCGCAATCCAGGAAAATTAGTTGAAATACAGGGATCCCTCGCTACTTCACACTTCAATTCATGCAGCTTCAGTGCATCGCATATTTTTTTTTTTTTTTAATATTCATCGAATTAAAAAATAAGGAAATTAAGGAAGAATAGGTGAAAAAGTTATGGAAAATGCCAGAAAAACAAGGCCAATTATGCAACAAAAAACCTAAAACAAACAAAAAACAACCCAAAACCTCCCATCAAAACTACTTACATTTTTATGAGGTGCGCATCTGCGTGCGTGTTAATTGTTATTATAAGCATTTATAGCATTGAATATGTATTTATTAATATTATATACATATACATGTATGTACAGTATATGTCAGTCAGGGGGTTGGGGGGTGATTCTACGTTGCGAATTTTGGTGGTCGCGTGGGGATCTCGGTCCTGATTAACCATGGAAAGTGAGGGATCCCTATACTGTAGTTGTTTTGGTAATCACACTGTAAACATGCTACAGATCTAATGGATTTAAATTAAATTAAAAATACTGGAGTATTCCTTTAATGACCAAAATTGATTAAAGATCTGTAGCGTAGCATTGCTGATATTCTTCAGCACGGTATATATTCGTCAACATGGTTCTTAAAACGCCTCATGTATTCTTTTTCATTAGCAAAGTGTGACTTTTATTTTGTAGCAAAAAGCACTGCTTACTTTCCTTCACCAAACCCTCCAAGGGGCCAGTGTTGTTGGGAATACACCATGCTACCAATCATTAGCTTCACATTGGTCGTGATTCTCGCTTTTAGGCTAAACTGAAGTAATTGCTCTGAAGCTGGCTACATTCCTGCCATGCCCCCCGGTTCTCTCACTATGCCCCACTTCACTACCCTGTGGAGAAATGACCTCAACATGGCTTCAGAAAGCCAACATTTACACCCATCAGCTGATATAGATAAAGTAAAGATGACTGCGATGATTTGGTATGGAGACTGTAAAACGACACACATGGCTATAGATGAAATGTGCTTTCTCCCTTTTCCCCTCCTCATCTCTTTCTCTCTCTCTCTCTCTCTCTCTCTCTCTCTCTCTCTCTCTCTCTTGTTCTCTGTATGAGTTTGAGAGAGAGAGAGAGAGAGAGAGAATGTGATGAAGGTTCAAACTCCTGCTGTTGTACTGAATGGAGTCCATCATGATCCCATTTAGTTTTATTCCTGCCTGTTGGCACAGACGTTATGCTAATCTCACTCTCCTTCTGGTTCCCTCCTGTTTTTTTGGGGGTTTTTTTCGAACCCGCATCTGTATGTCGGGTGCATAAGTACAGAATTTTTTTCAACTAGCATAGCTTTTGTTGCGAGAAATGGAGATAAAAATGAAGAATGGAAAGGAGGGGTGAAGGGTGTTCATTAAAGGAATTTAAAGAATCTTCTTCTTTTCCTTTCGGCTTTTCCCTTCAGGGGTCGCCACAGCGAATCATCTGCCTCCATCTCACCCTATCCTTTGCATCTTCTTCTCTTACACCAACGACCTTCATGTCCTCCTTTACCACATCCATGAATCGTCTCTTTGGTCTTCCTCTAGGCCTTTTGCCTGGTAGTTCCAGCCTCAGCATCCTATTACCAATATACTCACTATCCCTCCTCTGTACATGTCCAAACCATCTCAATCTAGCCTCTCTGACTTTGTCTCCAAAACGTCTTACATGTGCTGTCCCTCTGATGTGCTCATTCCTGATCCTATCCATCCTCGTTGCTCCCAAAGAAAACCTCAACATTTTCATCTCTGCTACCTCCAGCTCTGCCTCCTGTCTTTTTCTCAGGGCCACTGTTTCTAAACCATACAACATCGCTGGCCTCAACACCATCTTGTACACTTCTCTATTTCTCTGCTGTGCCAACCTGTATAAATCATTTTCTCCCTCCTTACTTTCCAACCGACCATACAAGTCATCAAACGCGCTCTGTTTGGCCTTTGACACTGCTACCTTTGCCTTACGCTGTGTCTCCCTGTACTCCTGTTTACTCTCTTCGGTTTTGTCAATGTCCCACTTCTTCTTAGCTAATCTCTTCCTTTGTACACACTCCTGCACTTCCTCATTCCACCACCAAGTCTCCTTATCTACTTTCCTTCCAGATGACACACCAAGTATTCTCCTACCTGTCTCCCTGATCACATTCGCTGTAGTTGTCCAGTCATCTGGAAGCACTTCCTGACCACCCAAAGCCTGTTTCAACTCCTCCTTGAAGACAACCCGACACTCTTCCTTTTTCAACTTCCACCACTTTGTCTTCTGCTCTGCCTTTGCCTTCTTCACCTTCCTCACCATCAGCATCATCCTGCACACCACCATCCTATGCTGTTTGGCAACACTCTCACCCGCTACTACTTTGCAGTCACTGACTTCCTTTAAATTACATCGCCTGCACAAGATGTAGTCTACCTGTGTGCTCCTACCTCCACTTTTATAAGTCACCCTATGCTCCTCTCTCTTCTGGAAGAAAGTATTCACCACAGCCATTTCCATCATTTTTGCAAAATCTACCAACATCTGTCCTTCATGCGTTCCTGGCCTGGATACCAAACCTACGCATCACTTCCTCGTCCCCTCTGTTTCCTGCACCAACATGTCCATTGAAGTCTGCCCCAATGACCACTCTTTCACCTCTGGGGGTACTCTGCATCACTTCATCTAACTCCCTCCAGAATCTCTCCTTCTCTTCTCGCTCACATCCTGTCTGTGGGGCATAAGCACTAACAACATTGACCATCACACCTTTAATTTCTAACTTGAGACTCATACTCCTGCATTTGTAAGCCAATCTCTATTCACCACATCTGTACATGAAAATAAACAACAACAACAACCTTCAGGGGTCGCCACAGCGAATCATCTGCCTCCATCTCACCCTGTCCGCTGCATCTTCGTCTTTTACACCAACTGCCTTCATGTCCTCCTTCATCACGTCCATGAATAGTCTCTTTGGTCTTCTGCCTGGTAGTTCCAACCTCAGCATCCTACTACCAATATACTCACTATCCCTCCTCTGTACATGTCCAAACCATCTCAATCTTGCCTCTCTGACTTTGTCTCCAAAACCTCTTACATGTACTGTCCCTCTGATGTGCTCATTCCTGATCCTATCCATCCTCGTTACTCCCAAAGAGAACCTCAACATTTTCATCTCTGAAACAACAACAACAACAACAAACAACAAAAAAAAGCCTTTCTACGAATTAATCAGTCGAAGGGCAGGTCAGTTGAACTTCAGGTCTGTCTTCCTTTCAGCTTTTTCCCTTTTACTTGGGAGTTGCCACAGTGAATCATCTGATTCGCACGTTTGATTTGGCAGAGGTTTTTACGTCGGATGCCCTTCCTGTCACAACCCTTTTTAGCAAGGGATAGAAACACGCTGACGACTTTGCAGCTACTCTTTACGAAAGTCAGCAATGGTTCTTTTACAGGCCTCTCACCATAG
>CM045744.1:29411475-29466475 GCA_024760905.1 Plotosus lineatus | reverse complement strand
TAAGCGACTTTTATTGTTTTTTTTTTAAACACAAAATACGAATTTTAAATCACTTTCATGATTTTTAAATAATTACTGTTTTTTTTATTATTTCCTCTCAATATTTAGCCAATTATATTAAACTACATGAAAGTTTTTGTGAAATATCTCCTTGTGAGATAATGTTTAATATAATATAATATAATATAATATAATATAATATAATATAGTATAATATAATATAGTATAATATAATATAATATAGTATAATATAATATAATATAATATAATATAATATAGTATAATATAATATAATATAATATAATATAATATAATATAATATAATATAATGAAAAATGTTTGTTGATAACCAGCTGGTCTTAAGGTGACATTTTAGTGTTGACATCATATTATAACCAAATTCTTTCAGAGTTTCTTAATAAATGACAGTATAAAAGTTTAGATTTCATTTTCAAAGCTTATTTCAGAGTCAATACATTTTTAAATAATTCCGAAAATACACTGCAGGAAATAGATCCGGATTAGGATTAGATACTTTTATCAATTTAAATAAAAACAATTTATTCAGAACCTTTTAAAATTTCAAATCGAGTGTCATACATAATATTATTTCTTTATTTATCAAGTTTTTTTTTCCATTTATTTCTTTTACTGCTGTAACAGACTAAGATCTGTCTCTCAGTCTCCACCTGTTTATTTATTTATCTGTCTGTCTATAATGATTTATTATAAATGTACAAATTAACATGCGGGTTTGAATTAAACTGGCCTGTATAATGTTTCAAAGACAATTTGAAAATAAAGGGGTGTGTGGAAGTGAGATGTCTTATTTCAAGACTGTATCCAAACCAAGCATCAGTTTTAATAGCAATTGCTTTTTATTGTCGATCATGTTTCCCATCGGACGCTGATTCTTGCAGGACATTCTAACCTCGATCTGTATTCACCTGTTTTTTTAGGACGTGGATGTCATTGCACAGGAAAACCTCTTGACTTATACATGTGTGTACAGTATTGTGTCTTTATGCCCAGACTGCATGACACATACAATTTAAACACGGTATTAAGAGGTAATGTTCAGTGCAGTGTTCAGATTCATTACAGAGATAAACACCAAATCCTCAAGATCTTCAAGGTCAACATCAAAAGCGCGGGTCTCCAGCTGTGGCTCGGGTCTTCTGCTCAGCTGGAAAAAAATAATAAATTGCAAATAGTTATATGTTTAGGGATTAAAAAAATCACACAGAAAAGCTGTAATACAATATTCATCTCATGAACCTGCGTGTGTGTCATAATCTTCAGCCTCAAGCGAAATGTTACAGGTGGTTGCATCACTTGGCAAAGGTCTGTTTTTGTGCTGTTTGAGAGACTGGAGCAATTCATGTGGTTATTATTATTATTATTATTATTATTATTATTATTATTATTATTATTTTCATCATCATCATCATCATTGTTATCATCACCGCCATCATCATCATCATCATCATCATTATTATCATTATCATCACCGTCATCATCATCATAATAATCATTATTATATTATTATCTTCATCATCATTATTATTATCATTATCATCACCGTCATCATCATCATCATCATTATCATCACCACCATTATCATCATCATCATCATCATCATAATAATAATCATTATCATTATTATCTTCATCATCATTATTATTATCATTATCATTATCATCACCGTCATCATCATCATCATCATAATAATAATAATCATTATTATTATTATTAGCTTCATCATCATCATCATCATCATAATAACCATTATTATTATTATTATCTTCATCATTATCATCATCGTCATTATTATTATCATTATTATCATCATTCCAATAATCATTATTATTATTATCATAATCATCATCTTCTTCATTATCATCATCATCATCATCATTATTATCATTACCATCACCGTCATCAACATCATCATCATCACCACCATCATTATCATCATTATTATTATCATTATCATAATCGTTATCATTATTATTATTATTATAATCATCATCATCATCATTATCATCATCATCATTATCATTATTATCATAATCGTCATCATCATCATCATTATTATCGTCATTGTTGTCGTCGTCATTGTTGCTGCTGTTGTTGTTGTTGTTGAATATGCATGAACCCACCTCCTGTGTCACCATCTTCCACATTTATACTACAAAATTTCTGGTGGAATGAAGAATTTACCTTTAAACTACTACATTTCTTCCGCACATAAATGACAGGAATAAATAAACACGTGAATTATCCAAACATGTCTAGATATTAAATTTGCTTTTTCTGTTATGATTGGTTCAGTAAATGATGATCATTCGTTCGCTCTTTTGAAACATCATCAAAACACCAATTCAAACCATAGCCTGACTCTACTGCTGGGACAGATGACGCGGAGCAACAGTGAGCAGAGATTAGTCACGGTGACTCGATGTCTGATTGGCTGAGAGTAACGACTTAGAAATTCACATCATCCTATCAGAGCGCAGCGGGGCTTGTGTAGTAAAAGGGGCGTGGGGGAGCAAGCAGGGAGATAAACACCGCCAAACCCCAAAACGGAGCACATTTGCGGATAAAACTGGAGTGGAACAGTTGATCGGGCTCTTGAATGCCAGTTTGTTTTGTTTTTTTTTTTTGTTTTTTTTTTTTTTTGTTTTGTTTTTTTTACTCATCAGGCTGCTCGTGTAGAGATCAACTTTGAAGACCTCTAATAAACAGGACTTGAAAGTTTATTAGAATTTAAAGCAAACCGGAAAAAAAAAAACTAATGGTCATGCAGACTTCTTCGTTTTGATCCTTTTATTTATTTATTATTGTTGTTATTATTATTATTTATTTATTTATCTATTTATTTGTTTATTTATTTGTTTTTACGTGCTTTTACGCACCGCAGAAAAAAAACCAAGTATAGCAGAGATGTTATTAGACCCTGGTCACCTGGGATCAGTCACCCGGCATCACCACGTGGGTGAGTCTCACGACAGGGACTCGAGTTTTGCAGAAACGTCGCATGTGGGCGGCTTTAAGTTGAGCCACGGTGAGCTGTCTCCAGGTCAGGGTGCGGCTTTTGGCACTCAAGCTTCCGGCTACGCAGGTCTGGGTACATCATACGGAGGCTCCGCGTTCGGCTCAGCGCGAGACTTCTTGTTGCGCGGATGCGGATTTCCAGATGCAGATCGCGGCCTTTTTAGCCCGGCGACCGGAGCGCTTCATCCCTCCCACGCGGACGCACAGAGCCATCTGCTGTTCCCAGGGTTCCACGAGCAGCACAACTCGACCAACAACGCACTATTCGCACGCCCTGACCAGTACCATCACCAGGTTTCCAACGCGCGGCCTGACCCGTACGGGCAATACGGCTTTAACGTGGCAACGGCGCATCACCACCATCACCCGGCAGCGTTTTTCCGCTACGTGCGGCAGCAGTGCGTGAAGCAGGAGCTCGTGTGCAAGTGGCTCGAACCTGATCGCGAGAGGCGCCGATGCGGCAGAACCTTCGGCACTATGCACGAGTTGGTTACGCACGTCTCAGCGGAGCACGTCGGCGGACCCGAGCAGTGCAACCACGTGTGTTTTTGGGAAGAATGCCCTCGAGAGGGAAAAGCCTTCAAGGCCAAATACAAACTGGTGAACCACATTCGAGTCCACACGGGCGAGAAACCCTTTGCGTGTCCGTTCCACGGATGCGGCAAAGTGTTTGCGCGCTCTGAGAACCTGAAAATACACAAGAGAACACATACAGGTGAATTAAACACTATACAGTCTAATGTAAGATCAGAATCACTTTTTTATCTGCGCATCATTCCATCCATTATTTGCAACTGTAGTGACGTAAAATTAAGGTTGTGCGTAAGGTAAGGTGTGCGTAAAATACCCTCTTACAGTTAAATGTATCTCTGCACTCATCAAATAGTTTCATATTTAGAATTATAATTTGCTAGAATCATTTCCATGACTTTCCATGTAATTGTGTATATATACACACACATACATAATAAGAGCCATTTCACAAGATTTTGACCTCTCCGCTTTTCCGGTCATTCATCACTAAGCGCCTGCAGACGTGGTAATCCTACATTTCCATGGTTACCTGATGACACTGTTGTGTTTGCGTACAGCAGGTCTGAGGATAGGAAGTAAGTGTGAATTGCACTTTTTTTTTTTTTTGAGGACTGAGTGCCAGCAATAAAATCTGTTCAATGGGTTCAGAGCACATGGGGGCTCATAACATTACCGTGAGCCCATGTTATTTCTCCTGCTGGAAGAGTGTAGTTAAACCATTGGTATTGCTTTTCAGGGGAGAAACCTTTTCTGTGCGAGTTTGAGGGTTGTGTCAGACGCTTTGCCAACAGCAGCGACCGAAAGAAGCACATGCATGTGCACACATCCGACAAGCCTTACTTGTGCAAATTATGCGACAAGTCTTACACTCATCCCAGCTCACTCAGAAAGCACATGAAGGTGAGTTGTACAGAATGCACACGTGCTACTCTTATTTTCACAATTTCAGGAAACAATGCACATACCTGCATTCATTTCATGGTGACTTTACCCTGTAACCCTTAAACGCCCGAATTATTATTATTTTTTTTTTTTGCGAAAAAAAAAATCACGAAGTTTTCGTAAACAAAAAAGCAGAAGGAAACACCCCGAACACATTTCTTTCTTTCAACAAAATTATAATAACACTAATCATAATATAATAATAACAAATAATTACACTCTGGCAAATTTGTGAACACAATCCAGCGCACTCAAGATCTTCTCACACTTGACTGAGGCACATGGGACCAAGCTGTGTTGCATCAGGCCACATCACAATAAGCATAGAACACGTTCTGAATGGCAGCAGCACTGAGTACAATGCATCTAGTAGTTAGTTATTAGGATTTTTTGAAAGGTGACCATATGGTTTTGCTGGGCATTAAAGGGTCAACTATAACCACTACTTTCCATAATGTGACTGTAAACAGGGTTAGGTCACCACAACATACGACCCCCTCTATACACAGCTGTGCATCAGGTCATGTGTGCCACTAATAAAGTCTTATCCAGCTGTTGTTCCTTAAACACCTTTCCCCTCCTACAGGTTCACGACGAGCAGAGTCAAGTGACCGATTCCTCACCGACTGGAAGTTCCGGGTACGAGTCCTCTAGTCTAGTCTCGCCGTGTTCAGAAAGTCAGAGCATCAGCATGTCTCCAGACTCCACCATGCTGAACAACAGCAACCACAATGGTATTACGTCCAATTTCAGTGAATGGTACATGTAGGATCCATGAATAGCAATTGTGTCCATAAGAAGTGAATCATAGGATGCAACAGGACTTCATAGGCAATCCCATAAACCAGAGGTTTCAAACTCATGCCAAAAAGGGCCATGTGGCTGCAGTTTTTTGTTTCAACCAAACATGGCTCATTTAATCAATTGACCTGAGACTGACCAATCAGCTGCCTGAAGACTCAGATCAGTTAATTAAATGAGTCCAGTCAGGTGTGCTGCTGCTTGGTTGAAACAAAAACCTGCAGCCACATGACCCTTTGTGACACGAGTTTGACACCCCTGCTTTAAACTTTGGTATTGCTTAATAATTCTCTTATGAGCAATTACAAGTTCCTCACTTTCTATTGTTTTAATGACCCTAGTGATCATCCTTGCTCATTTCTCCACTCAATGGGGAAACTAATTTCCACAACAAAGAAATAAAAATTTTATTGGAAACAATGTTCACTCGAAAATCTCTGACTTTATTCAGAGTTCAATATTCATTCATTCATCTTCTGTAATCACTTAATCCTAATTAGGGTCAAGGGGAGTCTGGCACCAATCCCAGCCGACTCCGGGCGAAGGCAGAGTGCACCCTGGACCAGACCATCACAAGGCAGAAACACACTGGCGGCTTTGCAGCTACTCTTTACAAAAGTCAGAGATGGTTCTTTTACATGAACCTCACACCATAGACATTGAGAAACATGCCCCGCCTTTGATAACCCAGTCAGCTGCACTGTGGGTTCAATATCTTCTTTTCCTTTTGGCTTTTTCAGGGGTCGCCACAGAGAATCATCTGATTCGCATGTTTAATTTGGCATAAGTTTTTGTGTAGGATACCCTTCCTGACATGGCTGGCCTTTGATAACCCAGTTAGCTGCACTGGGGATTCAATATATATAATAAATGTTTTTTTTTTTTTTTTAAAGATTTTTTGTTTTGTTGGCTTTTTTAGTTTATTAGTATTGCAAGGTTAAAAAAAGCTATTATCCACTGTTTATTTTAACCAATGAATGCTGTATTTCTTGTATTAATAAATAAATAAATATTTGTTTTTCTAAAATAATGTGCATATGGCTGTTTGTGGCTTGTAAGCATTATGTGGAGTGACAAATTCTGTCAAATATTTATGATATTTGTTCCGAAACTTTTGTGATGTAAAATCAATTATTCGTATTAAAAATAAAAAAAGACACTTGTGAAAAATTATTGAGGTATTTAAACTTTTTCCCAATAATCTTGCAACTTTTATTTCAAACGAGTTCAATATTCTTATGAGTATAGTGACATACAAATAATATACTTTTTTTGTTTGTATGTTTTAAATGATTAGTAATAAAAATATAAAATATGTTTAGTCAGCTTCCGTCAGTCTCGAAGGACTATGGAGCTGTGCTCTGGCTGGTGATACTCTCCAGTGCTCAGAGCCTGTGTAGGAAATATGGAGGACAGGCTGTTTCCCAAGCAGCAAGTCCTCCTTCTTGGCACCACCAATGGAAGGATCCAATGGAAGGGCAGAAACTGATACGACTGGGTTCCAGTGCCAGAATATTTTTGTGAACGATCTGCTTTAGGGGACTCCGACACCCGATTAGAAACACGCTTTGGTCCTCTCCATGGAGGAAGGAGTTAGAAAAGGTGTCCTAAACAGCCTGCTTCACTTCACCCTGGCCAGCAAACTGGGATTCCTAAAAGCGGTGGAACAACTACCTGTCTCTCTTTCCAGCTATCTGTTTGTTTGGTGATCGGGACAGTAGCTGTGAACATCCTCCATGGTATTAAACAGTGATGTGCATATGGATTTTAACCAAAGCAAATTTATCAGATTTCTATGAAAATATAATAGAACAACATTTAAATATTAGGAGTCTTCTTTTCCTTTCGGCTTTTCCCTTCAGGGGTCACCACAGCAAATGATCTGCCTCCATCTCACCCTATCCTCTGCATCTTCTTCTCTTACACCAACTACCTTCATGTCCTCCTTCACCACATCCATAAATCTTCTCTTTGGTCTTCCTCTGGGCCTTCTGCCTTGTAGTTCCAACCTCAGCATCCTACGACCAATATACTCACTATCCCTCCTCTGTACATGTCCAAACCATCTCAATCTAGCCTCTCTGACTTTGTCTCCGAAACATCTTACATGTGCTGTCCCTCTGATGTGCTCATTCCTGATCCTATCCATCCTCGTTACTCCCAAAGAGAACCTCAACATTTTCATCTCTGCTACCTCCAGCTCTGCCTCCTGTCTTTTCCTCAGGGCCACTGTTTCTAAACCATACAACATTGCTGGCCTCAACACCGTCTTGTACACTTTTCCTTTCATTCTTGCCGATACCCTCCTATCACACATCACACTGGACACTTTTCTCCAACCATTCCAACCTGCCTGCACCCGCTTCTTCACCTCTTTTCCACACTCTCCATTGCTCCGGATTGTTGAGCCTAAGTACTTAAAATCCTCCACCTTCTTTATCTCTGCTCCCTGTAACCTCACCGTTTCTCGTGGGTCTTTCTCGTTCACACACATGTATTGTGTCTTACTACTGAGGCTCACCTTCATTTCTTTCCTTTCAAGGCCATAACTCCACCTCTCTAGTTTTCCTCCACTTATTCTCTGCTTTCACTACAGATCACAATGTCATCTGCAAACATCATAGTCCATGGGAATTCTTGTCTAACCTCATCTGTCAGCCTGTCCATCACCATAGCAGACAAGAAGGGGCTCAGAGCTGACCCTTGATGCAGTCCCACCTGCACCTTAAACTCTTCTGTCAAACCGACAGCACATCTCACCACTGTCTTACATCTCTCATACATGTCTTGCACCACTCTAACATACTTCTCTGCCACTCCAGACTTCCTCATGCAATACCACAGTTCCTCTCTTGGCACCCTGTCATATGCTTTCTCCAGATCCACAAAGGCACAATGCAACTCCTTCTGACCTTCTCTGTACTTCTCTATTAAAATCCTCAAGGCAAACATTGCATCTGTGGTGCTCTTTCTTAGCATGAAACCAAATTGTTGTTCACAAATTGCAACCTCTGCCTTTAGTCTAGCTTCCACTATTCTTTCCCATAGCTTCATGGCTCATCAACTTTATCCCTCTGTAGTTGCCAGAACTCTGCATGTCTCCTTTGTTCTTAAAAATGGGCACCAGCACACTTCTCCATTCCTACGGGATCCTCTCACTCTCTTAAGACCTTGTTGAATGTTCTTGTGAGAAAATCTACTGCTACCTCCCTTAGACACTTCCATACCACCTTCCATACCATATGTCATCAGGTCCAACTGCCTTTCCATTCTTCATCCTCTTCAATGCCCTCCTCACTTCACCCTTACTAATCTTTGCTACTTCCTGTCCTTTAATGGTCACCTCTTCTTCTCTTTGTTCTCTGATTTTCCACATTCATCAGCTCTTCAAAGTACTCTTTCCATCTTCCCAGCACACTTCTGTCACCAGTCAATACATTTCCCTCGCTGTCCTGAATCACTCTAACTTGCTGCACATCCTTCCCATCTCTATTTCTCTGCTGTGCCAACTTGTATACTGTAAATCATTTTCTCCCACCTTACGGTCCAACCTAGCATACAAGTCATCATACTGTTTGGCCTTTGCCGCCGCTACTTTCACCTTATGCTGTGTCTCCCTGTACTCCTGTTTACTCTCTTCGGTCCTCTCAATGTCCCACTTCTTCTTAGCTAACCTCTTCCTTTGTACACACTCATGCACCTCTTCATTCCATATTACGAGTGAATCTTAAAAACTAGTTCAGGACAGTAGTGGCTCATTTGTTAATGCTCTGGGTTATCGTTCTGAAGGTTTGTGGTTCAAGGCCCAGGCCCAATCACCAAGCTCCTTGAGTTCCTTGAGCCAGACCCTTAACCATTAGTTGTGTTAAAAATTCTTCTTCATTCATTTTCTGAACCGCTTAATCCTAATTAGAGACTCGGTAGTCTTCATTGTCATCATGTTCACACATAAAAATTGTTTTGTATGAGTCCCTGGGTACACCCTGGACAACTCACTAGACCATCACAGGGTTGTGCAAAAATGATGAATGTAAGTCACTCCAGATAAGGGTGTCTGCCAAATACCATAAATGTTCTGGATATCTACTTGAACTGTATGTTAAATAAAAACACTGAAAATCACTTCATGAATTAGCATTATCTGTTCATACGAAACGAAAAATAGTTTAATAACTAAACAACAACAGTCGCAACAACAATCTGTGAATAACTTGTGAATATAAACTCTCATCATCACTGCGATGTGATTGGCTGACAGCGAAAACACCTCCGATCGTTCCTGGCTACATCCTTGCAACGCGCATGCGCAGTGATCACTCGCACCGGTCATCATGGCGGCTTACAGGATAACGCCAACCTTTCAGAGAGTTTTAGATGCCGTAAAGGTGAGAGTGTGGTACTTATTCTTTTCCACAGATATACATCCATGTGCTAGTCAAAGGATACGTCTGACATATAATAAATATGTATATTTATAATAATACTACATGGTACAGTCTTGCAGAGAAAAAGCTGTTGGCTAGCTGGTTAGCAAGTTCAGCTGAGTGTTATGGCTGAATCCCAAATACCGTTTCCCTCCTTGAACAAGTGTACTTCAAAGGCTCTGACGTAATGGATTTTGTGACGTACGGAGTGCCGCTTATGTGCATATTGTAAGGGATTTTCAACACAGCCGGTATGGAGCGTCTCAGCTCAAGTCCTTCAAAACGTTTAAGGTGTATTATAAATGTTTATTTGGTTTCAGGAAGTAAAATGCAGTGTCTACCACTATCTGGTTGTCACTTCAGTCATGTGCCCATACCTACACACAAGCTATTTTAGTTGCTTAAAAAACAAAAACAGAAAAATATGTAGATAATTTGTTTTTTTTTTATTAAAGCTAACATCTAGGATTTTCTCTATAGTCAGAGTTTATAGGGATAAATAATAAGCCATGGTAGATATAGCCCTCACTCATTTGCTGGACCACTTAGTCCTACTACCAAGGTTTCAGGGAGGCTGGAGCCTATCATAGCCGACACAGGTTAAGGCGGGGAATAACCTGTACAGAGACCATCGCAGGGTCAATGCACAAAACCATTCACACAACATCCACCCCTATGGTGAATTTGAAACAACTGGTTATCCTAATATGTATGTCTTTTGGACTGTGGGATGGAACCCAGCGTACCCAAAGGAGTACACACAGAAATCCAGGACTGGTATCCAGGCCCTTTAAGATTCAAGAGTCGTTATTGCCATTATGTTCACACACAAAAAAATGTATGAGACTATCAGCTATAAAAAGGTAATAAACTGCATTTAACGCTGTCAGGAGCAGAATATAAACATGAGCTTGCTCTTGCTGTGAGGCAAGGCTGCTATGCCACCGCCCTAGATGTTTCGATTAAATTTAAAAATGATTTTCATCAGAGAATAATATAGCTGGATAGGCTTTCATTCCATGTTGTAATTGTTTTTAAATGAGTACATTATGACCACTCATTCCAAGTATAGGGAGATCCCCCGCGAACGTTGAATTCCGCGAAGTCGGATCGAACCCAACCCCCCCCGACTGACGAATACGTACATGTATATGCGTATATAATATCAATAAATCCATATTCAACACTATAAATGCTTATAATAACAATGAAACATTTAAAAAATAATGCATAAGATGTAAATAAAATATAAATACAGTGGTACCTCACCTTACGAAATTAATCCGTTCCAGAGCCTTTTTCTTAACCTGGATTTTTCGTAAATCGAACCGCATTTTAAATGTAAAACATGTGATTCGTTCCAAGGCCCCAATACTACCTCTAAATCCATTAAAAATTATAAAAGTATACCTTTTAAGACCTGCTTCTGCTTCAATATCGTACCGATGGTAGACGGATTTGGCCATATTCCTTTGCGATATCACGAGCCTGCTTCTTCTTTTCACTCGCACCGGAAATCACACTCGCATGTGTGTGTGTGCGCGCGTGTGTGTTGACCATGTCTTGTTAGCAGAGTTATAATCTTACAAATATTTATGGAAGGTTAAAAGCCTGAGTAAAAAAACATTAACTGTCCTTTACGCGAAAAGCATGGGAGATGCAGCTCCATAATAGCCAATAGGAGGGAGCTGCATGACCCCTCCTAGCCAATGAGAGGCCAGCGGGGCGGGATGTTGGGAGATAGCTAATGGGAGGGAGCTGCGTCATCCCTCCTAGCCAATGGGAGGCCAGTGGGGCGGGATGTTGGAAGATAGTCAATGGAAAAGCAGCTCGTGCATTGTTTGAATGGCACGTTTGGCTCGTTTTGTAAGGAGAACTTGTTTCGTATACAGAGACAAAAAATTTTGGAAAATGACTGTAGAGGCCGATACGGCATCTGCAGATCCTGCCGCAGCCGCTGCAGATGAAGTCCTGCAGGTGAAGTAGAGGGTTCATGCTTCACTACCATGAAGGAGAGTACTCAGTATGCAGGCCTTGTAGACTCTTATCTTGGTGTTGGTGGTTCGCCTAGAGTTAGCCCAGACTCGCTTCACCAAATGGGCCATCACTGTCGATGTGTTGCCATTATGGGCGTTCAGTTCGGCGTCTAGAGAGAGGTTGCTGGAGATAATCGATCCGAGGTAGGTGAACTTTTCCACCATCTCAAGGGTGTGGTCGCCGATGTTGATACTGGGAGCACTGCTGACATCCTGGCCCATGACCTCAGACCTATTAAGGCTGATAATGAGGCCAAACTCAGAGCAGACACCAGCAAAGCAGTTGATGAGACGCTGGAGCACTTCCTCAGTGTGCGCAACAACACCAGCATCATCAGCAAAGAGCAGCTCCCTGATGAGAGCACCTTGGTCTTTGCTCTGAGTCGTGCCAGATTAAAGAGTTTATATATTGGTTAGGGTGCTGGATTCATGATTGAGAGGGTGTGGGTTCACATCCCAGCTAGACCCCCATTGTGCTTGTATCTCACTGTGCAAGGTCTCAACCACAAGTGCACCTTTGTCCACCTCGCAGAATACATGGGAAACAGTAAAAATACTGGGAAGGTAGCATGCGATGGACTTGCATCTCATCCGGGACGTGTTGAACTCCGACTCACTTCACACTACAGGAACTGGGATAAGCTCCGGCCTGATGAGCCTCTAGGTTCAGGTGTTCAAAGCCGGACTGACTTTACTTTTACCTTTTGCTCCCCGTGTATATTTTGAGTTTACAATGATCCAAAGGTTGGGGGTTTGAGTCCCACTCTCCACAAGGTTGTCACTGTCCCCCCCAGTGCAGCTAACTGGGTTATCAAAGGCGGGCCATGTCTGTCACTGTCTATGGTGAGAGGCATGTAAAAGAACCATTGCTGACTTTTGTAAAGAGTAGCTGCAAAGCCGTCAGCGTATTTCTGTCCCTTGCTAAAAAGGGTTGTGACAGGAAGGGCATCCGACGTAAAAACATCTGCCAAATCAAACGTGCGAATCAAGATGATTTGCTGTGGCGACTCCCGAGTAAAAGGGAAAAAGCCGAAAGGAAGGAAGGGAATCAAGTATAGCTGTTCATTTTCAGACAAAAATTGTAAAGTTTGATGAAATTTTAATGAATCATGTTCTTGTAATGTTTGTCACACTTGTATATTTTTGCATGAAAACCCCCAGATGCATCACTGGATACCCCTTTCAGTCTAAATGCCGCAAGCGCTGAACTCTGCCCATGCACAAGATTAGGGACGTGTGACTGCAGGTTTTAGTGCAAGACTGGTTGAAATAGCTTGAGCACCTTACAAGTGTAACGTCCAGTCCTGTGGAATTACCCAACTGGAGATGAGAATGCATGACGATATTGCATGTGATTGATATCACGTCATCATGTCTCTCAGCATTAGTGTGATTGGTTGGCTGAATTTGAGGTAAACGAATAAATCAAATTTTTAGGAAGCGTCACACGTTCATTTGTATAATCTGGTTCTATGGCATGGTGGCAGAGTGGTTAGCAGATCTCCCATGAAGAAGGTCCCCGGTTTGAGTCCTGGACTAGTATAATGAAATTAATTGGAAAATGAATGAATAAATGAGTGTTCTTCATGTTTCAGTGAAGACCATTTCGAATAACTTAGCACCGTCTGTTTCAGCGCACCTCTCTCCGGCCCACCTGCTGGCTCATAAGCCACCATGAGTGCTACTCCACCGTGTATGACCCCAACGAGAAGGTGAGTTTCAGCACCACTGCTGTTCTTCTCAGAGATTCAGTGAAGCAGGAGCAGCTTGTCTCACATATGGTCTCGGAAAACCGGAGTCAGGAACATATGAGCACACTAATGGCACGGGTTCTGTTTGAGAGGAACATCTCCAGTACGAATATGGAAGTGTCTTCGTGCTTTGATCTGCTTCCTTCAAACAGCCAGTGCCCAGAGGCTGTGTGTGTGTGTGTGTGTGGGTGTGGGTGGAGGGGGTGGGGAGAGGAATGGTATGTTTGGTAAAAATTTGGAGATGCAGCACACATTTTCTACTTGGTGTGAAATGAACCTGCTGGAGGTGTGTGTGTGTGTGTGTGTGTGTGTGTGTGTGTGTGTGTGTGTCCTTTGTTTACTCAGAAGGTCAGAACCCACAGCTCAGATTAGTGGGCTTTACTAAGTGGCCTGGATTTGTAAATAAACCTAGATTGTGATCAGCTTGAAAGATCCTTGTAAGATTTGTATTGAAAAGCTGTGGACTGGAACTAGTTCGTCACCATATATATATATATATATCTTCTTCTTTTCCTTTCGGCTGTTCCCTTCAGGGGTCGCGACAGCAAATGATCTGCCTCCATCTCTCCCTATCCTCTGCATCTTCTACTCTTAATATATATATATATATATATATATATATATATATATATTAGACATTAGACACAGGGATCTCTCACTTTCCGTGGTTAATTGGGACCGAGATCTCCCCCCGACCACCGAATTCCGCGAAGTAGGATCACCCCCCTGACTGACGTGTATGTATATGTGTATATAATATCAATAAATACATATTCAACGCTATAAATGCATATAATAACAATTAAACCTTAAACAATAATGAATAAGATGTAAATAAAATAAAAATACACACATACAGACACGCGCGCACTCAGATGTGCACCTCACAATAATGTAACTAGTTTTGATGGGAGGATTTGGTTGTTCTGTTGGTTTGGGATTTTTTTTTTTTTTTTTTTTTTTTACATTATTGGCCTTGTTTTTGTTGCATTTTCCTTAACTTTTCCCCCTATTCTTCATTAATTTGTTTATTTTTTTAATTCGATGAATGTCTGTCTTCCTTTTGGCTTTTTCCCTTTTACTCAGGAGTCGCCACAGTGAATCATCTGATTCGCACGTTTGATTTGGCACAGGTTTTATGTTGGCTGCTCTTCCTGTCACAACCCTTTTCAGCAAGGGACAGAAACACGCTGATGACTTTGCAGCCTACTCTTTACGAAAGTCAGCAATGGTTCTTTTACATGCCTCGCACCATAGACAGTGAGAGACATGGCCCGCCTTTGATAACCCAGTTAGCTGCACTGGGGGGGACAGTGACAACCTTGTGGAGAGTGGGACTCGAACCCCCAACCTTTGGATCAGCTATCCAGCGCCCTATACCACTAGACCACTACTGCCCCTACAGCAGCCATATACTAAAATTCGATGAATATTAAAAAAACAAAAGAAAATGGCGATGCACTGAAGCTGCATGAATTGAAGCGCGGAGTAGCGAGGGATCCCTGTGTATATGTGTGTATATATATATATATAAGAAGAACATGTGTGTGTGTGTGTGTGTGTGTATGTGTGTATATGTATATATATATATAAGAAGAACGTGTGTGTGTATGTGTGTATATATATATACATATATATATATATATATATATATATATATATATATATATATAAGAAGAACATGTGTGTGTGTGTGTGTATGTGTATATATATATATATAAGAAGAACATGTGTATATATATATATATAGAATAATGATTAGCTGTCGTAATGTTAATGATTACATTGATGACCAATTGGTTAGATTAAGGGATGCTTATTTAAAGGTGAATGCCGCTGAATCGGCCCTGAGATGAATTGTCAGAAACATCCACAAAGTCCAAGGGGAATAATTGTTTTAATATATGTGAACAGATTGAGTAAAATGAATCCTTTGTTGACAAAGGTGAATTTGAGTTGATCTTACCATAAAGTTTAAAATATGATTTTTTTAGATGAGGAACCTGCGAACCAAGAAATTTTCTTTTAAACTTTTGATCGTGATTTGTATTCTCACTCTTCTGGTACATTTATGTTCACCCTGAATCCATGAATCTTTGCATTCCTGAAGCACGGTACATGGGCTGCAGCATAGAAAAAAAAATTCAATGAGTTTAGTTTCATGTTTTTAATATAACAAATCTGGGAACAAAGTCCAACTAGTATAATAAAGTACTCACTGAGCCATTAAAGATAATTTTATTATACCAGATGACAGCTGAAAAAAAAAAAAAAAAACTCCTGGCAGCGTTGGACAAGTTAGACGGACCCACTGACTCCCTCTCATTCTATGTTGTAAAAATATATAAAATATAGTAAAATCACACTCTCTTGCCATAAATCCTCATAATATACATCTCGTACCATGACTCTGAAATTTTGATCATGACTCCAGTCCAATACACACCTTGGCTAAACAGGTCAGGATTCTGACACTTCTCCCCCACTCAGACCCAAGTAAAGTGAGCCATATGTGATTTTACCAGGTAACTTTCCAGAATGTATTATAGCGTTGCCACTCCTCGTTCTAGATTCTTTCTGCTGGATCAGGGATAACAAACTTTGTCGTCTTCCTCTTCCAGCTCGAATTCTCTCACAGAAACCTCTTGTAGTAGAGTTCTGATTTGAATTTTGGTCTAAACTTGCTATTCTAAACAGTCGGGATGTTAACATTTTATAAATGCATACATAAACTTGATTTTGGTGAAAAATTAGTTCTTCCGCTTTGCCAGGCCATGCAACAAAATGTGTCTTCCAACTCATTTTGCTAAAACATGTCGCATCAATATGGAAACATGACGGAAGCAAAATAAATGATAGTTTATTGATAAGGGACAGTTATGGCCTGGTAGTAAGGTGACTGGTTCATTGATCCCAAGGCTGTGGGTTCAAGTCCCCCTCTCAATGGGGGTTGGCACTGTCCCCATCAGTGCAGCTAACTGGGTTATCAAAGCCGGACCATGTCTCTCACAGTTTGTGTAAAAGAACCATTGCTGAATTTCATCAAGAATAGCTGCATAGCCGTCGGTACGTTTCTGCCCTGCGATGGCCTGGCGAGCTGTGCGAGCTCTCTGCCCTCGGACTCTGTCGTCGTCGTCCAGAGTCGGCTGAGATGGGAGCCTCCCCACAACCCAAATTAGGATTAAGCTCTTCAGAAAATGAATGAACGAGTTGATTGGTACATATGTTTTGAAGTTGATAGCAGGAAAGCTCCACATGCTCCGTGAATAGTACAAGCGGAGTGTAATCGCGCTTCCAACACTGTGCTTTTAAATTGTTTTATCATTTTAGTGTGTCCTCAGCGGGAACAAAAAAAATCAAACTAAAATGAGAGCGATATGGTTTATTTTTCCATTTTTAAAGCATGACCGTGATGATGCTGACTGCTCAAATTGACCATCACAAATTGTCTGTGTGTGTGTACCTTATACACTCAGAATAATATCTATGAACGCTCAAATGGAGGGCCAAATGGATCACTTCATTCCTGTGTGGTGTATGTATTAAATAAACCCAGCTGAATGGACAGATAGGATAGCTGGATGGATGCGCTTGTGGTTAAATACATGGTTATAGATAAATGGAGAGAGAAGTGGGTGGGTGGATGGCTGCATGAATGCATGGCCTGGTGGAGGTTTGTTGAAATGCCTAGATAATATGATTGATGTTTAGATATTTGATTGGAGGGATGGATTGAAGGTGAGATGGATGGATGCATGCGTAGTTGGTTCCTTAAGTGATTAGATCCATAGACTGGATTGACGGAGACATAAGCATATAGTAAATAGTCGAATGTACTGTTGGCGGATGGATCAATAGGCGGGTAGATGGATGCATGATTAAAGGGAGGGGCAGATGGATGCGGGAGTAGATGAAAGGATGGCTTGGTGGTTGGATATGTTCATACATTAATCTTCCAAGCCAGATAATTCTAGTCAGGGTAGTGGGGAGGTTGGTGCCAATCGCAGCCGACTCTGTGCAAGTGTGGGGTACACCCTGGATAGCTGGCCAGGCCATCGCAGATTTTTAGGTTTAGGTTTTTTACACCCGAGCCTAGTGGCTCATCAGGCCGGTGCTTATCCCCGGTTTCCGTAGCATGAAGCGACCAGGAGTTCAACTCCTCCTGGATGGGACGCTAGTCCATCGCAGGTTACCTTCCCAGTATATTTTACTGGTACCCATTTATACTGCTGGGTGAACAGAGGCACACTTGTGTTTGAGACCTTGCCCACTGGTCTTAGCACTGTGAGGGTCTCAGTGGGATTCGAAATCACAACCTCCCGATCATGAGCGCAGCACCCTAACCACTACGCCACCGGCCCCACAGGCCATCGCAGAGCCAACACACATATAGTACAAGCATTCACACTAGGCGCAATTTGAAACTGCCGATTACCCAACTGTGCATTGGTTGAGATTGTTGGAGGAAACTAGAGTACCCAGAAAGAACTTGCACAACCATGGGGAGAATATAAGTCAACGAGAAACAGAAGCATGTGGGCTCAGGAATCAAACCTTCTTCCTGTGAGGCGTACGTACTAACCACTGCCCCACCACGCCCGCCACTTGGTTGGATACGTGAATGGTTTATTTAGATAGGTTGTATCGAGGGATGAGGGGATTTTTCTGGTTAAACTACACTGGTTGAATGAAATGAAAAGGATTCATAGTATAGATGAATTGAGTGATTTGAATAGGTACATGGATGGTAGGATGCGTCATTAAAAATTGTGATGGTAAGTGGATGGATAGATGATTGAGTGGATTGACAGATGGGGGGAGAGAGAGAGAGAGAGAGAGAGGGAGGGATGAATGAATGAATGAGACGGCAGATGGACTAATGGTGTTGATGAGCTGAGCTTGGAATCTGAATGGAAAGGGGGTGTAGAGTTACATAGTGGCCTTAAAAAGAAAGATGGGACAATACCTTGTGTTTATATAGATGGTGAGATCTCTGATTGGATAGAGTAATGTATTGATGGGTAGATGATGGGTACAGTGTAGTCTGTTGTACATTTTACCTCCTTCATTTTCATTAAAAATATGAGATTTCAGCAAACACCTTTTGATGTACATGTATGTATGAGATATTGAATGAAAAAGAGAAAGTGCTCTGTGGGTCAAAGACTTGTCAAAACAAATGTCCCACTCACTCTGTGTTTTGCCGTCTTCCTGCAGACCTTTGATAAGATCCTGATCGCAAACAGAGGAGAAATCGCCTGCAGGGTAAGCAAAATGTATTTGTGTGTGTTTGTGTGTACAGTGGGCCCCTCTGTTTTTCGTGATGGTTCAGTTCCGGTCCTTCCCGCGGATCCTGAAAATCCACGAGTTATTGATGCGGTTTTAAAACCCTATGCATGATATTACATGCGCTAAAATATGCTTGTTAAACACATTCTATCGACAGTCTTACTTATTAATACAGTAATAATGCAGTAAAATGTAGTAATGATTAAGTAAAACTTTTAAATTTTGTACTGTGGTAATATTTATTAATGTATAAAGCACTTAGGCTCCTTAGCAGAAGTGAGAGTAGATGCAGGGCATTTGAGTGACATCATAGGGCTTAAATAATTATTAAAAATACACACAAAAAACCCCCGTGAATTCACAATTCAAGCAATCACGTTGATGACGTGTATGAAGAAGAAAAAAAAGATGTACACATCATCTGCAACCGAGGGAGAAACAAAAATCACGTTACTTCCGGGTTTGTCGCCAATCCGCAAGTCTGTGGAGGCATGAACGCTGAACTGTGAATGGTCAAGGGCCTACTGCATCATCGAGCTCCTCGAGCACTTACATGTATGGTGTTGCTTCGACAGACTATCCCAGCTTAAATTCCTCAAGATGTTTTCTATGACCTGAACAATAAGATGTTGCAGTTGCGATGTGTTTGTATTTCTTCTGAAATACTTTCTCGGTATATTTATTTACTCCTTTAACTGTTTGTCTCATCTGCAGGTGATTAAAACATGTAAGAAGATGGGGATCCGGACGGTCGCGGTGCACAGTGACGTAGACTCGAGTGCAGTGAGTGACTTATTTAAACAGAAATGCAGAGATAAATTTGTTAAAGTGGTGTTGGTGCTGGTCTTGATGTTCTGCAGACTTCATCCACTGGCTGATTTCCAACCCCTCCTCCCTCCCTGGTGACTGATGGCTGTCACTCATCCCCCTCTTACATATGCATGTGAAGGCTTTTTCACACAAACTGCAGGCAGTCCCCCCCTGCTGTCTGAGTCCAAACCAGGGGAGGGCACGTGGTTTGGGGTAAAATAAGGTTGGAAGGGGGGTGAAGTGATGGTGTGCATTTGATTGGCTGTCTTCTAAAGATCTCCTTAAACAGACCAGCAGGGGAGCGCCTGATACGCATACGAGTAGAGCTTGGGTTAGAAGTCCATATTTTCTGGAGTTCGTTTTTTTTTTTTTTTTTTTTTACTTTTCTTTTTCATCAGTGGTGTGTGGTTGGTGTTTACCAATCCATGTGCTATTGTGCATTAATGATTATTTGTCTTGTAAACATTGTTTCTTATATCGATTTAAGAAAGATTTGGAATTGTTTCAAGATGTTTTTCAATGAAAGTGCACTTCAATAACTATATTTAAAAGTAACTTTTATCTTTTTTCATCACATTTATTGTTAACTTATCATACTATAGAATGATGAGATTTTGCACACTTTTTTTTTTTTTTGCAAAATAATTTAAAATCTTTGCCAATCTGGAGGTATAGCCCTGATGACCAGGCGTGTCAACCAAGGCAGTCCTACAACATCCAGGTAAGGTAAAGTCCGTGGGCTTTTCACACCTGTGCCATAGTGGCTCATCAGGCCAGTGCTTATCCCCGGTTTCTGTAGCGTGAAGCGACCAGGAGTTCAACTCCTCCTGAATGGGACACTAGTCCATTGCAGGTTACCTTCCCAGTATATTTTTACTGGTCCCCATTTATACTGCTAGGTGAACAACTACACACTTGTAGTTACCCCGGGTGTTTGCACACCCTGGGATTTGAACACACAACCTCCTCATCATGAGCGCAGCACCCTGACCACTATGCCACCGGTCCCACCTACAACATCCAGAGCCCAAAGTATGGAGAACCCAAACATGTGGGCACCAAGACTGGATCAACAAGGATGCCCACACCGGTTCACCGCCTCTACCCATGAGCTACTCCAGAATATAATAAGGTCCAGTTCCTCTCAAGATGGGTGGTTCCAGAGCCCAAGCTGCATGTCGAGGGGTCTGCAATGAGGTCCTGTCCCAAGTGGAGGCGTTTAAGTATTTCTGGGTCTTGTTCACAAGTGGGGGAAGGATGGAGCGGGAGATCAAAAGCGGATCGCTGCAGCCTCTGTTGTAAATCACTGGTCCATCATGGTGAAGTGGAAGCTGAGCCGCAAGGCAACTCTCTCAATTTACCAGATGAGCTACGTTCCAAACATCATATATGGTCAAGAGGCTTAAATGGGCTTCCTTCCCAGAGTGGAGGTCTCTCTATTAGAGATGGAGTGAGAAGCTCAGCCATCCGAGGGAGCTCGGAGTAGAACCGCTGCTCCTCCGTGTTGAGAGGAGCCAGTTGAGGTGGCTCAGGCATCTGATTAGAATGTTTCCCGAACGCCTCCCTAGTATGGTGTTTCAAGCATGTCCAACCAGAGGGAAACCCTGGAGTCAACCCAGAACACGCTGGAGTGACTGAGGCTGGTTTGGGAAAGCCTGGATGTCTGAACCTCACTGTTGCTCCCGTTACCCAGCTCCAAATTAAGTGGAAGAAGATCCTGTTCTGATGATTTAAAATCTTTTTGAATTTTTTTATATACTTAAAAAAAGAAAAAGTGCGTGTGCATGAGCGTGTGTGTGTATAAAACATTACACACACACACACACACACACACACACACACACACACACACACACACAGTACTGTGCAAAGGTTTTCGGTTCATGCAAAGGAATGGTGAGACCAAAGATACTTTATATTTACATATAAATGAGGACATTAAATTCAAGATCTCTAAATTAAAATTGTATTAAATATGTAAGAAATTAAACAAATTAAATATTAGGTGTGATGATAACTTTTTGTTTAAAAATAAAATAGCATCGGGTCCAGTTTGTGCAGTTTTACAAGTACAGTATCTACCGAGTGTCTTGCGGAACTAGCCGCAGGTCTCCTGGAATCGGTTACACTCGATGCTTTATTTGCGTGTAAATCACACTAGCCCTCATTGTATTTTTTGTCTGGAAAGTCGTCCCTTATGCGTAATGTGTTGCTTGATTTATAGGTGTACTGACCTATCACTTCAAGGTAACATTTCCTTTCACGTTGGAAAACTAATGTTTCAAAATATAAAGTATTTTTTGAACTAATTCGGGAATATACAAATTCATTCATTCATTTTCTGAACCGCTTAATTCTAATTAGTTTGGGAGGCTGGCGTCCATCTTAGCCGACTCTGTGCAGGACACCCCATTTAATATACAAATTATAAAATTAAATACGATGCCTTAGTCTATTGCACAGTTGTGTTATAAACAAAATGGTATTAAACACACCCTACTCATTTTGGAAATACGGTATCTACTTATGACTCTGTGGATGTGCCTTAATCTCCAACGTATACTTAATTTGTTTTGAATACAATGTCTGTCAGCAGTTATACCCCCATTTCACTGGACAACGGCATGCAAGGATCGTAGCGGAAAGGCGCGGAACGCAGTCTACGGAAGAGCTTTGGCATTTTTGCACAGAAAATGGGTGAAAATCCTACGGAAAAGTGGAAATTCTTATACCGCCATTTCACTGGACTACGGCATGCAAGGATCGTGTAGCGGAAAGGCGCGGAACGCAGTCTGCTGAAGATCTTCGGCATTTTTACACGGAAAATGGGTAAAAATCCTACGGAAAATTTTACACTCTCACAACGTTCACAGCATGTGCGGAACAGGTACGGCAAAGTACGCCAAAGTGGCCCCAAGGAACACTCACGGAATTTTTTTCAAAAGCGCGTTCACGGAATATTTTGGTCTGCTGGAAGCATGTGGAAGTGGAAGAAGACTTGAGGAATAACTACGGGATCACACGGAAGATGAGGGAATAATTGCGGAACGTTTGCGGATGACAACATTTTTGCTTCCGTAAGTCGGCCGTGCTCCAGTGAAACGGGGGTATTAGTAAGGGACGCTCCTGGTCTCCTCCTGCCTTAGGATGAATCTCCTTCTTTTCCTTTTGGCTGTTCCCTTCAGGGGCTGCCACAGCGAATCATCTGCCTCCATCTTCATGGAAGTCATATTAATGATTCGCATGTTTGACTTGGCATAGGTTTTTAGGTCGGATACCCTTCCTGATACAACCCTTTAGCGAGGGGCAGAAACACGCTGATGGCTTTGCAGCGACTCTTTACGAAAGTCAGCAATGCCTCTTTTACACGAACCTCACTCCATAGACAGTGAGAGACATGGCCAGCCTTTGATAACCCAGCTAGGTGCACTGGGGGGACAGTGACAACCTTGTGGACAGTGGGACTCGAACCCCCAACCTTAGGATCAGTGATCCAGCGTTTTTTACCACCAGGCCACCACTGCCTGCCTTAGGACGAGCCTGTCCTGCCTTAATTAAAGTTTCCCGAAGCTGCCAGATGGAGAACAGAGTTTATTGAGACAAATGGCGGGAGACAATGAAGCCCTTATGAGGAGAGGAGACAGACCGAACACATGTAAGTTGCTTTCAGGTCTTTGTACATATTTCTGACGGCACGGATGGGTGAAGGGACCATTGAGGCTTCCAGTTCGTGGCTGTAATTTGTTTTTTATCAAGTTTGTGAAATCGTAATATTTCGACCACAATGCGAGGATATTAGAAGAGCACAGAACACAAATTACGGACAGGTTTTCTATTCAGTCCCAACGATGGATAAATTTGGGCCGTATTAGTCCAATAGTGAATCATCACTTTCCCTTGTAATAAAATATCCTACCAGGATCTCCTATAATCACCGGAGTTCTGCTTCAGCCCACTTTAACCCCCAGCTCTTGCTCAGGCGCCGTCCTATTGAGTGTTTACTTTGCCTCGACACCCTGACTAGCTCACTGCAAGCTTTCAGAACTGTTAACGACTTGATTATTTTGGTGGGAAGATAACTCGACTGTAATTGGAGGCCTGGGAGATCATCGATCTTGACCCCGACGTGAAAAAGCACGGGAGCAATGCACTGCGACGTCTCTTTCCTTGTGTCTGCATGGAAGGTGAAGTGGTGTGAAATGCAGCGGTTGGTTAGTGGGTCTTTCCCGACACTTTCCTGTTTATGCAGTTGACGTCGTTAATTCTTCCCCTGGGTGACGTCCGTCACTTCATTACCCGAGCACGATACCGAATGGTCTGTGAGTCTGGTTTTGCGCTCGTGCGGGTGGATTGGTGTGCGTATCCTTAACAACCACTTTTAATGAAGACGCTAACATGTGCTTGTGGTTTTTCCTCAGGTTCATGTGAAGATGGCGGATGAGGCGGTGTGCGTAGGTCCCGCCCCAACCAGCAAGAGCTACCTCAATATGGATGCCATCATGGACGCTATCCGAAGCACAGGAGCTCAGGCTGTGAGTGTCTACCTGTGCCACCTGAAACAAACATTTTACTTTTTATTTCCTTATAGTCTTTTATTTATAAATTTAGTTACAAGTTTTCATAAGCACCCTGTGTGTGTGTGTGTGTGTGTGTGTGTGTGTGTGTGTGTGTGTGTGTGTGTGTGTGTGTGCGTGCGTGTGTGTGTTTTACCTTCATCTCATTTTCTTTCTATTTTCCCTTCTCTTTCACTCACTCATGCTCTTTCTCACTCTCTCTCTGTCTCTCTCTCTCTCTCTCTCATTCACGCTCTGTCTCTCCCTCTGTATCTCTGTCTCTCTCTCATTCACTCGTGCTGTCTCTCTCTCTCTCTCTCCCTCTCCCTCTTTATCTGTCTCTCCCTCTCTGTTTCTCTCTCATTCACTCTCTGTCTCTCTCACACACTGTCTCTCTCTCTCACTCTCTTTGTCTGTCTCTCCCTCTCTCTCTCTCTTTCTCTCATTCACTCTATGTCTCTCTTTCTCTCATTCACTCTCTGTCTCTCCCTCTGTATCTGTCTCTCTCTCATTCACTCATGCTGTCTCTCTCTCTCTCTCTCTGTCTGTCTCTGTCTGTCTCTCTCTCTCATTCTCTCTCACACTGTCTTTCTCTCTCTCCCCTCTCTGTGTCTGTCTCTCTCACTCTCTCTCTCTTTGTCTGTCTCTCCCTCTCTGTTTCTCTCTCTCTGTCTCTCCCTCGCTTTGTCTGTCTCTCCCTCTCTCTGTTTCTCTCTCATTCTCTCTCTCTCTCCCCTCTGTCTGTCTCTCTCTCTCTCTCTCTCTTTGTCTGTCTCTCCCTCTCTCTCTGTTTCTCTCATTCACCCTCTCTCTGTGTCTCTCTCATTTACTCCCTCACTCACCCTCTCTCTCTCTCTCACACACACACACACACTCACTGTTTCTCTCTCTCTCCTCTCTCAGGTCCACCCAGGCTATGGCTTCCTTTCGGAGAATAAAGAGTTTGCTCGGAGGCTGGTTAGTAGTGTGTCTTCTTCTCTAACTTGCAAATAAAGAGAAAATAAAGGGATAAATATAAGGGAGAGGGATTAAGTGCTTAATATTTAAGCAACCTTGTTTTACAATCAGGGTTTCAAATGACCAGCTTGTATGCTGATCTTCAATACACACACACACACACACACACACACACACACACACACACAGAGACACACACAGACAGACAGTGTTATTTGTAATTAACACCTCTTGGCCCCCTGGAGTAATTTAATTAAAGGTATGAGATAAAAGTGAGATAATGAATTGAACGCTGAAAAACCAAAAGGTTGAGTAGATGAGATCTTTCTCTCGGGAATACTTTGCACCTCAACCTCTTATGTCCACACCATCATTTTACACTGTAAATCATTTATGAAAATGTCTACTAAAAATTAGAAATAATAAAGTCAAGCTTCGAAATTCAAGTCGGTCTCAATATGTAGATTAAAAGAGCTGTGTATATATCAACACAATTATATAACATCATAGCAGCATGATACAGTAAATTACCTTATACTTACTGGAGATGATGTAAAATTGAAAGATCTCTCTCTTTTTTTCTTTTTTCATAATACCAGTTTATTTGCAGACTGCTTTATCATTTGGGATTCTTCTATCTACCTTACACCTTTATAAATAACCCCAGTGAATGACTCGACAAACATCGCACATAATGTTGCTCTGTTTTTTCCCATGAAGCTGTGTTGATGTTTGCGGATGCGCTTTAAAAATGCCGGAATTTTATATTTGGATTGGATTTAAAATGTACTTTTTACTTTTTTACACAGAAATAAAGGGTGTGAACAATGCAGAGTGAAATTCTGCAGAGCTCCAGCAATAAAATATTCAGTTACAGAAGATTAAAGGAGAAAAAAAGAGTAGCGTGCGTGTATAATCTGTACAAATGGACTGCACAGTGAAGTGTACAGGTGTGAAGCAGGACTTTGTGTACAAGTCAAATTTAGTGCTTGTATTATTATGAAATATTGCATCTTTATTTTTGCCTTGTGAAGTAAATCTGGGGCATTTGTTTTCTTTTTATACCTCCAAAATATGTGTTACCGTAGCAACTGCACCAATACCCTCCTCTCCCCCCCAACCCTAGTCCTACTGTGCCAACTTGATCTCTTTATTCTTCCATTTTTGGTTCTCAGTGCCCCAGGATTTGACACTTTGGAGTGAAATGCAGAGGCAATTGATTGCTGCGAGTACAGTTACGCTTCAGCTTCAAGTTCCTTACCCGATTTTTCACATTTCAATTTCTCTTGCTGATTTTTTTTTTTTTTTTGGATACCAGGAATATCACTTCTGTTCCATTTATGGTTTACATCGTTTGGCAAGACGATCTTATCTAGAGTGACTCACAGTTATCTATTTTCTTTTTTTAATACATCACTGAGCAATGGAAAGATTAAGGGCCTTGCTCAAGAGCCCAACAGTGGTGATACTGGGGATTGAACCGCTGACCTTCAGCTCAGTAACCCACCGCCTTATCCACCAAGTCACCACTGCCCCCTGTTCTCTTGTTTGGGGCTCCTGCTGCTAATTCAAGCACACGTGCTACGCTGCGGGACGCTTCGCTGCAGTGCGGTGGAGGATGAGGGATGAGAAGAAAAATGTAGAAAAGTGCCCTTGATCCATCACTTCTCAAATACACACTCAGCTCACACTCACAAAGTTGTATCATCTACACACTTGAGAGAGAGAGAGAGAGAGAGAGAGTGTGTGAATTACTTCTCAGTCATGTGTCTCTGTAACGTAATGTTGAGAGGGAGAGAGAGATTTATTTATTTATTTTAAAAAAATCACTAACCAATCCCAGCTCTGCATAATGATGATGTCATAGCAGAATAACGTTGCAGGGTTCCTCCAAAAACTGCTTTGATCTCAATCTGGCTCAGGCTGGAGGGACATTCACACACACAACCTTGGCCTCACCTTCATGCGCAAAATACTAATGTTGCTCCCCGACTGTGCAGAAATAGAGGCCAATGCTTTTTTTTAAATTAATTTTCATGTCTCTACCAGAGAACTTTAGGATTTTTGTCTCATTTCTGTCATATTATTAAAACATGTCCATTAAAATTGTAGTGAAATAGTGTCAAATATTTAAAATGTTTTCTGGATGGTTAATATTGTAGCAAGCAAACCCTCAAGTTTGGTATCAAAGTTTAAAAAAAAAAAAAAAAAAAAAGGGAGCAGCTCAAACACCAGCTGATCCAACCTGAAGACTGCCATAGTCGCTGTGGCTTACTGATCGAAGACACTCGCATGATTGACATGTTTTGTCACAGACGCCCAGCATGCTGCTCAACATGGGTTGACCTAAATGCAAACGTAAATGATGAGAATCCGAATAGTTTAGCACTACACCCGCATTCATTTATGAAATTCAGAGTGTCTTGGAGACTAGATCGCCGCGGTGGCTCTGAAATAGCCGGTCTTCACTGTCCTTGCCTAATGCGTGGGCTTCCAACACCGACAAGTTACCATGCTTTACACATTAATAAAAACCTAGACATTCAAATTGTAGTCAGGAAGAAGAAAGACTGTTCACGAATGTGCTGTGGGTTCATTTCAGCTCTGCATTTTAGTTTTCATGGACAAGGTTTGCGTTCTGTCTTGGCTGGCTTTAGTTTATGTGTGCTCTCGGTGGCCATTAGCATTTGCTGTCTGTTTTGGCTTTGTCTTTATGTTAATGAGAGAGATAACTTTCTGTAGGTTTGCTGGCATGGGGGGGAGAGAGAGAGAGAGAGAAGTGAAAGCTAACCTAGAGAATGAAATCTGTTATCTTGTCTCTAGGCTAGCTTTCACTCGCTAGGTTAGTGCTGTCTGTGCTCGGACAATTGCTCACAGGACAAATGCTCACAACCGTAATGAAAAAACATACATTTGCTCACATCTTTCTTTCTTTCTTTGTTCTCGTAAATGTATAATACAAAAAGATCACAATGTGTTATAAAAATTCTTTATTCTTATAAATACATAATGCTAAATTAACTCATTATACATTAGGGGTTGGGGGTTAGGGTCAGGGTTAAAACTGAATAAAAATGTTTATGTTGTGAGCAAATGTCTGTTTTTTTTTTTTTCATTAAGGTTGTGAGCATTTGTCCTTTGAGCATTTGTCCTGGAACCGTGCTGTTGCTAGTTTAGTAGTCGCTTGTCTGTCTTCCTTTCGGCTTTTTCCCTTTTACTCAGGAGTCGCCACAGCGAACCATCTGATTCGCACGTTTGATTTGGCAGAGGTTTTTACGTCGGATGCCCTTCCTGTCACAACCCTTTTTAGCAAGGGACAGAAACACGCTGACGACTTCGCAGCTACTCTTTATGAAAGTCAGCAATGGTTCTTTTACATGCCTCGCACCATAGACAGTGACAGACATGGCCCGCCTTTGATAACCCAGTTAGCCGCACTGGGGGGGGGACAGTGACAACCTTGTGGAGAGGGGGACTCGAACCCTCAACCTTTGGATCAGCGATCCAGCGCCCTATACCACTAGACCACCACTGCCCCTATAGTTTAGTAGTCGCTAGTCTTTGTTATTAATCTTTGTCTCTAGGCTATATTTTTCTCATTGGCACACTTTTTGGGGCAGCTGTTTGGTTAGATTGCTGGTTCAACTCCCGTGTGCGGTGTGTGTATATATATATATATATATATATATATATATATATATATATATATATATATATATATATAATATACATATTTATTGTTCGTTTGGAGTTGCATATACTATTCGTTTTGTACTCTAACCAAACCAGAGAAGTAATATGCAAGTGTTGGAAAAGCATAATGAGACGGAGAGTTATGTCTTGATATCTGTGTTTTGATTGAGGGATGAGTAGTCACCTGTGGAGAAAGTGAGCAGTTGATGATGAGAAAATCCCAAATGGCTGAAAATGAGGGAAAACAGGCATGATTAAGCCACTGAGGTGAGAAAACCCGTAAATAAATCAGTAAAAGGGAAATCATTAATTTACTCTGAAACTCATCTGATCACACAGTTTATTTAGGCATCTTTCCTCTCTGTATGATGTACACTTCTGTAATCTGACCTCAAACTAATTCATAGCAGTCCTCAAGTCCTCGTTTGCTCTGATCACTTGTACATTCTTGTGTGCACACACAGGCATATACACGTACACACACACACCACACACACACACACACACACACACACACATGTAGATGAGTGGGCTGGGCTGTCCACTGTGTGTGTGTGTGTGGAAATGTAAGATGTCATTACATTAGCAGCTGAATGGTGGACCCCCCCCCCCACACACACACACACATCAATACAAGGTGAATGATCCCCCTTATTGTGAATAGAAGCCCCCCTCTGCCTGACAGTTAGTATACTTTTGTGCAGTGCAAATGACATGCTGAGGCCTTAGGCCAGATCATAGTTGCCCTGTTAGCATTCCCTCCATGACCTGTTTACCATGGCAAAGGCACATCGCTTCTGAATAGAGCAGAGACCGCTGACTTGTTTTGAAGTGGATTCATTCATTTATAGGAATTAGAAGTGCAGAAGTGCGTGCATGTTTGTGAATGTATGGTCTGGTCCCTTTGCCTAAGACATGATTTTGAAGGCTGGTGTAAACAAGAACAGTTTGGACTAAATGAGCATCAACAGGTTTTTTTTAATGATCTGTTGGTTTCTTCCTTTATATATTACTGGTGATGGTGTTAGAAATGATAATAATAATTGTAATAATCTAGACATCTGAAAACATACCTTATAATTTGAAAAAAAATCCTGTCGGTTTTAAAGACAGACTGCCAGAAAATGGATGAAATTACAAGCTGACCATCTAAAATGTTCTACTTTTCTGCAAACTCTTGACATGTTCTGTTAGAAAAGTGCACACGTCAGTATGAACAAATGCACCACACATAGCGGCCTTTCCTCCTCTTCCAGCTCAGTATGGAATATTAATATGAAATTGAGTATGCAGCTCTGTTGTAGTGGTTACTGTTGTATGACACCCCCCCACCACACACACACACACACACACTCACGCACACACACACACTCACACACTCACGCACATATTTGAGCTTTATTTGTCCATGTTATACGTGAACACAGCAGTCATGTGCTTTAAAAACAAAAGTGACCCGGTAGTTCATTGCATGTAAACCAAAACAAGGTTCTGGGAAGGGCGAGCTGAGCCATTTAATGTTGTGGAAAGTCTATATGACCAGTTATTTCCTGTAATTACTTGTTATAACAGCTGTAAACGTTCACTCTTTCACGCAGTTATTTTTCCCTTCAGTCTTAACAAAGTTGGAAAGGAAAGAATGAAAGATGTCTGTTGGTTCCGAGTGCTTCTGGTTCTGACTGGTTTGTAGCTTGACATGAAGCAATGATTAGATACTGTACTGTACTGTATTGGAGTAAAGTGAATCCCCACACCCGCTCTTACTCTACGTACTCCTTCACTCACTCATGTGGAAGTGAGAAACTGAGCAGAGGGAGGGAAGGAGTGTGTGAGTAACAGCGATTTGATTAGTTGGGTCCTAAGGAGCAGTGTACAGAACTTACTCTTTTTTTTTTTTTTTTTTTTTTGAACCCCCTCCTCCCAGAAAGCATACAAATAAATGTTGATAATCTTTCGGCAGGATTTTAAAATAAGATATTAAACAAAACAATGGTCAAACCTCTTTTTTAAAATAAATCAATGTATTTCCTTGATCAATACTTTTTATACGCCAATCAAATGATAATGAAATCAATGAAAAATTATACTTTTACAAAATTCTTTTTAATGCCACCTGCTTTAATATTAATATTAAGACATTTGGTTTTAATAATAAAAAATAACATTGTTTTAATAATATTATTTTGTAATAAAATATAATTCAAAATGTCTGCATTTTTTAATTGGTCATTGGCTTTTGGACGACCACGCTTCAGTTTGTGATCAGCTGCCTTCTGATGTTTCAGCAGCTGATACCGGGTTTGGTAGAAGTCATAAATAAACCATTGCACACACAGCGGTTTTGTTTTGGGTTTTGCAGTCACGTGACCCTAATACCTTCATGCGCCATCTTGGACGGCAAGCGTGATCAAGAACACGCACACGATTCACTAAGCATAGCTTCAACAACAACCGATAATGACGGCGAAAGCAAAATATGCGAGAGTGTCGAAGGCAAAAGCAATGGCATTATAATATTATTAAACGTTGTCAATCATCTGACAGGGCACCAGAGGGCGCACAGACCCACTCCCTTCATATACTTTCTTCCATTTAAATTGCACTAGTTCATCTGGATGCTGCTCATTAAACCGTTTGCACACTGTATGTGTGTGTGTGTGTGTGTGTGTGTGTGTGTGTGTGTGGTACCTCAGGTCTGCTGGAATATTAAGAAAGACATGATTCCATTGCAATTCAGTCAAAGAAAATCCCATATGCTCAGTATTATGTACAGTGATACCTCAGCTCACGAACATAATTGGTTCCCAGAAAGTGTGTGTAAGGCGAAAGTTCGTCTTCCGAACATTTATTTCCCATAAGAAACCATTAAAATGAGAATAATCTGTTCCCAGGTCCCCATAAAACATAATTTTCTACCAAATAAGCCTTAAAACTACACAAAAATATACCTTATTTTATGTATAATAAATGTGCTATTGTATTGTAATTAAAGAAATAAACTGTACTGTATAATAAAGTGGTTTTATTTACCTTTGTGATGGTAGTTGATGGCTTGATGGAATGGAGTGGGAGGAGGAGGGAGGGAGGGACTTACTGTTTGGAAGGAGTGTTTGGAAACGCCTACTGTTTGGAAACACCCTTAGCCACACACGCACCCTTAATAGCTTCCTTGTTCTTAAGGATGGGAGCAATGGTAGACTTAGCGTACTGGTACTGGGACGCTGAGTCACACAAACGCACACCTCGTTCGTGTTTTTCAATGATCTCCGCCTGTGGTGGGGTCTTTTTCGGTCCCATAATAGCAAAAGTACACTCAATATGGTCCAAAATGTCTATCAAACACAAACCACGTCCGCACTCAAAGAAAGGGGTGATTTAACTGTGACGCCGTGAGCGTGCGTCAGCTTCTCGTGGCCGCCACCGTGGCGCTGTTCGATCGCGTGGTTTGATTCGTCCGCCGAAAACTAGTTCGTCAGCAGAGACTATATGCTCGCAAATTTAATGTTCTTGAGGCGAAAAGTTCGTGAGCTTAAGCGTTCGTCAGCGGAGGTTTTACTGTACTTGAGAAACTTAATGAGGATTGTATGAGTATTGGTATTTTTCTCTGCATGCAAGTCGATTATGGAATTTTTTTTGATCATTTGATTTGTGTGTAATCTTGCCTGGACTGGACATGCTGGATCGTGGGTTGTTTAGTTTTGTATGAAAATTGGTCAAGACCTGAAAAATACTTAAATGTTTCATACCTTTTACACATAAACAAACTGATGATGATGATGCCAGCTGTATTGATGAAGATTTCGATTTTGATGTTGATGAAGAAGCATCTGTTAGTAAAAGTGTGATGACTGGTGTTTGTGAAGATGTGATTTTATCTGCTGAGCAGGATATAGATGAAGATGAAGATGATGATGCTGAGGGCAGAGTCGATGAAGCTTAATTGTATAAAGAGATCAGAGCGTTTTGTTATATAGTTTTCTTATAATATAATTTTCTTAATTTCAGTATGATTGTTTGAACCAGACAGTGTTTTTTTTTTTCCAATCAGTATCATTGAAGGCATTTGAACCTTTATATAATGGTCAAAAATATACATATTGATATTTTTGGAATAAACAAAAAAAAATAGTCGTTTTGTTCATTTTTTGGGGGGGTTACCACGGTGATTTATGGGTTTAAAAAGGGCGTGTCAGATTAAAATGAGGATGATTTCTCTTATCATTTCTTCCTAAAACTCTTCCTTGACATGTTTTCTAAAAGTTTATATGGCTGAAGTGCATAAAAATGTTTGGTTGGTAAGGACTAATGATCCTGGAAGAAGTGCAATCTTTGTGCTATTTTTCTCTAAAACGTCTTTTGAAATTTTTAGTTGAATTCTGACACAAGAAATGACATAGCTGTAAGAACACAATTGTCCGAGGAGAATAGGAAATTGTTCGAGGGGAGATGCCAATTGCAATCTCTACTAGTGGAATTGGCAATTTTCCGAGTAGAGATTGCGGTTGGTATCTCCCTATCGGAGATTGTGATTGGCATCTCTGCTAGGAGAATTGCCAATTCTACTGAATAGCCATCTCTACTGTGACATATTATTTTTTTTTGGTTAAACTTTTATATTTTTTGGCGTATTGGTTGCCATTCTAAATGAAATTTAAAAGGATTCAATTTAATAGTAATTAACTTTCTTTAATTAACTTTCTTTTGCTACATGTTAACCACAAATCAGTTAAAGGGATCTTCTTCACTTGAAAATAAAATGCATGCAAAATGAAATCCCAAGATGATGTTCCTAATTTTTGTTATTTCCTAACAGTGGAAAAAAATCAATGTGATTGATTGTAGTTAATGTAAGGAGGTGTCAGATGTTGGGTATTGGTTTTATTGATCAGTGGGGTAAATCTGGAGTGTTGGATTGATATTTTCCATTAATGAATGTAGTTAGAAACGGTTTATTGACGTTTCTGTTCCAAATAATTTTCAGGAATGCGGGGTCGGTATTGTAACGGTGATCATATTGTCCACTTTATCACACCACAACATGAACAACAAACAGATATTTAGGGTTTACAGCTGGATTTCCCCCCCCCCATCTACTTTTCCTTCTCTTTTTTCCTCTCATGACACTAATTGCATTGTCTTGCAGGAGTCATGGGGTCAGATCTGTCCCCTAATTACAGGCTCCTCTCTGTGCTGATGAGCACCCCAGGCATTTCTATCGGTAGTATATTAGCCAGGAAGCAATAATCTCCTGGTTCTCGAATAGGACAAAGGCAAGTGGAACCCATATTCCCGTGCTATGCAAGGGCCAGGGTTTCATGGGCTGATCATGTCCTCAGGTGTCCCTCAAGGCTACTACACTGGGCCACAGAACAAAGTATTAAACCATCAGGGTGCATTAGTGAGGAGGATTTATTTTGTAAAGCTGAAGCAATGGGGTATCTGCTGCATCCTTTTTGACTAACTCATTAGTTTGAAATTAAATCAGCTTTTTTAAATGCGGGCATTTGTGTGTAATGATTTGAAAGAAACTATTGTTTGAGGGTAACTAGATGTTTTATTTCTTTAAACAGGCAGCTGAAGGAGTCGCTTTCATTGGGCCTGACACTCATGCCATCCAGGCCATGGGGGACAAGATCGAGAGTAAACTCCTCGCTAAGGCAGCCAAAGTCAACACCATTCCTGGCTTCGATGGAGTTGTGAAGGTGAGACTAATTTTACTAAAGCTGGATCCAATTCAAAATCTGTTCCCTAGCACCAGTTTTGGAATTTGGGCAGAACAAAATTGACTTTTATTTCAAAATGCAGGGATCCCTCACTTTCTGTGGTTAATGGGAACCGAGACCCCCTCGCGACTACCGATTTCCGTGAAGTGGGATCGCCCCCCCCCCCCCCGACTGACATATACGTACATGTATATGTTTATATAATCTCTAAAAAATATATGTTCAACGCTATAAATGCTTATAATAACAATTAAACATTCAAAAAATAACGCATAAGATGTAAATAAAATATAAATACACACACATACTAATGCGCACCTCACATAAAAATGTAAGTAGTTTTGTTGGGTTTTTTTTTTATTTTGTTTGTTTCGGGTTTTTTTTTTTTTTGCATAATTGGCCTTGTTTTGCGGCATTTTCCTTAACTTTTTCCCTTTTCCCCCTTAATTTCCCTATCTTTCGATGAATATTTTTGAAAAACCCACGATGCACTGAAGCCGCAGAAACTGACGCATGAAGTAGCGAGGGATCACTGTACTCAAATACAGTTACAGAGCACTTTTATTTTGAAAGTTTGATATTAACCCAAACCGCATTTACTCCAAAGAACTCCTTTAAAGTTCTGGTCTTCAAGCACCAGGTCTTCACTTCATCCAGTGGTAATACCGTACATTCCACAATCAGTGGGTACACATGCACACATTGACAAAATCAATCCCAGAAATGTCAGGGAAAAACGAGTTTCATACTTTTTTCAGACTCAAAACAAGCTCGTATGATGAACAGACACATTTCTGACTTGTTCGGTGATTAATAAAATTTGGGGATAAACACTCGGCTTTGACAGTCGGTGTGACTTATAGTGAGGCATGTTTGAAAGACAGGATGCATTCTGCTTTTAGCTAGATTTCACAGCTCTGTCACTCAAATGTATTCTTTTGAATGAACTCTTAATATAAACTGATTATTAATGAAGCTAGAAACGAAAAAAAAAAAAAAAAAGAAAGAAAAAGCCGAGATGGGTGATTTGTAAAAACAGTGTTTATAGATTCGTGCATACTTGTGTTCCAATGCTACATTGTGTTAGCGTGGTCGTTTGTCAAATTTAAATCCTGACTGATCATTAGAAAACCTTTTTGCAGTTATTTTTGCAAAGATGAAAATTATTTGTTGATTAAAGAAGCAATAAAATCTGCCTTTTTAGCTCTTGTGGAAAGTTGTCAGTCATTTTTTGTTCTTAGAAATTAAGGCTATGGCATTTGAGAAACTGCCATTGTACTGAAAATCTTGTACAATGGCATATAATACAGCACTTCCTTCACACAGTACCATATTAACTATAATAGAAAGAGAGGTGGGAGACCGCGGGACAAAACTAAGCAAGAGCTCAATCACCTCATAGTCTTTAGTTTGAGAAACAGCCTGACCGGTCAGTTGCCTGTTTCATTAAATAGTGTCCGCAATACCCCAATCTCAACTTCAACAGTCAAGAGAAACATTCTAGATACGAGTTATAGTTGTCGAAAAGTCATATCCAAGACTGGTCAGCAAAAGGAAAGGATTAGACTGGGCAAAAGAACAGACACTGGAACGAGGAAGATTAGAACAAAAAACATTTGTCAGGAGCAGAACAAATGAGAAGATGCTGGAGGATCTCTTAAGGCTATCAAGCATTGTGGGGGGAAATGTGATGGTCTGGGGGTGCTTTGGTGGTGATTTAAGTAGGAGATATGTGCTGGAGGAAAAGTGACCTCGAACAAGGACAGTTATTACGCCGTTTTGCAATGCCGTGCACAACCCTGTAGACAGCACTTGATTGGACCTGGTTCCTTCCTACAACTCGACAATGACCCAGAACACAGCTCCAGACTGGTCAAGAACTATTTGAAGAAGAATAAGTCGGGATTCTGTCAGTAATAGTGTGGTACAATACAGGATATCAACTGATGGAGCTGTTTTAAGAACAACTTAACCGTATGGTGCCCATCAAGCCAGTCCAACTTGTCTGAGGTGCTTCAGGAAGCTCGAAGTAAAATTTCTTCATATTACATTGACATTGACAGCGAGAATGACAAAGGTCTGCAATTCCATAATAAATAAAAGCAAATAAAGGATTTTTGTTTATTAAAGCAAAGTTATCATTTCAAGTAAAAATAATTCTTTGTGTTCTATGAGATGAATTCCACCATTGCTCTTGGGTAACCGAGCTATTGCTTCACTGCCAGTCAATAATTTAAATGACATCAGTTGGCATTCCAACATGGTAGCATGATTGTATACTTGGAAAATATTTTGAATAAAGAATTAAAAAATTACTCTTCATATGAGTTGGAGAATTATTATCTCAGAGGGTTTTATCTGCAATCCCTCAAATAATTCTGTTTCATATTTCACCTCATTCATTAATTAAGTAGCGATGGGGCGGGGGTGGGCAATTCCGTTATCTACTGTAACTGTAATGTATCATCACACTGCTTCCAAAATTGATTAAAAAAATTCATAGTATGTAAATTTGTTTTGTTACATTTATAAATCTTTTAGTTCTTGAGAGGGGCAAATAGAGTTCTGAGGAGTAGGTTAGGATTAATCACTCGGGTTTAATTTATTTGTGCAGCGCTCGAAGATTATAGCTGCAATGGGGAGAAAAAATCTACAAGGATCCCTCACTTTTTGCCGTTAATGGGGACCGCCGATTTTCGTGAAGTAGGATCGACCCCCCTGACTGATGTATACGTACATGTATATGTGTGTATACAGATGCCCCCCGACTTATGTTCATCTGTTTTACGTTTTTTCGATTTTTTTTTTTTTTTTAAAGTCAAATTTTGAGTTTAGGCGTACCTACGTAGTATGCTGACGTAATGACGCTGCGTCCATTGTTTACAAACGACAGACTGAACGTGCCCCTCCTTCTCAGTTCAGTTATATATCTGTTTCGAGGGGTGGTGAAACCTCTCTCTCTCTCTCTCTCTCTCTCTCTCTCTCTCGCTCTCTCTATACCCCTCGAAACAGATCTGTAGTGAAAATGAAGTTTCAATAGAAAGTCTTTGCTCTGTCTTTTTATTTTTACTTATATATCTCAGTTATATTGCATGTTACCCTTCTGGTAAGACGTCGTCTCTGTGATCTTTGTGTTTACACTGTTTTGCGGACTTTTGTAACCCTAAGCAATTATGGTTGGTCAGAAGTGTAAGCCTACTAGCATGGGTGCAAGTCTCATACACAGAGATGAATTAACTATCTGCTTGGATCGGCACAATCTACCATGCATACTCAGTTAAGCAAAGAGAGTTGTAAAATGAATGAAAACCCAAATCCAGGAAAGAAAACTCTCTGCTCTGCTGTGTTCTAAACAAGTTCAACGGCCCCCTTGCGCACTTGAAAGACAGAAAGTCCGTATAACCCACAAGTACACTACACTTGATTTCGGGCTGTTTTATGACATACGGTATTGGTATTTATGGCTGTATAGTACAGTATGAGTGTCAAACGTCTTACGTCACCGTAAAAACGTACGTTCACTTTCAACTTGCGTTCGGCCGTCCGGAACCAATTAAAAACCTAAGTCGGGGAGTGTGTGTGTGTGTGTGTGTGTGTGTATGTATATGTATATATATGTATATATATATATATATGTGTGTGTGTGTGTATATGTGTATGTGTGTGTGTGTGTGTGTATATATATATATATATATATATATATATATATACAGATACAGTAAAACCTCCGCCGACGAACGCTTAAGCTCACGAACTTTTCGCCTCAAGAACTTTTTAAATTAAATTTGCGAGCATATAGTCTCTGCTGACGAACTAGTTTTCGGCGGACGAACCAACCCACGTGATCGAACAGCGCCACGGTGGCGGCCACGAGAAGCTGACGCACGCTCACGGCGTCCCAGTTTGTCACCCCCCCCCCCTTTCTTTAAGTGCGGACGTGGTTTGTGTTTGATAGACATTTTGGACCATATTAAGTGTACTTTTGATATTATGGGACCGAAAAAGACCCCACCACAGGCGGAGATCATTGAAAAATACGAACGAGGTGTGCGTTTGTGTGACTTAGCGTCCCAGTACCAGTACGCTAGGTCTACCATTGCTCCCATCCTTAAGAACAAGGAAGCTATTAAGGGTGCGTGTGTGGCTAAGGGTGTTTCCAAACAGTAGGCGTTTCCAAACTCTCCTTCCAAACAGTAAGCCCTTCCCTCCCTCCTCCTCCCACTCCATTCCATCAAGCCATCAACTACCATCACAAAGGTAAATAAAACCACTTTATTATACAGTACAGTTTATTTCTTTAATTACAATACAATAGCACATTTATTATACATAAAATAAGGTATGTTTTTGTGTAGTTTTAAGGCTTATTTAGTAGAAAATTATGTTTTATGGGGACCTGGGAACGGATTATTCTCATTTTAATGGTTTCTTATGGGAAATAAATGTTCGGAAGACGAACTTTTCGCCTTACACACACTTTCAGGGAACCAATTATGTTCGTGAGCTGAGGTATCACTGTGTATATATATATATATATATATATATATATATACACACATATATACAACCAATATATATATATATATATATATATATATATATATATATATATATATATATATATATATATATACAGTAAAACCTCCGCTGACGAACGCTTAAGGTCACGAACTTTTCGCCTCAAGAACATTAAATTTGCGAGCATATTGTTTCTGCTGACGAACTAGTTTTCGGCGGACGAATCAAACCACGCGGTCGAACAGCGCCACGGTGGGGCGCACGAGAAGCTGACGACGCTCACGGCGTCCCAGTTAAATCACACCCCTTTCTTTGAATGCGGAAGTGGTTTGTGTTTGCTAGACATTTTGGACCATATTGAGTGTACTTTTGCTATTATGGGACCGAAAAAGACCCCACCACAGGCGGAGATCATTGAAAAACACGAACGAGGTGTGCGTTTGTGTGACTCAGCGTCCCAGTACCAGTACGCTAAGTCTACCACCATCCTTAAGAACAAGGAAGCTATTAAGGGCGCGTGTGTGGCTAAGGGTGTTTCCAAACAGTAGGCGTTTCCAAACTCTCCTTCCAAACAATAAGTCCCTCCCTCCCTCCTCCTCCCACTCCATTCCATCAAGCCATCAACTACCATCACAAAGGTAAATAAAACCACTTTATTATACAGTACAGTTTATTTCTTTAATTACAATACAATAGACATTTATTATACATAAAATAAGGTATATTTTTGTGTAGTTTTAAGGCTTATTTAGTAGAAAATTATGTTTTATGGGGACCTGGGAACGGATTATTCTCATTTTAATGGTTTCTTATGGGAAATAAATGTTCGGAAGACGAACTTTTCGCCTCACACACACTTTCTAGGAACCAATTATGTTCGTGAGCAGAGGTATCACTGTATATATATATATATATATATATATATATATATATATATATATATTGGTTCATCAGTTGTTGGACATTTACCAAGAGAACACAGCATTAAATTTAAAGAGGTTCCTGGCCATGTGTTTATGTTTGTGTTGATTGGTTCAACGTGGCATGTGCTAAAGTTGACATTCGTGCTGATTGGCTCGATTTTACTTTCGGGAAAATGTTTAAAGGAACAGGATCGGGAGGGAAAAGTAAGGGGTATTTTATTCAAGATTTCTGCTGTTTTCTGTTTATTTTCAACTTTCATGTAAGAAGTTTGGTTGGTACCACAAAATGAATAACAGAAAGATCAGTAAAACTTTTATTGTTGTTATTTTTCATGTTTTCCACCTCAATGGTAATAAGCACTGAGCGTTCCACTCTGCTGGTAACATTTTAATAAGCACCCACTCACTCCAATTTTTAAAGCGCCCTGGGCGCTTATCATGTCGAATATGGTATATATCAATAAATGCATATTCAACGCTATAAATTCTTATAACAATTAAACATTCAAAAATAATGCATAAGATGTAAATAAAATATAAATAGAGACACATACACACACACACGCACACACAGATGCGCATCTCACATAAAAATGTAAGTAGTTTTGTTGTTTTTTTTTATTTATTAATTTATTTTTTTGCGTAGTTGGCCTTGTTTTTGCAGCATTTTTCTTTTTCCTTAACTTTTCCCATTTTCTTAATTTCCTTTTTTTTTCAATTTTTTGATGAATATTTTTGAAAAACCCACGATGCACTGAAGCCGCAGAAATTGAAGCACAAAGTAGCGAGGGATCGCAGTGTATATACACACTCTGTGATGGACTGGCGGGTGGATAGCTGGAGTAATGCAAGGGAGACAAACTCTTAATGTTGCAATTTTTATTTAGGTGGACACACGGAAGTCAGCGATAGCTGATACTGTCTGGGTTGTCCAAGGTTCGATGGGATCCGTCGCATACGGGCTGAGGAGGCGTATGGCCCTCCTCTCTGATATGCTCTTTTCTGCATCACAGTGGGCATGTACCTCATAGCAGAGGGTCATCACAGTTGGTGTGTGTGTGTGTGTGTGTGTGTGTGTGTGTGTGCGTGTGTGTTGGTTGTTGCTCACAATATTTATAGAATAGCAGTGACAACGTATGAGTTTAAAAATGCCGCTAAACAGCTCACTTGTTTGAAATATATGAAAATAATCTATTAAAGCCTTGATTTAGTTTGCTTTTTATATAGTATAGAATAAAAACAATTATTTGCCTGGGGCTCCGTGAATAAATAATTATCCACAGAAAGTAAACTATTCAGCCATTCCTGTGCACTTTACACATTTATTGATGTGGAGTATCAGCGCTCGAAAGCAGAGTGATGGTTGTAGGTGACATGCGTAGTAAGAGTGTGTCATTGAAGTCAGGAAATTTCCTGAGTTTACTATGACGAGCTTCATGATGAACAGTGGATCGACATTTCACCGAGATGATAGAGATGATCTAACCTCTAAAACTTCCAAAGAATCTTGTTTCTGTGTGTCTTCATCCTGACCTTCAGATCCAACCCCCTTCTCCATTTTAAATGTGCTTTAACGACTTCATGTAGTGGCTGTTTTGACACTTCCTGACCTTATTGGCTCCATAAAGGGGTGCTGTGGCACTCAGCAATGGCAGACAAAGGCAGCAACTCGGAGCAGCCATTATCATATGAGAGACAGCAGTAACTATCTTCATACCGTCAGCCTGATCGCTATCGGACATCTGAGACATGATAAAACACCACTCAGTTTGCTTCAGCTCTACCTGTGCTGTTTGATTTCTCACCTCACTCTGTTTATGTACCATTTATGAAGGGAGAATAATTCGATGTGTGTGTGAGAGAGAGAGTGAGTGAGCGACAGAGTTTGAGCTGGGAAAATATACCATGATGCAAAAAAAAAAAAAAAAGAGAAATAACATTTAATCATAAGAGAAAATAATCTGTTGCCATAAAATTGTTGACTTTGTGCAAGGTGAGTACAGTATAGAAGTGTGACCACAGAGAGCCTGCCCTCTGTTGGTGGTAATATGAAACTGCACCACCAACACCATCATCACCATCATTACCTTCAGTGCAAGATATGGCTGATATGATTATTTAGGACCTGTTAAAAGTACGCCCCATCAATAAACTGAAATAAAAAGTTATGACTACTATATCTATAATTTATAACTTATCATTACTATTATTATTGTTTTGTTATAGCTATAGTAGGCCGGATGGCTGAATAAAGCATTAATTCGATGCTATGCAATAAACACGGTATATATAAAATTTAAATTTGGTGTTTCCACCCCCTTTTTTAACCCTAAAATAAAAAACTTTTCCATAACACACCCATTCTTACTTGTACAAATGTTTGTAGGCAAAGTTGATATTTTTTGATAATGACCCTGTGGCATCATCTTGTCCACACCTACTGTGTGTGTACTCTTTTTGAAAGTACTCTTTTTACCCCTGTGTTTTAAAAAATATTACTGTCCACACAACTATTTTTTTTTGGGTAATCATAGTTGTTTACACTTAATTTCTTTGCATTAAAGTTTCCTCTATATATACCAATTGTTTTAAAAACTTTTTATTCCTCTCTTTTCAACACAGTTTTTCTCCATGTGGAGATGGAAAGTGTAGATTTTTTATTTTCAGAACCCGTTTTGGTTCCTACATCAAAGGAAGCTTTGCTATGAAACAACAAAGTGTTAAGAATATCGTGGATTTTTTTTTTTTTTCAGTTTTATAAATAGTTCCCAAACATGGAGTTTCAGAATAGTCTCTGTCCACACATAAGGTAAAATATCGTTAATATCAGTTGCAATAAATGTTCTGTCAAAATTATGATCTGTATTATTATAACACGGGCAGTGGTGGTAAAGGTGTTGGATCACGAATCCCAAGGTTGGGGGTTTAACGGGTTGTCACTGTCCCCCCAGTGCACTAACCTGGGTTATCAAAGGCCAGCCATGTCTCTCACTGCCTATGGTCTGAGGTTCATGTAAAAGAACCATTGCTGGCTTTCGACAAGAGTAGCTGCATAACCGTCAGCATGTTTCTGCCCTGCGATGGCCTGGCGAGCTGTCCAGGGTGTACTCTGCCCTCATCCGGCGTTTTCTGGGATGGGCGCCAACCTCCCTGTGACCCTAATTAGGATTAAGCGGTTACAGAAAATGAACTGAACGGAAAAGAAAAGCGTATATCAGTCAGTTATTAATATGAGTTATAATATTTCTGCCAAAAAGGCATACTGTACTATTTTCACTGTCTCCGTTCCAGTATTTAAAATACAATATTTAATTATAATTATAAAAGTGTGCCATTTTGAATATATCTTCAGTTTTTGTATAATTTTAGCAGAACAGAACAAGTAAAATATGCTTTTTAACCATCTGTCCAAACTCGTGGTTTGTAGTCCTCGATTATTTAACTGTTGCGCTGCTGTTTTTCTGTACTATGCAGATGCAGCGTGCTATGTTGTTTATATACAGACGCTCCCCGACTAACGTTTTTAATTGGTTTCGGACGGCCGAACGCAAGTTGAAAATGAACATAAGTTGTTAGTGACGTATGACGCTCATACTGTACTATACATCCATAAATACCATTATCGTATCTCATAAAATACCCCTTAATCAATTATTATAAACATAACATTATAAAATAATATCAAATATATCAAATAATATCAACATTAATTTCAAATAAATCACTTATTTATACTGAGGCACTGTACATGAAGCTTAAAACAGCCAATCAACGCTTACAATATGTGAGACGCTCAATACCGAAAGTAGTGTACTTGCTGTGGGTTATACAGACTTCCGGTCTTTCAAGTGCACAAGGGTGCCATTGAACTCGTTTAGAACACAGCCTGCACTGATGTGAATCCCAGCAAAGCGGAGAGTTCTTTCTTTTGTGTAAGTAAAGTAAGTAAACTTTATTCAAGAGATGCATACAAAGAACAAGTACAAATCCTAATGAATATTAATATAAAAATACAGAATTTTCTGAGTAGATCCTTCCGTAAGAGAGTGCTCAATACTTTTTCGTAGAGCAAATATAAGTAAAAATAAAAGGACAGGACAAAGACTTTCTATTGAAACTTAATTTTCACTACAGATCTGTTTCAAGGGGTGGTGAAACCATCCTTTCTCTTCAGGTGATTCTTCTGTAATCTAATAACACACACACACACACACACACACACACACACACACACACACACACACACACACTCAGTCTGTAGTTTGTAAACAATGAATGCAGCATCATTGCGTCATTACGTTAGCATACTACGTAGGTACATCTAAACTCAAAATTTGACTTTAAAAAACCCCCCCATAAAATAGAAAAAAAACGGATGAACGCAAGTCGGGGAGCGTCTGTATATATGTGTATATATGTGTGTGTGTGTGTGTGTGTGTACATATATATATGAGACACACCCAGCAGTATCTCATCTAATGAATGTCCTTTGTAATGAATTTTCCATGATATGAGCTTTGATCCCACCAAAAATCTGCCCCATCCAAGGAGCAAGATTTTGATTTACGAGCTCTGCTGGGGAAATTCTTTTCCGGGCCGATTCGCCTTGTATTCTTCTGCGTGTATTCCGCCGCACTCCGAGAACACCATGTGCAGCACTTCTCAATTATTTTCTGTGATACCTCCTCTAGGAAGAAAAAAAACAACCCTCCTCATTTCGCGCCTCACAACTATAAATAGTGTTTACTGCACTTCATATCGTTTGCTCTGTGCTCTTTCCCTACACCATAGCACGACAATGAGAGTGCCACTGCCAACGACTGTAGTGGCTGCGTTATTACACTTAATTCTAGTACAGTATGCATCACCTTCTGCCTTCCCACGTGACATCTTTGCTGCAGTCGATGATTGGAAGGGTTAGTTGGCTTATTGTTTATTCTTGTTTCATTATTATTTATTATTAATGTTAATGTACATGTATTATTATTATTATTATGAAAAATTTGTTGTTTTTATGTTTATCTTTAAGGTCAAATATACGTGTTTGTGGAAGGTTATATGAGTTTGGGAGAGGCCTGGGACAAATTAACTGGTTTTCAGTTATTTCTTATGGAAATAATTGTTTCATCTAATGAACTTTTCGGCTTACGAGCTCACCCTTGGAACGGATTAAATTCGTTAGCTGAGGTATCTGTGTGTCTTTGTGTGTGTGTATATATATATATATATATATATATATATATATATATATATATATATATATATATATAATGGTGTGTGTATGTATGTATGTATGTGTGTGTGTGTGTGTGTATATATATATATATATATATATATATATATATATATATATATATATATAGTTGGCCCTCTACTTACGAAATTAATTACTTTTTTGTAACCTGGAGTTTTCGTAAGTAGAGATGCATTTTACATGTAAAATGTGTGATTCGTTCCACGGCTCCCAATACTACCCCCTAAACCCCTTAAAAAGTATAAAAGTATACTTCAATATCGTACCAATGGTAGATGGGTTTGGCCATATTCCTTTGCGATATCACTTGAGCCCGTTCTTTCTTCTCACTCACACCGGAAATCAAACACACGCACGTGTTGACCATGTCTTCTTAGCAGAGTTATAATCTTACAAATTTTTATGAAAGGTTAAAAGTCAGAGTCAAGAAATAAACCATGAATCCACAGTAACTCTGTCCTTTTTACGAAAAGCATTACGGTAGATGCAGCTCCATAATAGCCAATGGGAGGTAGCTGCGTCATCCCTCCTAGCCAATGGGAGGCCAGCGGGGTGGGATGTTTGGAGATAGCCAATGGGGGGTAGCTGCGTCATCCCTCCTAGCCAATGGAAGGGGCAGGATGTTTGAACATCATTGATGGGAGAGCAGCTCGTGCATTGTTTGAATGGCACGTTTGAATTTTTGAGATGGCGCTTTCATAACGTGAACTTGTTTCGTATCCAGAGACAAAAATTTTTAAGAAAATGTGTTTCATAACCTGAATTTTTCGTTTGGTGAGACTTTCGTAAAGTGAGGTACCACTGTGAGTGTGTGTGTGTGTGTATATTTTTTCTTTCACAACAGCCAATCAAATTTACTGTAACATTTATTAGTCTCGTTAGTCTCGCTTTTTCATTGGAATATTTATAAATACGGTTGGTTCTAACCAATCTACAGCTGTTGTTATGCTATGTAGTGAAAGCCATGATCACGACTTGCCGCTTTTTCGAGTACAATGTCATGAGCCGCCATAGCGGCTCCCTGCAGTGTAACAATTAATAAAATTAAGGGAAAATTGTCATTCTTTCATGTTACATTAAAATCGTACACATGATAATTCTGTAAATGTCTGGACTGTAAATGCTTTTCTCATATGATGAAATTTTGTTTTTTTTTCAGGATGCAGAAGAGGCTGTGAAAATTGCACAAGAAATCGGTATGTAACAGCGAAGCGCTTTTGATGGTTCCAGGACATTTGCTCACAGGACAAATGCTTGCAAGACAAATGCTCACAACCTTAATAAAAAAACAGACATTTGCTCACAACATAAAAAAATTTGTTCAATTTTAACCCTAACCCTAATGTATAATGAGTTAATTTAGCATTATGCATTTATAAGAATAATGAATTTTTATAACACATTGTGATCTTTTTGTATTATGCATTTATTCGAACAAAGAAAAAAAGATGTGAGCAAATGTCTGCCTTTTCCATTAAGGTTGTGAGCATTTGTCCTGTGAGCAAATGTCCGCACATCGCTTTTGACAACGGATCTCTGTATTAGTTACTTGTTAATATCTTAGGATACGACAAAATAAATCATGATTCCCTGCAGATATGATTGTTTCTGTCAGGGAAAGATTCATTATAGACATGCTGTAGTATAATTCTTCTGTGTATTTAATAACATCATTAAAGGGTTTATTCTTTTCGGCTCTGTGTTTCTTCACGTTGACCTGTTATCAGTCAGCATTGCTTTGTAATTTTAACTTTTCTCTTTAATGGAGGACTTGATTGAAAAAATAAAATGAGCCAAGATTCCTATTGTAATCCATCAATGTCTGCTGTCCACAGATGATTAATATGGCTAATAATGCTAAAATTGCTAATTTGAACCCCAAACACTGTCGGGTTCTTTCGCGGAGTTCTGAATGAGACTCAGCGATATGGTCTGAAGGTTCGCTTACAACTGGTTTCACTGCTCACACTACAAGACTTTTATCAATTGTGATCTGTTGTTATCTCGGACGAGACGTGTACTCTGGGAGAGATGCTCTCTGAAGTGTATCTGATCCCTAAATTCAACTCGGTCTTGTAAATAAACGTGTGAACTGACTATCTGATATTCGTGGCTCGAGCTGTGGGAGCTCCTTCTGCCCTTTTTATATTGAAATAAAAAGAAGTGCTTGTGTTGTGGATGATGAGGATTGCTTGTTCTGCCAAGAGTAGCATTATAGTGTCAAAAAGTATTTAATACGGTGTGCTTTCAAAGGTTTTTTTTTTTTTTTTTTTTTTTTTTTTTTTTAAGATTATAGTTCTTACATTTCCCACTAGTTTTATTACAATAATAGATTGATGCTGGAGCTGGATTCAGGAATCTGCTGTGCATGACAGCACATACATTTGGGGGCGGGACTTTCACTGGTATATCTTGGTACTGTTTTTGCTGATATTTGCATCATGTTGATGTTTGATTTTGATATACTGTATTAGTCTGTATAGTGTATTCCATAAAGGAAATTATTTTCTCTGCATTTAACCCATCCAAATTGAACACACATATACTCACACATGCACACACACACACACACACACCTAAAGAGAAGTTAGGTGTTAGGTGCCTTGCTCAGGGGCACTTCAGCTATTTTTGTGGAGTAGAAGGTGCTGCTCGTATGGTTTAGAGACAGTGGCCCTGGGGAAAAGACAGGAGGCAGAGCTGGAGGTAGCAGAGATGAAAATGTTGAGGTTCTCTTTGGGAGTAACGAGGATGGATAGGATTAGGAATGAGCACATCAGAGGGACAGCACATGTAAGATGTTTTGGAGACAAAGTCAGAGAGGCTAGATTGATTGGTTTGGACATGTACAGAGGAGGGATAGTGAGTATATTGGTAGTAGGATGCTGAGGCTGGAACTCCCAGGCAAAAGGCCTAGAGGAAGACCAAAGAGGTGATTCATGGATGTGGTGAAGGAGGACATGAAGGTCGTTGGTGTAGGAGAAGAAGATGCAAAGGATAGGGTGAGATGGAGGCAGATGATTCGCTGTGGCGACCCCTGAAGGGAAAAGTCGAAAGGAAAAGAAGAAGAAGGTGCTGCTCACTTTTTCACCGCCATATGTTTTTCCTCCTGGTTCGGGAATCAATTCTTTTTTTTTTTTGGACTTTTCGTCCCAAAGCTGCTTTTTGAAAATATTGGCATGGATATGAAAACTTGTGAACAGAAGCATAGTTTCAGAGCCACAACATTTGGCTGACCTTCACCTGGTTTTATTGTGTACCTGAAAATTGCAGCTACAGAGTCGTGATATTGGATGTATTTCTATAAGTTCCAGAGTTTGGTGTCATTTGTGCCATGTAGACCCTGTTGAAGGTTACTCAATGTTTAAAACGTGTGTATAGGTGTCTATAGGACAGAAAACTATCATTCACTACATTAACCTACAGAATTTGCTCCTGTGAGGCCAGTGGTCAGGGTGCTGGGCTCATTGAGAGGTCATGGGTTCAAATCCATGTATCGATTACCCCTTCTAGGTCCTGTGCTAAACAAGCAGACTTCATACACCATGCTTTGACTGATAAACTAAATTTCCATTCACAGAAAATCATTGCTTGAAGTTCCAAAGGGAAAATATTTTTTGGGTGAACTAACCCCCCAACCTCCCCTTTTTTGTCTCCTTCAGGTTACCCAGTTATGATCAAAGCATCTGCTGGTGGTGGAGGTAAAGGCATGAGGATCGCTTGGAACGATGAAGAGACCAGGTGAGAGGTTACTGTATAAACCTATAAAGTTGTTAGAATTCTTTATAGATGGCAAAGATTAACTTGATGCTAAATAAACAAAAGACACCAGGATGATGGAGAGCTTTTTCTTGGATGCTGTACGATGCATTACGCTGAATTCATGACCAAGTGGAAACTAAAGGCTTTTTGAGAAAGGAATGTCTTTGGGGTGAAACAGTACTGTGTGAATACAGACATTTGACTGACTGCTGCTTTCAGACGGGCTTTTCGGGAAGCCCTGACACCTTCCCTTTTATATTCCTCTGATTCTGGAGACAGTCTCTCTGATTTAAAAAAAAAAAAAAAAAAGTTCTCAGCAAAGGAGGACTCCTGTAATTGTGCTCTTATCTCTGAGGTGAAGCCGTGCTTTTGTTTGTGTTTCTAATTGGATTTTATCTCAAGTGGGACCAAAGGTGAGAGTGAGGTGAGAATAAATAGATTCTCAACTGATAAAAGAAAGCTTTGATGCAGCCATTGAGTTGACCTTTCAAGTTCTCAAGCTCTACTCCTACTGATCAATCAGAGGTGTTCAGAAACCCAACCGTCCATACACTGCATCATATTAGTCATAATGTTTTTCATATACTATTTATAAATAAAATAAAATATATATTAAAAAAAAAAATATATATATATATATAAATATATATATATATATAAATATATAATAAAATAGTGTGTGTGTATGTATGTATGTAGATCATTAAAGTTGGAGCGGTGTGAAAACTTTTGATTTGTTTTGTGTCCTTAGGGAAGGGTTTCGTTTTTCCTCCCAGGAGGCTGCATCCAGTTTTGGCGACGATCGTCTCCTTATTGAGAAGTATATTGATAATCCTAGGCACATCGAGATCCAGGTAACTTTGTGTGATTAGCTTGCAATTAATGTCCCCCACCATCTTTAATACAAACTGGATTAAAAAAAAAAAATTGGGATATTATACAAATTGTGAAAAAAAAAAAAAAAAACTGAATGCGATGATGTCGAAGTGCCAAATTTCACTATTTTAATTCGAATAAAACATAGATGACAGGGTCAAAAGTTTAAACTGTGAAAATTTATAATTTTAAAGGAAAAATATGTTGATTTTAAATTTCATGGTGTTAACTAATCTCAAAAAAGTTGGGACAGGTAGCAATAAGAGGCTTGAAAGTTCAATTGCTCTTATAACAAGCAGCTGGAAGACCAATTACCACTAATGAGGTCCACTGGCAACATGACTGAGTACAAAAAGAGCTTCTCAGAGTAGCAGTGTCCCTCAGAAGTGAAGATGGGTAGAGGGTCACCAATTCCCCCAATGTTGCGCAGAAAGATAGTGGCGCAATATCAGAAAGGTGTTTCCCAGTGAAAAATTGCAGAGTTTGAAGTTATCATCATCTACTGGTTGCATGAGTGCATGTGGCATGGGCAGCTTGCACATCTGGAAAGGCACCGTCAATGCACAAAGGTATATTCAGGTTCTAGAACAACATACCGTATTCGACGTGATAAGCGCCCAGGGCGCTTAAAAAATTGGAGCAGGTGGGCGTTTATTAAGATGCTACCAGCAGAGTGGAATGGTAATTGTTACTTATTACCATCGAGGAGGAAAACTCGAATGTCAACTTTAGCACATAGCAAGTTGAACTAATCAACAGGCACATAAACAAAAGCACAATGGCTATCTTTAAATTTATGAAGTTAGTGAGCAGGAGAATTGATTATTGGAGCAGGGTGCTTATTACATCGAACACGGTATGCTCTCATCCAGCCATCATCTCTTTCAGAGAAGACCTTGAACTTTTTAATATGCTAATGGAAGACCACATGCAGCTTAATTACAACATGATGGCTGCGTAGGAAAAGGATCTGTGTATTGAAATGGCCAGCCTGCAGTCCAGACTTTCACCTATGGAGAACATTTCCTGCGTCTTAAAGAGGAAGGTGACAGTTGAACAGTTAGAGGTCTGTACTAGACAAGAATGGGACAACATTCCTATTTCGAAACTTGAGAAACTTGTCTCCTCAATCTCCAGATGTTTGTAGACTCTTCTGTCAGGATGTGGTTTGAAGGTTTCTTTTCACATGGCCGGCGTGTCGAGAGTTACACTTTTGAGCAGCTGTCATAACATTAGCCTTGATTTTTTAAATTAATTAATTAATTTTTTTGTGTTCCAGTTTTGCTGGTTTTCTGTGTATTCCATCTGCTTGATGTTTTTTTATTTGATTTGTGCTATTTTAGTTTATACTTTATTAGCCGTCAGGCTTACTTTACTTAGCATGCTATTACATTTCATGTTCTTTTATGTTCTTTTTGTTATGGTCTGTGTTTTGGGGGGACTTTGATTTTGATGGCTGTTCTCTAACTCTAACTGTCCGCTTCGGCTCAGGGTCATGGCTGAGCTGCTCCTTGGCTCACACCTGAATTTCACCCTTCTCATCTACTCTCAATAAACACAAGCATGCTCACCTCTGCGCCAGAGGATTAACTCACATCATGTCCCTGCCTGTTTGTACTGTAACGCTCTCTAACACTAAAACTCTGTTTTGAAAACTACAGTGCTGTACGTTTTAAGGAAAATGGCTCTTTTATTATATAATTCAAACGTGCCAATCAAAATTTCACACAATGCGCAAGTTGCTCTCTCATTGGCTGATCCATTGGCGACCATCAAAATCCGTGAAGTAGGATCACCCCTCCACCCTCACCCCTACACACCTCGACTGACGTGTACGTACATGTATATGTGTATGTCTGTCTTCCTTTCGGCTTTTTCCCTTTTACTAGGGAGTCACCACAGCGAATCATCTGATTCGCACGTTTGATTTGGCAGAGGTTTTTACGTCGGATGCCCTTCCTGTCACAACCCTTTTTAGCAAGGGACAGAAACACGCTGACGGCTTTGCAGCTACTCTTTACGAAAGTCAGCAATGGTTCTTTTACATGCCTCACACCATAGACAGTGACAGACATGGCCCGCCTTTGATAACCCAGTTAGCTGCACTGGGGGGGACAGTGACAACCTTGTGAAGATTGGGACTCGAACCCCCAACCTTTTGGATCAGCGATACAGCGCCCTATACCACTAGACCACCACTGCCCCTACATGTATATCTGTATATAATATCACTAAATACATATTCAATGCTATAAATGCTTGTAATAACAATTAAACATTAAAAACCATAAAATATATACAGATGCTCCCCAACTTGCCAATATTCGTTTGGCAAACATCTGGAGATACGAACAGGTCTGTTTGAGGTTGAAAATGAAATGAAATTGAAGAACAAGTAGTAATAGACATGGAATAAAATCTACAGAAAGATATATCATAAATAGAAGTATAAAATATGATTAAACATTATCCTGAGGTACAATTAATACTAGGCTCCCGCAGAGGGGTGTGTGGCTGATAGGTGCTTTACACCTGATGTCCTGGAAGAGAAGCAGAACGATACTTTTCTGAACTTCTGCCAAAAGTTTCAAAGAAGAAACAAATTGACTCCAGTATTATAATGAACTGGATAAGAGTGAAACTCTCTGTAAATCTGATCAGATCCGCTGTGCTGTGCTTGAGAGGAACCAGGAGTTTAAACACGGGACATAATGATATTGATAATGTACAGATGATTATGTGGAGAGAGAGACAGAGAGAGAGAGAGAGAGATTGTATACAGTACAAACTCATATAGGTTACTTATACAAGGTTTAAACATATGTTCCCCTTTAAAGAATGCCCTGTAATGACTTACAAGCAAATTCATCTAAGAACGGCCGTCCTGAACCGAACTTGTTAGTAAGCTGGGGAGCGTCTGTACACACATACAGATGGTATGAAGTAGATGACATATATACATACGTACGCGCGCAAATACGCGTGCTCACACAAATGCCAAAATGTATCCAGGTTTGATGTAAGATTTTGGGTTGTTTTTTTGTTTTGTGTTTGTTTAGGTTTTTGGGTGTTTTTTTTTTTTTTTTTTTTTTGCATAATTTACCTTGTTTTTGTGATATTTTCCATAACTTTAACACCTATTCTTCCTTAATTTCCTCATTTTTTTAATTCGATCAGTATTTATTTGTTTATTTTTTAAAAGCCGCGATGCACTGAAGCCGCATTGATTGAAGCGCTAAGTAGCGAGGGATCCCTGTAGTAAATAAGCAGGGCGCTGCACACTGGTCCATGCGAAATGCACCAATCAGCGTGCACGTACTGTTGTCGCATATATTTAAGGAAAGTATTTTGTATGGAGTAGACGTTTTACAATTTTTAAATGTACTACAATGTAACTCCAGTGGAAAACCACCTACCATCATAAAGAGTCAAGAGGAAATGTGTGGACATTTATTTACTTATTTATTTATTTGTTTGTTTTTGGTGCCAGGCTGTACTTTTGAAACCATTAATATTTAGCATCAACAACTTTTATCCAAACCCTGGTTTTATTCACTTCTTTTGTGTCTGTAGGTCTTGGCTGATAAACATGGGAATGCTCTGTGGCTGAACGAGAGAGAGTGCTCCATCCAGAGACGCAACCAGAAAGTGGTGGAGGAGGCACCCAGGTAGGTGTATGTGTTGTGTTGGAGGTTTGGTGTTACAATTGGCCTGATGATTTTTTTAAACCATCAAGTGCTGCATTACTCGTACTTCAATTTGTCTGGTTTTTTGTACTTGATTAATATTGACAGCAGTTAAGGGTGGATCCAGCTGCAGTGTGAATTCCTGATTGGTTAGCCACATTATCCCATACTGTGGTTAATATCATGCCAAATCTTATAATGCAAAAACAAAGTGCAGTGTGGATGTGTGTTTTTTTTTTTTTTTTTTGCTCGTTTATTTGTCAGAAGCACAAAAATGTACAGAAGTGCTGAATTATGCTAGTTACTGCTTTTACTTTATCAGTGTAACGATTCCAGTCAGTGCTGAATTAAGGTGCGTGTGTGTGCTTGTGTGTGCGTGTGCGTGTGTGTGTGCGCGTGCAGTACATTTCTAGACCCGGACACTCGACGTGCGATGGGAGAGCAGGCTGTGTCTCTTGCTAAAGCTGTTCAATACTCCTCTGCAGGCACTGTTGAGTTTCTGGTTGATTCTAAGAAGAACTTTTACTTTCTAGAGATGAACACCCGCCTCCAGGTGTGTTAGGGCTTCTGCAGCATGTGCATACACTCAGAGCTTGTCTAGCTGTATAGTTATTTGAAAGAGCGTCTTTATGTAAATAGAAAGTGCATTTAATTTGATTTATTATGAGCAGGAAAATCTTAAGAGCGGTCTTGATATGAGGGGTGTGGTACTTGTGTGTTCGTATTTTGTGTTAGGTGGAACACCCCATCACTGAGTGCATCACAGGGCTGGACCTGGTGCAACAGATGATCCGAGTTGCTAAGGGTTATGAGCTCAAGCACAAGCAGGAAGACATCCCTATTAATGGTTGGGCCATTGAGAGCAGAGTGTACGCTGAGGTAAACAAACCAACCACACCTCCTTTACTGTGATAAGTACTTAGGCCACACTTTCTTTCATGGGATTGGCTTATGTAGACCATGCATCCTATTACTGAGAATAACAAGTACATAGGCCAAACTGCCTTCAGCATGTTCCCGATACTGAGATTGAGAGGCCAGACTTTGGGACTGTCAGAGACACAGGCCAGACTTTTTTCTCTGGGAGTGACAGGTATACATATGCCACGCTTCCTTCATTGGGAGTGACATCTACATCGGCCATGCCTCTTCCTCTGGATCTGATTAATACAGTAGCCACACGCCTTTCGTTCAGTGTAACCTTTTAATTCACCATCAGCAGACAGCTTTTATTTTGTACACACACACGCACACACACACACACACACACACACACACACACACACACACACACACACACACACTGAATCCTGAATACTTGGCCCTGTGTGTTGATTCATACCTTATTTTATTATACTGTGTGTATTGCTTGTAGTTTGGACCTGTAGAAAAGGATTAGCACTTAGTGAAATGA
>CM045744.1:29316475-29406475 GCA_024760905.1 Plotosus lineatus | reverse complement strand
CACTGCAGATAAGCACGTTCAGAATAAGCACGTTCACTGTCCATCATGTATTGATCTCTCTCTCTCTCTCTCTCTCTCTCTCTCTCTCTCTCTCTCTCTCTCTTTCTTTCTCTCACAGGTGTGACCCATAACATTCCTCTGCTAAGGGAAATCATCATCCACCCATCTTTCATCTCAGGTGACATCACCACCAACTTCCTGCCTGAGGTTTACCCCGATGGGTTCAAAGGGCACACGCTGACAGCCGATGAGCGGAGCGAGCTCTTGGCTGCAGCCTCTGCTCTCTATGTAGCTGCACAGCTTCGTTCACAAAGGTTCCTGGGACAGCAGAGGTGAGCAGTGACAGGAAGTGACCTATTACTGAAGAGTATCTTCATTTTAGAGTCCCCTGCGACAAAACAGAAAATTCTGACCACACCCATGCAACGAATTTCATCAAATATTTCAGTCAGACACTGCCTGAACTGTGTCCCAGAGATGATTTGATTTTGGAATGCCATGGCCAAAGATAAAGTTGCTTCTGATGTCAACAGTGCGGATAGACATGACGTCACTGTGAAACTCTCAAATAATAGTTATGGACCAGTTACCTATTGACCTTGAGGAACTCTGAAAGGTCAAACTTAAGACGACTTATAAATCTCTCAATTTTTTTTTTTTGATATTTTCTTTGCGTCCATATACTATAGAACATCTCATAAGATGATCTCATGGGTAATTAAAACCACTACCCATGCAAAAACACTTTTTTAATTGCTTCCTGATTAAAATTAAATAAAATGGTTACAACAGGGTAAAAAAATTAGGAAAAAGTTTCTCAAGATTAAAGCATTAAAATTCATGACAGTTAAATTCTGCATTCTGATTGGTCGAGAAATATTTTCTATTATTTTGTTATCATTAATGACCGGAGGAGGGTGTGGTGTGGTGGTGCCTGGGAAGATACTTTGAATATTACTTTCCAATAAGCACACATCTGAAGTATTTTATTATACAGGGATCCCTCGCTACTTCGCACTTCAATTCATGCGGCTTCAGTGTATGGCATTTTTTTTTTTTTTATTTAAATATTCAGTGATTAAAAAAATAAGAAAATTAAGTAAGAATGGGGGAAAAGTTGAGGAAAATGGTGCAAAAACAAGGCCAATTATGCAAAAAAAAACACCCTAAACAAACAAAAAAACAACCCAAAACCTTCCATCAAAACAAGTTACATTTTTGTGAGTTGCGTATTTGATTGCATGCACGTTTTTGTGTGTATTTATATTTTATTTACATCTTATGCATTAATTTTAATGTTAAATTGTTATTATAAGCATTTATAGCATTGAATGTGTATTTATTGATATTATATACACATATACATGTACGTGTACGTCAGTCAGATGGGTTTGGGAGGGGTGAACCTACTGCTCGCAATTTGTTGGTCGTGGAGGGATCTCAGTCCCAATTAACCGTGGAAAGTGAGGGATCCTTGTATATAATTTTACAGAAGTGTTAAGTTCATTAAAACAACACACATAGCACTTTTTATCCATTTATAGTCCCATTTAATGTTGTGTAACATCACGTGTTACTATTTTACTATGTTATACAGGCTAGAAATAGTTTCCTTCATTATATCTTTTTCTTTCTTTTGAAGACAGTGCAAGAGTTTGTCATTGTAGAGACAAAATCCTGTGTCCTGAAAACTGGAGACTACTTCAAAAAATACCAAAGGAAAAACTTTCTGCAATAAAAACTTAACGATGTCAGTTATTCTTTTTTTTCCTCTAGTACAATTAGAATTTACAGTCTATGTGTCCTCTATCCAAGTCCAATCAGAATCAAGCATTCAACAAATTCAACAGTGTACGGATGTAAACTTCCACCTACTTTATTAATCCCCAAGCACAAGCTTTCTGTACATCATCAAGCGTTGGCTTTGCTTGTATTACTTGAGCATGAACACTGTGCGAACAATCTATTCTGGTTCTGTCCTGAGAAGCAGCCCAGAGTCCTAATCGCTAATGTACTAGTCCTTCTCAAAAAATTAGCATATTGTGATAAAGTTCATTATTTTCTGTAATGTACTGATAAAAATTAAACTTTCATATATTTTAGATTCATTGAACACCAACTGAAATATTTCAGGTCTTTTATTGTTTTAATACTGATGATTTTGGCATACAGCTCATGAAAACCCAAAATTCCTATCTCAAAAAATTAGCATATCATGTTCAGGTAGTCTAAACGAGCTATTAACCTAATCATCTGAATCAACCAATTAACTCTAAACACCTGCAAAAGATTCCTGAGGCTTTTAAAAACTCCCAGCCTGGTTCATTACTCAAAACCGCAATCATGGGTAAGACTGCCGACCTGACTGCTGTCCAGAAGGCCATCATTGACACCCTCAAGCAAGAGGGTAAGACACCGAAAGAAATCTCTGAGTGAATAGGCTGTTCCCAGAGTGCTGTATCAAGACACCTCAGTGGGACGTCTGTGGGAAGGAAAAAATGTGGCAGGAAACGCTGCACAACCAGAAGGGGTGACCGGACCCTGAGGAAGATTGTGGAGAAGGGCCGATTCCAGACCTTGCGGGACCTGTGGAAGCAGTGGACTGGGCTACAGGTGCCGCATTCCCCAGGTCAAGCCACTTTTGAACCAGAAACAGCGGCAGAAGCGCCTGACCTGGGCTACAGAGAAGCAGCACTGGACTGTTGCTCAGTGGTCCAAAGTACTTTTTTCGAATGAAAGCAAATTTTGCATGTCATTCGGAAATCAAGGTGCCAGAGTCTGGAGGAAGACTGGGGAGAAGGAAATGCCAAAATGCCTGAAGTCCAGTGTCAAGTACCCACAGTCAGTGATGGTCTGGGGTGCCATGTCAGCTGCTGGTGTTGGTCCACTGTGTTTTATCAAGGGCAGAGTCAATGCAGCTCGCTATCAGGAGATTTTGGAGCACTTCATGCTTCCATCTGCTGAAAAGCTTTATGGAGATGAAGATTTCATTTTTCAGCACGACCTGGCACCTGCTCACAGTGCCAAAACCACTGCTAAATGGTTTACTGACCATGCTATTACTGTGCTCAATTGGCCTGCCAACTTTCCTGACCTGAAGCCCATAGAGAATCTGTGGGATATTGTGAAGAGAAAGTTGAGAGACACCAGACCCAACACTGTGGATGAGCTTAAGGTCCCTATCGAAGCATCCTGGGCCTCCATAACACCTCAGCAGTGCCACACCGCATTGAAGCAGTCATTTCTGCAAAAGGATTCCCGACCAAGTATTGAGTGCATAACTGAACATAATTATTTGAAGATTGACTTTTTCTGTATTAAAAACACTTTTTTTTTGGTCGGATGAAATATGCTAATTTTTTGAGAGAGGAATTTTGGGTTTTCTTGAGCGGTATACCAAAATCATCAGTATTAAAACAATAAAAGACTTGAAATATTTCAGTTGGTGTGCAATGAATCTAAAATATATGACAGTTTGATTTTTATCAGTATCAGAAAATAATGAACTTTATCACAATATGCTAATTTTTTGAGAAGGACTAGTAGATAAAAATGTAAACAGTGACACTGTGCATGTTAGTAACTCGACTAAAAGTTTTATTTTCTCAGAGATCTGTGGCACTGGCCAAAAAACACATGCTCCACCAAACCATCTGTGCAAACATCTCCTGCTCCCCTGCCTCCACTTTTTTTTTGATTGCTTTCTAAAGTTATTCGTGTGTGTGTGTGTGTGTGTATGTGTGTGTGGAGGAGAGAGAGAGAGAGAGTTTGTGTGTGTGTGTGTGTGTGTGTGTGTGTGTGTGTGTCAGAGAAGCTCTCTTTTTAGAAGACAGCCCACCACAGTGGAAAAATCTCTCCCACTAATTGATTTACTTTAGCTCTTGTAACAAAGCAGCTGTCAATCAAACAATGCTGTGTGTGTGTGTGTGTGTTGTAAGTCTACATTTGTCCAGAATCAGTAAGGTTGCTGTTCTGAAAGCAGGAAGTCAGGGAGGAAGGATTAGGCAGGGGATAGATACTTTTTCCCCTTTTTTGCCTCTTGCTCCTTTTGTTCTTAAGATACAGTGAAAGTATGTCTTCATCTGTGACTTTGTGTTATTTCCATGCTGGTCCGACTCGCAGGAGAATCTTACAATGTTTGAACTTATTTAGCACATTTTAAAGAAAATTAAACCCAGACTTAATAATGCTTGCTTATCTTTTTTTTGTATATTTTTATTCAAGTGTGCAGTTTCATTAATTTTTTTGTGTGTAGAAAATATAAAAACGACTGATTACATTATGTGGAAAGTAGCAAAAAGTTACGTGATCACCCTAACTTTTCCCTATTAATACAGAACTAATCTGCACATAAATGCATGGTGGGCTATTCTTTTCTTTTATAAGTACAGTAGATGTTTGATTTGTATTTGTGCCTTTTTTATTTTATTGAGAAGTTCACTAGTTTATACCCAATTTGTCAGTTTAATATCTGTATACTGTTATTATTACCATTAACTTATTCTCATGATCTCCTATTCGTCCCCTTTTGCCACTACACTTCTTGCCTGTGTTCATTTATTTGTTCAGAAAAGTAAACATAGAAGCTCCCCTGGGATCTAGACATCTGTTCTGGGATTCATTATGAAAGTTACTTCCTGTTATCCAGAATGAATAGTTATTGCCACATGAGAGATTATGTCAAACCCATGACTGTATAATTTTGCTTATATATATATATATATATATATATATATATATATATATATATATATATATATATATATATAAAATGTGTGTGTGTGTGTGTGTGTGTGTGTGTGTGTGTTTTTTTAAGAGTCCCTAACACTGTTAAGGAAAGAAAAAGCTGGGAACTATGTGTGCAGTTGGAGAAAGGAAGTCACATGTTGTGTGTAACCCGTTCTGGATCCAAATACACCGTGAGTGCACTCCCCTCCCCTCTGGTGCCCCTTTTTACTGATTTGTTTCTCTTGCAGGTTTTATTAAATGCTGTGCAGCCTATTAAAATTGAAATATTATATCCATACAAACACAATGGGATCACAAGCTTTATTTATTTGTATTGTTTATGTGATAAGCACTGTGGTGATGCTGTTTTATAACTATAGCGCTGATGTTCATTCTTGGTGCAATACAAGTCACAGGTTTGTATTAATGCACCTGTTCTAATTCCGTGTTGTTTCTTTACTAAAATATTACATTTGCACAACTGTGCATTTCTGTGTGGAGTTTGCATGTTCTTCCTATTCTTGTATAGATTTTCTCTGGGTACTCCGATTACCTCCCACAGTCTAAAGACATGCACATTATGCTAATTGACTGTGTCAAGTTGCTTCTAAGTGTAATGATTGTGTGTCTATGTTTGCCCTGTGATGGTCTAGGGGGCTGTTTAGTGTGTGCCCGCCTTTGCCCAGTGTTGGCTAATATGGGCTTCAGCCTCCTCATGACCTTAGTAGGGCAGTGACGGCTTAGTGGTTAAGGTGATGGGGTGCTGAACCGAACATTCAACGAAGTGGTTCAATTCACACTGTCACCTCTGATGGACCCTTAAGAAAGGGCCTTAACCTTCAATTGTTTAGTTGTTTTCAAAAAAAATTGTAAGTTGCTCTGGATAAAATCTGCCAAATGCTGTAAATGAATCCGTTAAAACCTACTACAGCAAACAATGAGCTAAGAGGCTCTCAGTGAGAGAAGCAACCGAGGGAACAGAGGTTATAGCTGTTATTCTGCAAGTGATAACAGGAATAAGCTTTTTCATTTGTGATGGACAGAAACAAGTTTAAGAAATGTCTTGACCAGTCAATTTCAGGAAAAGCATTTTAAATTTAAACATTTTATTACGGATGAGCTGGTGAATGTAGCAATTAAAGAATAAGTATAAAACCGAATTCACTGTCCGAAACGGATGATGCATCTATCACGAGAATATCTGTATCCAAGGTCGATGACACTGGAGCCGTTGAAGTCTGACTGTTGTTTTTGTCCAAGACGATATCTTAGTCTTCTATAACAAGCTAATAATCCCTTTGTAGAAATCCGGTGATGATTTGTATGGTCCGCCAGCAATGATTAACCGACGATTGGCAGCAGTGTCTAGACTTCGTAACTTACAGAATATTCCACACTTCTCTTAAAGATTCCCCAAGTCAATGGCTGCAGTCCTTGAATGTTCTCAATCATTCAGGGTTTCTGGCTCGTTCCTTTCGTTCTACAATATTGTTTATATACAAATACATTTTCAGCACAAATAAGGTGCTTTTTAAACATTTGTTTGCTGTTTTTATTTACCGATTTATCTATTTTCACTCATCTGTTTATTTATTTATTGTGGATTGTGTATATTGAGGTTTGTGTATAGTTGAGCTACATAAATGGCTTGTTTTTAACCTTCCCGAATTTTCCCATGCCACACCACTGCTACAATGTCTCCACTGGCTTCCTGTAGCTGTTCCCATTCGATTTAAAACACTAATGCTTGCCTACAAAGCCAAAGATGGATCTGTGCCTTCCCACCTCACAGCACTTATCACACCTCGCACTGCACCGTGTTCTCTCAGATCCTCAAGCACTGCGCGACTGATCCCTCCCTCAACAAAGGGACAAGGCAAAAATGCATCAAAACTCATCTCTATTCGGGCTGCAAGGTGGTGGAAAGAACTTCCTCTGAACATTCGGACAGCTTCCACCCATCCATCCAATCTTCTGTCTATCCGTCATAACTCATCCACGACATCTATACATCACAGTGGTGCTGTAGTAACACTTGTACGGGATGTAGCAGTGCTGTAGTAATGCGTGTGCACGATGTAGTGGTGCTTTAGTAACGCGTGTGCGTGATGTAGTGGTGCTTTAGTAACGCGTGTGTGCGATGTAGTGGTGCTGTAATAACGCGTGTGTGCGATGTAGTGGTGCTGTAATAAATAACGTATGAGGGGGATGTAGTGGTGCTGTAGTAATGTGTGTGTGTGTGATGTAGAGGTGCTGTAATAACGCATGAGGGGGATGTAGTGGCGCTCTAGTAACGTGTGCGCGATGTAGTGGTGCTGTAGTAATGCGTGTGTGTGATGTAGAGGTGCTGTAATAACGCATGAGGGGGATGGAGGGGTGCTGTAGTAACGCGTGTGTGCGATGTAGAGGTGCTGTAATAACACGTGCGCGTGATGTAGTGCTTTAGTTTCTCATCTATTTTTCTTCATCTTCTCTTTTTCTTTCTAAATTTACATCTTTCTGTTATTCAACTTTTTTCTTTCCCTATTTCTTTCTTTCTATTGTCTTTCATCTTTTCTTTACCTCTTTAGTCTGTCATTGTGTTCTTTGTATTGTTGTTTTGTCTTTTTGTTTCCATTTGCATTTGTCTTCATCATTTGTGGCTTATTCCTTTTTTCTTTCTATCAATTTCTTTCCTTCTGTTTTTCAAATTTATAATTTGCCCCCTCATCCTGTCTATTCGATCAGCCGGAGAAGGAATAAGGGAGTGGCAATAGAACTTTGATATGTCACTCAGTCACTGTGTGTTTGCACACCTGTGAACATTCACTCCAAGATGCCTTCGGGAGGTCCATATGGATTGGGTGTTCAGAGCACTTGTGCTGATCTGGACTCATCACCCCATTGCCCATATAATCTGATTAAGTTGGGTTTACAGGGGACTTGGATCCTTGATCAGCTGTATGCAGTTGACCCATGTAAATGTCATTTCCGTCAAGCCCTACTATTTCTTCTGGCTGTGGACCAACACTCCTGCTCTCATGTCCATCAAAGTAGAGTGCAGAGAACTTTTCTGAGGTCAGATACCTGTATTGGTTGATGATCAATTTCCCTGATAGAGTTGCATAACTATTTCTGAAATTAATTGAACATTTTTTTTGTAAATTAATTTTGCAATCATGGTATTTATTTCAATTTTTAAAAATAAATTTAGTAGACAATTTAAAGGGAGCTTTAGCTTATTAATGTCAAGTTGAGTTGTAGTCGATTAATATGCTTCATCGTGCGATAATAAGCATCATAATCAAGAGGAAGGAATCCTGGGACGTGATCCCACCTCACCTCTCTTCTTTCAAGCCGTGTACCGAAGACTATGGCTGTAATGTTTGCCGCAGGACGGTACTTCAAACTCGAACCCCCTGCCTCTGAAGGCTTGGGGGTCTTGAGGGGTTTAGATGACCACTGACAGGGTAAGAGCTGTACTCTTGTTTAGACAAGTGGTTCTGGATTGAAAGGGAGCTCCCCCTCCTTTTTTCTTCGTGTTTTCAAGTTTGCTCTCCGTGTGTGAGAAGGTGCAGATGGGACAGGATTGGGTTTAAACCAGAGCTTCGGTCTGCACCCCCAGGCATCAGGTGGACTTGGGAGAATGTGCTTGTGCTCCAGCTGTCCATTATTCAAGCATTCCTTTGCGTCACACAATCTCACTAGGGCTTTTGGGATACATGTATTATTATTGTGTAACTTAATGAATATTTACGTAGTGTAAATAATTCCCAGGTTGGTTCAAACTTCAAAATAAGACTTGTTTGTATTACTATTTTTCTCATGGTGTAAAATAATATATTTTAATATTTTATTATATTATATTTTGTAATTTTTTTTATAAATACAGATTTTTTATTGTATTTGTTATAGGAATGTCCTGCACAAGGTACAGGGATCCCTACTGCTACTTCGTGCTTCAATTCATGCGGCTTCAGTGCATCGAGGTTTTTAAAAAATATTCATCGAATTAAAAAATAAGGAAATTAAGGAAGAATAGGGGAAAAAGTTAAGGAAAATGCTGCAAAAAAAACCAAACATAAACAAACAAATAAAAAACGATCCAAAACCCCCATCAAAACTACTTACATCGTTATGCGAGTTGCGCGTCTGTATGTGTGTATTTATATTTTATTTATATCTTAGGCATTGTTTTTGAATGCTTAATTGTTATTATAATTATTTATAGTGTTGAATATGTATTTATTGATATTATATACACATATACATGTAAGTATACATCAGTCGGGGGGGGGGGGGGGGTGTTGATCCTACTTTGTAGAATTCAGCGGATGGGGGAATCTCGGTCCCAATTAAAGTGAGGGATCTCTGTATATCCTGTGCATGGTCAACACCATGGTTTTTGAAAACATCACTATTTAACACATATATGCATTTTATATATATATATATATATATATATATATATATATATATATATATATATATATATATATATATATATATGAACAATAATTACTCATTTCTTAATTTTCATCCAATAACAAGGCACAAAAGTGCCTAAGAACTTTCAGGGTGAGTTTCCAAATCTGCCATTGACTTTTATTCGCGAACAATGTTGAAGTTTGTGTACACGTAATTCAGCAACATCACACAACCACAGAGAAACACTAGTGTTAATTTCCCACTATAGTCAACAGCATTAGTGTGTGAGATCATGACATGCAAGTGAGGGGATGGCTAATGAAACTGGAAGTTGGGAGATGTGAGTGACGGGTGAATGATGATAGTGCTGTACTTACCAAGTCAAGCAAAACTCTGGACGTACAGTAGCTGAATGTGTTTGAAGATATAATAATTTATGAATAATCAAGACTGATTTTACTGAATGTAATTAATTCTTTAAAAAAAAGTTCTACATAGCTGAAAAAGATTTTAAAATGAAATGTGCACACTGGATGTAATTATTTCCATTTCCTTCATCTTTTTTTGTATGCGATTTGAGTAAATCTTTCAAGAGTAAACTAGTCTCACCAGGAAGACATCAGTCTGCCTTAAGGTTATGTCACATGCCAACGATGGGATGAAATAATTTCTGTGTTCAGTCATTGAAACGGGCAGATGTGGCTTGTGCTTGGTTGAAGTAAAAATCTGCACAAACAGCGGCCCTTTGTGGATAAGATTGGTCATCCCTGATGTGTGATATACATCCTCTTTTTTTTTTTATTGTTCCTTGTTGTGTTCACATCTTGCACTTTTCCGATGGGCTGGCCATGTTTTATTCTCTAGCTGGTGCAAATTTGTCACATGATCCGTACTTTCTGAAAATAATGTCACAAGATTTTTTTTTTTGTCCACAAACTTTTTACAAGAAAAATTCAAGTCAGTAAGCTGTTATTCCTTTTGTTTGTTTGCTTGTTTGTTTGTTTACATTGCTCTTATATGAAGAGAAAACAATTATATCTCACACTTCAAAGCATTTTGATTGGTAATAATGGTCAGAACTTCATGTATTTAGTTGATTTTTTTCCATATAAATTCAGTTCATCAGTTCATTTTCTGTAACCGCTTAATCCTAATTAGGGTCGCGGGGAGGCTGGCGCCCATCCCAGCCAACTTCGGGCGAGGGCGGAGTACACCCTGGACAGCTCGCCAGGCCATCGCACATAGACAGTGAGAGACATGGCCGGCCTTTGATAACCCAGTTAGCTGCACTGGGGAGGACAGTGACAACCTTGTGGAGAGTGGGACTCGAACCCCCAATCTTTGGATCAGTGATCCAGCGCCCTATACCACTAGACCACCACTGCCACCACGTAATTTATGTCTTGTGCAGGACATGCCTGTATAATTAAAAAAAAGTCTTCGTTGAGAGGAAACATCAGAATGGAGAATTGTGGCTTGGTTAAGTTTAATGGACGGGTTTGAGGATTTTAGAAGCATCTGACGGGCAGTGGTGGCCTGGTGGTATAGGGAGCTGGATCGCTGATCCTAAGGTTGGGGGTTCGAGTCCCACTCTCATTAGGTTGTCACTGTCCCCCGAGTGCAGCTAACTGGGTTGTCAAAGGCTGGCCATGTCTCTCACTGTCTATGGTGAGAGGTTCATGTTAAAGAACCATTGATGACTTTCATAAAGAGAAGCTGCATAGCCGTTAGCGTGTTTCCGCCCTGTGATGGTTTGGCAAGCTGTCCAGGGTTTACTCTGCCCTCACTCGGAGTTGGCTGGGATGGGCACCAGCCTCCCCGCGACTCTAATTAGGATTAAGCGGTTACAGAAAATGAACTGAGAAGCACCTGGGACTTTATTGTATAACAATTCCCACAGAACTGTTTAAAAATATTCGAACTTCATGAGCAGACGATTTCATCAGGTTCCTCCTGTGTCAGCCCAGAACAGGAATCTGAGGCTCCTCTGAAAACAGGACACGAGAAGGTTAGGGAAGAAATCATCTGCTGTCCAGGTTGGTTTCCATGGGACATGTTTTTAAATGGGATTACAATTTTGACATTACATCCTAGTGATGGATTCAGTCTGTTTGCTCAAAAAAGTGAAAAGATTCACATTGAGCTCGTGGTGCTGCTGCTGGTGTTTTTTCTGTCTGGTTCTTCATCATCATCAGTTCATTTTCTGGTTCTTGTTCGGCTTAAATGCATATGAACAGTAAATGTGTTCAAGTCGAGTTTGAATTTGGGATTTAAAGGTGTTGTAGTGTGCGCACACATGCACGTATACACAGAGTAAGAATCAAATACCTGTAAGATACTGAATGTCATTCTGATACAACATGCTGACCTGCTGTGTGTGTGTGTGTGTGTGTGTGTGTGTGTGTGTGTGTGTGTGTGTAGGTGGAGATTGATGGAGAGAAAGTGGATGTGTCTGGAGAGTGGAATCTGGCTTCTACACTTCTGCCCCTTACTATTAACGGCAAGCACAGAGTTCTGCAGGTGAACACACACGCATGCGCACAACTGTCCTCACAGACATACAAAATTATTGTCACAGTTATGAATGCTTTCAGAAATAAACAAAACTCATTATTTCTCTGATTAAAAAATATTTTCAAACAAAATAATCTGTCACACAGTCAGTATTTAGTGTTGCTGTTTTTTTTTGTTGAACCTTTGGGTACAACATTTTGTACTGACTTTAAGTGAAGTTATCAACTAAACATCTAGAGCAAAGTTTGCACTTAAAATGCATAGTAATTTCTCTCATATCCTGTGTGTGTGTGTGTGTGTGTGTGTGTGTGTGTGTGTGTGTGTGCGTGTGTGTGCGTGAGTGATTACCTGTTTCTTGTTTCAGTGCTTATCACGTAACGCTGCAGGGGAGATCACACTGCAGTATCTGGGCACGTCAGTAAGTCACACTCCATTAATAGCACCTACACCAGGGAGTAAAATAAGCCACGAACGATCGTTTCGGTTACGCGTTGGGTACTGGGAACGAACTTTCATTGAATGGCAAACCCCAAAAATAATTAAAGAAAAATCACCACTGTTCTCATTTCTGTTGTTGGAGGTGTGTGACTGCTATTTATTTCCAAACCAACAACGCTGACAATATTGACGCCGGTTCGAGAAGTTTTCATAATGTCTGTAGCCAAGTGTCGGAAATGTCGGACTGTCATTACATAGTATTTTTGATGTTCACTTGTCGAGTCCCTTCCTCAATCTCAAAGCTGGTGAAAGGTACATATAAAAGCACTTTTATATATATATATATATATATATATATATATATATATAAAAGGTATCGGCAAGAATGAAAGGAAAAGTGTACAAGACGGTGATGAGGCCAGCGATGTTGTATGGTTTAGAAACAGTGGCGCTGGGGAAAAGACAGGAGGCAGAGCTGGAGGTAGCAGAGACGAAAATGTTGAGGTTCTCTTTGGGAGTAACGAGGATGGATAGGATCAGGAATGAGCACATCAGAGGGACAGCATATGTTAGATGTTTTAGAGACAAAGTCAGAAAGGCTAGATTGAGATGGTTTGGACATGTACAGAGGAGGGATAGCGACTATATTGGTAGTAGGATGCTGAGGTTGGAACTACCAGGCAGAAGGCCTAGAGGAAGACCAAAGAGACGATTCATGGACGTGGTGAAGGAGGACATGAAGGCAATTGGTGTAAGAGAAGAAGATAAAGAGTATAGGGTGAGATGGAGGCAAATGATTCGCTGTGGCGACCCCTGAAGGGAACATCCGAAAGGAAAATAAGAAGATATATAAAATGTACGTGTGTGTGTGTATATATGTATGTATGTATGTATGTGTGTGTGTGTGTGTGTATATATATATATATATATATATATATATATATATATATATATATATACATATATGTCTGTATGTATGTATGTATCTATGTGTGTGTGTATATATATATATATATATTTATATATTTATATATATATATATATATATATATATATACATACATATATACATACATACATATATATATATATATATATATATATATATATATATATATATATATATATATATATATATATATATATATAAATAATCTCAAATGTTTCGTTTTATCAGGAACCCATATGGTGGACTATTGTTATTAAATGACAAAAGTCTTATCTCATTATTCTAGATTAATGCTTAGAACATTTTCTGGAAGGAGTCTCCAGTGTAAGCACGTTGCAGCAGTAAGATTTCCACCATGAGAGTCTCCAGGCCAGAGGATTCAGTTGTAGGTTATGTATTGTGTATCTCTCTGGGGTGTATATCCTGTTCTTATGCACACCCACACATAACTCTCTGACAGTCAGTACTCTGTACATAGTACATCAAGCTCCCTGTCAGAGCCAGGTGTCCACAACACCTCCACAAATCATGGCATGCTACCCATGATGTCCCTTTCTGATCTGAACCAAACAATTACCGACATCGCGTCGAACCAGCTCGAGGCCTAAACAAACAAACAGTGTTCCAAACACGACATACAGGAAAAGTGCCGAAGTGCCGCGCATGTGTGTGCTCAGCATGTGGGCGACTCTTTAAAGATGCCGCTAGTTGTTAGCGGCTTGGCACAAAGCGCTAGCATGCTAAAGCACTACCCCCGGAGTGTTTTCCGTTCATTCTGTACAGTATGGGGTCACCCAGGCCACACTCATTGGCTTCTGACCGGTTCTCTGATGGGACAGGGGGAGCCTGCTGAGGTTTTAAGGTTTCCCCTGATCACACATGCTACCTCCACTCCCACTCAGGTGCCCGTGTGACCTCTGGAAGGATGGAAACAGCTGTAAAAGTCACTCAGTTTTCAAAAAAAGATTTCAATTCCTTTGTGCTTTCAGGGGCCACTCAGGATGTTTTTAGCCAAAATCGATTGGTGTTTTAACACTTGAGAAAAATCAGAGCAGATGCCGTATTTAGAAATGTGTGTGAATGTAAATCCGAGGTACTGTGCCGTGATTATCATCACAGGGGCCAACGGGGTCAGGATATTACCGTTATTTGACGGTGCGTTTTTTTTAACAGTATCGTGGTTTCTTTTTCGTGTGTGTAAGTAAACTTGCTGCATGAACCATTTTCTGCATTCTGCTGCAACACAGAACATCAGATGTATTCAGACATTATGATAATGAAGTGTTGTTTCAACCGTGACCCTGTGGTCATGTGGAGGTCTTTGACTTTATGACCTTGTGTGACCTTGTGACCTGTCATACAGGACGATTCAGGACTTCCTCAGTTGAATTTGTGGAAAATAGTGCACTTCCCTTCACTTCCGAACCTTCTGGATGTTTCTCCAAGAGCTGTGATTAATGAGAAAGTGACAAACTCACAGTTAAAATTAGTCTCATTAGAGCATGACATCACTGTGGCTGGGTGTGCGGTCTCCACACACACTCTCTCTCTCACACACACACACACACACACACACACACACACACACACACACATACACACACCGAGGATTTGGCTTCAACACAGATTAATGAAGACCATAAAAGAAGTGATCATTTCCTCAGAAGAACTCAATCTGAAGGAACCTAGCTTTAATAAAACAAATAGAAAGGTGTAATAACACACGACAGTAAATGTACACGTGTAATAAATGTGTCATTGAAAGAAATAAAGGCACACATTCATGATTAAGATCCAGATAAATATGTGGAAAGTGTATTTAAAAATTTAGTATAATACTTGTATATGTATACACATTCTTCTTTCTCTTCTTCTTCTTTTCCTTTCGGCTTTTCCCTTCAGGGGTCGCCACAGCGAATCATCTGCCTCCATCTCACCCTATCCTTTGCATCTTCTTCTCTTACACCAACGACCTTCATGTCGTCCTTTACCACATCCATAAATATCTTCTTTGGTCTTCCTCAGGCCTTTGCCTGGTAGTTCCAGCCTCAGCATCCTATTACCAATATACTCACTATCCCTCCTCTGTACATGTCCAAACCATCTCAATCTAGCCTCTCTGACTTTGTCTCCAAAACGTCTTACATGTGCTGTCCCTCTGACGTACTCATTCCTAATCCTATCCATCCTCAAGTTACTCCCAAAGAGAACCTCCAACATTTTCATCTCTGTGCTACCTCCAACTCTGCCTCCTGTCTTTCCCCAGGGCCACTGTTTCTAACCCATACAGCATCGTTGGCCTCAACACCGCTTTTGTACACTTTTCCTTTCATTTTTGCCGGTACCCTCCTATCACACATCACACTGGACACTTTTCTCCAACCATTCCAACCTGCCTGCACACGCTTCTTGACCTCTTTTCCACACTCGCCATTGCTCTGGATTGTTGAGCCTAAGTACTTAAAATCCTCCAGCTTTCTTATCTCTGCTCCTGTAATCTCACCGTTCCTCTTTGGTCCTTGGCATTCATGCACATGTACTCTGTCTTACTGAGGCTAATTCATTCCCTCCTTTCCAGGGCATACCTCCACCTCTCTAGATTTTCCTGCACTTGTTCTCTGCTCTCACTACAGATTACAATGTCATCTGCAAACATCATAGTCCATGGGGAATCTTGTCTAACCTCGTCTGTCAGCCTGTCCATCACCATAGCGAACAAGAAGGGGCTGAGAGCTGACCCTTGATGCAGTCCCACCTCCACCTTGAACTCTTCTGTCACACCGACAGCACACCTCACCACTGTCTTACATCTCTCATACATGTCCTGCACCACTCTAACATACTTCTCTGCCACTCCAGACTTCCTCATGCAATACCACAGTTCTTCTCTCGGCACCCTGTCATATGCTTTCTCCAGATCCACAAAGGCACAATGCAGCTCCGTCTGACCTTCTCTGTACTTCTCCATTAACATCCTCAAGGCAAACACTGCATCTGTGGTGCTCTTTCTGGGCATGAAACCAAACTGTTGTTCACAAATGCTGACTTCTGCCCTTAGTCTAGCTTCCACTATTCTTTCCCATAACTTCATCGTATGGCTCATCAAGTTTATCCCTCTGTAGTTGCCACAACTCTGCACGCCTCCTTGTTCTTAAAAATGGGCACCAGCACACTTCTCCTCCATTCCTCTGGCATCCTCTCACTCTCTAAGACCTTGTTAAATGTTCTTGTCAGAAAATCTACTGCTACCTCTCCTAGACACTTCCATACCTCCACCGGTATGTCATCAGGACCAACTGCCTTTCCATTCTTCATCCTCTTCAATGCCCTCCTCACTTCACCCTTACTAATCTTTGCTACTTCCTGGTCCTCAACAGTCCCCTCTTCTACTCTTTTTTCTCTCTCATTTTCCTCATTCATCAGCTCTTCAAAGTACTCTTTCCATCTTCCCAGCACACTTCTGTCATCAGTCAATACATTTCCCTCTCTGTCCTTTATCAATCTAACTTGCTGCACGTCCTTCCCATCTCTATTTCTCTGCTGTGCCAACCTGTATAAATCATTTTCTCCTCCTTACTTTCCAGCCGAAAGCATACAAGTCATCAAACGCACTCTGTTTGGCCTTTGACACTGCTGCTACCTTTGCCTTACGCTGTGTCTCCCTGTACTCCTGTTTACTCTCTCGGTTTTCTCAATGTCCCACTTCTTCTTAGCTAATCTCTTCCTTTGTACACACTCCTGCACTTCCTCATTCCACCACCAAGTCTCCTTATCTACTTTCCTTCCAGATGACACACCAAATATTCTCCTACCTGTCTCCCTGATCACATTCGCTGTAGTTGTCCAGTCATCTGGAAGCACTTCCTGACCACCCAAAGCCTGTTTCAACTCCTCCTTGAAGACAACCCGACACTCTTCCTTTTCAACTTCCACCACTTTGTCTTCTGCTCTGCCTTGCCTTCTTCACCTTCCTCACCATCAGCATCATCCTGCACACCACCATCCTATGCTGTTTGGCAACACTCTCACCCGCTACTACTTTGCAGTCACTGACTTCCTTTAAATTACATCGCCTGCACAAGATGTAGTCTACCTGTGTGCTCCTACCTCCGCTTTTATAAGTCACCCTATGCTCGTCTCTCTTCTGGAAGAAAGTATTCACCACAGCCATTTCCATCCTTTTTGCAAAATCTACCAACATCTGTCCTTCTGCGTTCCTGTCCTGGATACCAAACCTACCCATCACTTCCTCGTCCCTCTGTTTCCGGCACCAACATGTCCATTGAAGTCTGCCCCAATGACCACTCTTTCACCTCTGGGGGTACTCTGCATCACTTCATCTAACTCCTCCAGAATCTCTCCTTCTCTTCTCGCTCACATCCTGTCTGTGGGGCATAAGCACTAACAACATTGACCATCACACCTTTAATTTCTAACTTGAGACTCATCACTCTGTCTGACACTCTTTTCACTTCTAGAACATTCCTGGCAAACTCCTCCTTCAAGATGACCACTCCATTTCTCTTCCCATCCACACGTGATAAAACAGCTTAAACCCTGCTCCTATGCTTCTAGCCTTGCGACCTTTCCACCTGGTCTCCTGAACACACAGTATGTCCACCTTCCTCCTCTGCATCATGTCAGCCAGCTCTCTACCTTTTCCTGTCATAGTTCCAATATTCAAAGTCCCTACTTTCAGTCCTAGACTCATGCCTTTCCTCTTCTCTCTCTGGCAACGGACACGCCTCCGCCTCCTTCTTCGACGTCTTCGACCAACAGTAGTCCAATTTCCATCAGCACCCTGTTGGTTGACGGCACTGATGGCGGTCGTTGTTAACCCGGGCCTCGACCGATCCGGTATGTCATTCTTTCTTGTGATTCGCATAGTTTATTTGGCATTTGTTTTACGCCGGATGCCCTTCCTGACGCAACCCTCTGCATTTATCCGGGCTTGGGACCGGCGTGAGGGAGAGACACTGGTTTGTGCCCCCCCCTCACGGCTGCATTATATGTATACACATTGATTTTTTTTTTTTTTTATTTTTGCTTCATGATGTCATCACTCTAATTTGCCTTCTTTTAATGGTTTGTGCTTATGTGCACTTTCTCACTTTCATTTTGAAAGTAGCCAATTATTTCTAATAGCCTCCATTAATGACTTTGTGTGTGTGTGTGTGTGTGTGTGTGTGTGTGTGTGTGTGAGTGAGTGAGTGAGTGAGAGAGAAAGCTTTTCTTCGTCCACTCAGAGTGTAGAGGGCTGAGCTGTAATTGAATCAGTGTGTTCTGTGTATGAGATTCTGGTGTGTGTGTGTGTGTGTGTGTGTGTGTGCGTGCGTGCGCGTGTGAGTGTGAGTGAGATGAATGCCATCTACAGGCACAAGAACCATTGCAGTGCAGACTTAATGCTTCTGAAGTCAGCAGGATCCATGTTCTTAAGAGACAGGTTTCATGAGATTCAGGCAGTGAGTGATGTGTGACCCCCTCAGATGTGTCTGAAGTTCTGAAGTTTTCTTTCTGTAACGTCTATAGCAGGGGTCGGAACCTTTTTGACTAAGAGAGCCAAAAAAGACATATTTTAAAATCTAATCCTATGAGAGCCATATTATATATACTAGTCCTTCTAAAAAAATAGCATATTGTGATAAAGTTCATTATTTTCTGTAATGTACTGATAAACATTAAACTTTCATATATTTTAGATTCATTACACACAACTGAAATATTTCAGGTCTTTTATTGTTTTAATCCTGATGATTTTGGCATACAGCTCATGAAAACCCAAAATTCCTATCTAAAAAAATTAGCATATCATGTTCAGGTAGTCTGAACGAGCTATTAACCTAATCATCTGAATCAACCAATTAACTCTAAACACCTGCAAAAGATTCCTGAGGCTTTTAAAAACTCCCAGCCTGGTTCATTACTCAAAACCGCAATCATGGGTAAGACTGCCGACCTGACTGCTGTCCAGAAGGCCATCATTGACACCCTCAAGCAAGAGGGTAAGATACAGAAAGAAATCTCTGAGCGAATAGGCTGTTCCCAGAGTGCTCTATCAAGCCACCTCAGTGGGACGTCTGTGGGAAGGAAAAAGTTTGGCAGGAAACGCTGCACAACCAGAAGAGGTGACCGGACCCTGAGGAAGATTGTGGAGAAGGGCCGATTCCAGACCTTGGGGGACCTGTGGAAGCAGTGGACTGGGCTACAGGTGCCGCATTCCCCAGGTCAAGCCACTTTTGAACCAGAAACAGCGGCAGAAGCGCCTGACCTGGGCGACAGAGAAGCAGCACTGGACTGTTGCTCAGTGCTACAAAGTAAAGCCACTTTTGAACCAATTGTTTTCATTCCAGGGCCTCTGAAAGGTCCATTTTTTTAGTCTCAAATTTCATTCATTTATTGATTTTTTTAATTCATTTATTTATTTATTTTAAGCCTCTTAGTCCTAATTATGGCCACTGGGAGGCTGGCACCCATCTCAGCCTGCAGGTCAAAATTGCACTTTTGAAAAAATTAGCTTATATAGATATATATGTAATGGACACTATGTTCTGTCCCATGTACAGTATAGTGTATAGTTTATTGTCAGTTTTTCCATATGTAATATTAATTAATGTGACTCCCTTTTAATCAAATTCATGTAGTTTATTAATTTGAAATATCTCAATGTGCCCACAGCAGCCTGCCTTCTTTTTGAAAAATGGCAATTTATGATGAAAGGCAATTTGAAAAATTGTTAAATTTTGGTGGGCTGATGAGGGCGTCACCTCTAGGGGGCACTGTAAAATACTACTTTTTGTAAATGTGACGCTTGCATATGAGGCGTTTATGGACTGCGCGCTCAACCTTCCACACTCATTTATGCCTGATAGAAACCAACTTCTACTCCACTCACAAGGCAACAATATAACACGAGAAATCAATGAGATGATGAGGGTGCAACAGCAGAGATGATGCTAAAGTTGGTCAAAATATCTTTTTGGAATTTTTTAAGGGTTCAATACTGGATGCACCCTCATCAGATTTGAATAAATTCTTTAACATAAAGCTGTGTATGTCTCCTAACCATCATATAAAAATGAGAATGAGTTTCAGTGAAATCAACGCATTTCTGACCATTACATTGTCGTGTATATTCAATGAACACCATTGGATTCCTGAACCTAAAATGTTGAGGTTCTCTTTGAAAATGTTGAGGTTCTCTCTGGGAGTAACGAGGATGGATAGGATCAGGAATGAGTACATCAGAGGGACAGCACATGTAAGACGTTTTGGAGACAAAGTCAGAGAGGCTAGATTGAGATGGTTTGGACATGTACAGAGGAGGGATAGTGAGTATATTGGTAGTAGGATGCTGAGGTTGGAACTACCAGGCAGAAGGTCTAGAGGAAGACCAAAGAGACGATTCATGGATGTGGTGAAGGAGGACATGAAGGTAGTTGGTGTAAGAGAAAAAGATGCAGAGGATAGGGTGAGATGGAGGCGGATGATTCGCTGTGGCGACCCCTGAAGGGAAAAGCCGAAAGGACAAGAAGAAGGATTCCTGAACCTGAACATATGGATTTTTATAAAACACATCTGAGGTGGGCCATATATGACCCCCACATGGAAAACTGCCCAAATCTTACAAAAACGAGCTCTTAATTAGTGTGTGTGTGTGTGTGTGTGTGTAATGCTTAATGTGCTCTCTCTCTCTCTCTCTCTCTCTCTCTCTCTCTCTCTCTTTGTGTGTGTGTGTGTGTGTGTGTGTGTGTGTGTGTGTGTTCAGTTTAAGATGCATGTGTTGAGTATGCAAGCAGCGTCCCTCAGTAAGCACATGCCTGAGAAAGTTCCAGAAGATTCCAGCAGCATTCTGAGGTCTCCGATGCCCGGGACGGTTGTGGCTGTTTCTGTCAAACCTGGAGATGCGGTAAAACACACACACACACACACACACACACACACACACACACACACTGTGTACGTGTATACATAAAGCCATAAAAATATGAAATGGCCACTTATAAAAGGAATGTATATTAAAAGATAAGGTAAAGTTGGCTTTTTACACCTGAGCTATTGTGGCTCATCAGGCCGGTGCTTATCCCTGGTTTCCGTAGCGTGAAGTGACTAGGAGTACAAATCCTCCTGTATGGGGCGCTAGTCCATTGCAGGTTACCTTCCCAGTATATTTTTACTGGTACCCATTTATTCTGCTGGGTGAACAGAGGGACACTTGTGGTTGAGACCTTGCCCAGGGATCTTAGCACAGTGGGGGTCTAACTGGGATTCGACCTCACAACCTCCCGATCACACGCACAGTACCCTAACCACTACGCCATTGGCTCCACGTACATTCAAAGTGATCACTTAATTTTTTTCATGGTTTTGTGTGTGTGTGTGTGTGTGTGTGTATGTGCAAGTGTGTGCATGCATGTATATAGACATGCACACACACACACACACACACACACACACACACATATATATATATATATATATATATATATATATATATATATATATATATATATAATCAGTTCACCGTGTTACTCTGTCGAGTATCCTGCTGTGTAAGGATACTAAACTGATCATAAAGTGGAATTTCTCACCCACTGTGTCATTGTGAATAATGTATAAAAGGTGGGCGAGAGGGTGGGGCTGTTTGTGGATGTGTGCAAAGTTACTTAGTGAGAAGGAAGCAGCATATTTTTTGAAAATAAGCTCAAAAGGTTTCACCGACTCCCACCTCAGGGTAATTTCTGTACGAGGCGGGCTGCCTGTCCCTGATTAAAGGGCATTAACATTTTCTTTTTCCTTTTTTTTTAAATTATATTTTTGGACTTAATATCAGCTTTACTTCTTTGTCAGCATGGGCCTTGGGTTCACGATGCCAGTTTAAGCTGTATGTGGTATTTTCAACAATTTTCAACCCAATGCAAATATCTGGATGATTCATCGGCGGTACAGTGTATAATAGTGTGTGGTGGTATCTAGTGGAGGGAGTCCAGATTGCAGCCACCTGAACTATATACCCGGCCCCGTGCTTTCAAAACCTGTATTCTTCCGGATTACTGTAGAAGCATGGCAGTGGATGATGGCTTCCATCCGATGAGCACGGAGCACGGTGGTGCTTGCTCCACATTGGTTAGCTTCCTGGCCTATCACCGCAAGGGCCCAGGTTCGAATCCAGGTGGAGAAACCAAAAAAAATTGTGACCTGGGTCTGAAGCTGTGTTGTGTCCCTGGGCAAGGCACTTAATCCACATTGCACTCAGTCCACCCAGCTGTTTAATGGGTAATAACAGGATGTATGGACCTATATGGTCGCGCTTGGCTTGAAGTACATTCCTGCAGGGTAATAATGTACAGCCAGTGAGCAGCTCTAAGCTGGATACAAGGCTTAAAAATTGTCATAATAACAACAATAATAATAAATAGCTGAGAGTAACGCTCTGAAAAATCAAACTTTTGAAAAAAATTATAGATGAATGAAAATTAATTTATTGATGATGATAATAAATTTCTACTAATAGATCCTCAGAAATGTTGCATATTGTACCTTTAAATATTTTTTCATTACTTAAACCAGCACTGATGTTTCATCACAGTGAAGTCAGGTAGTTTCCAGCTCAGGTAACATATTTAAGTGTACAGAACCTCTTCAGTGTCGTGCTGTGGTGCTCATGTCGACCAAACGCCTGCATTTTAAAGTAAAAGTGCCTCGTGAGTGTCGTTTTCACAAAGCAGGTAGAAGATTCTCCACAAGGGGGTTCTGAAAACACCCACAATGCACCTGTTCATATCATTCACCAACAACAACAAAGAAAGCTGCAGGAAGGAGAAAATCTTGAGTATTTAACTGCATGGAATGATTTTTTTTATGGAATTGAACAGAACTGGAGTAATGCAATCGTGTGTAGAAGGCAATCTGTCTCAGCAGATTCTAAAAAATTTAAATCCTTTGAATTAATATCACAGAATTTTTAAAATTTATTTAATTTTGGGCTGAAATTATGCATTGGAATTTTTCCCCCCTTGGTATTCAGAAGTTAATTTTTTTTTTTTTTCAGTAATTCGGTTTCACTTTTGTTTTTCAGTGTTCTCAAATTCAAATTTTTTTTTCCAGTGGCCCAAATTTGTCAGCACAAATTCATCCAAAATTGTGTTTCTTTCAGTAGCGTCTGTTCTTCGTGACTTCGCCCCTCCCACCGAGGAAACAATATGAGGAGCATGTAATTGGAAAAATGTGCTTTAATAGAACTTGGCAACATGCAGAGACATCCACAGCACAGCTGGCCTGCTGCTTAAAAGTGACTGACATCACATAAACGTGTTATTTATAAGCTGATGTGCAGATTCATAGCATGTAGCGTGTATTCATAGCGAATAAGTGCTATAATATGTACTGCCTATAGACAGGATACAACCCCAAACCCTTTTGTGTTGGACGATGAGTGACTTCGCCAAGGATCGGAATGCCAGTGTATAAACAATCCACCCCTTTTATTCATTCTTTTGGTTTTTTTTTATAACCGCCTAATCCTAATTAGGGTCGTGTGGAGGCTGGCGCCCATCTCAGCTGACTCTGGGCAAGGGAAGAGTACACCCTGGACAGCTTGCCAGCTCATCGTAGGCCAGAAACACGCTGATGGCTATGAGCTACTCTTGTTGAAAGTCAGTAATGGTTCTTTTACGTGAACCTCACACCATAGACAGTGAGAGACATGGCCGGCCTTTGATAATGCAGTTCGCTGCACTGGGGCGACAGTGACAATCCGTGAAGAGTGGGGCTTGAACCCCCAACCTTGGGATCAGTGATCCAGCACCTTACCACCAATACACCACTGTCCTAACCCACCCCTGACATCATAAAAAAAAAAGAAGAACAATGAGATGGCAGAGAAGAGAGAAGCATTAGTTTGTTTTGGCCAAAATATGATGTCGTCTTTCAGCTTTTAGAATTTATTCTTTCTTACACAGTGTTGTAGAAATCTCTCTGACGAAATCAAATCGGATTGTTGATGGAGTACAAAGTGGTTAAGGGAAGATAGATCTGCCAGTTTAGGATTGTGTAATTAACCGCAGGTTTTCCCTGCATCTGCCTTTTCATCATCATTATTATTATTATTATTATTACTATTCTTTTCTGTCTGTCTTCCTTTTGGCTTTTTCCTTTTTACTCAGGAGTCGCCACAGCGAATCATCTGATTCGCACGTTTGATTTGGCAGAGGTTTTTACGTCGGATGCCCTTCCTGTCACAACCCTTTTAGCAAGGGACAGAAACACGCTGACGACTTTGCAGCTACTCTTTACGAAAGTCAGCAATGGTTCTTTTACATGCCTCACACCACAGACAGTGAGAGACATGGCCCGCCTTTGATAACCCAGTTAGCCGCACTGGTAGGGACAGTGACAACCTTGTGGAGAGTGGGACTCGAACCCCCAACCTTTGGATCAGCGATCCAGCGCCCTATACCACTAGACCACCACTGCCCCCATTATTATTATTATTATTATTATTATTATTATTATTATTATTATTATAAATTCCCTAAATCTTCTCAATGAAATAAATGCATTTCCTGCTAGTTCCAGTAGATGGCGGTGTTTAGTAATGCTAGCCACCAGCTTTTCAAAAAAGTCTTCCAGCTCAGAAAGAGACAGTGAAAGGAATCAGTGGGACTGGGCATGCAGGTTACACTGACAGTCGGTCAACAGAGACTCGTGCTTTGAATAATACACGCCAACATTTTCAGCATCCAAGATGATGTACTATAACTAGCTGATATTAAAGAGCTAGTGCACACTTCAATTAGATTTTTGATTTGAATATATTGTATTAATTCCATAAGGGAATTAGGCTTCAGCATTCAACCCATCAGAAGTGAGCACACACACTCTTGAGCAGTGCACTTCCACACCTTCATGGAGGAAGGGAGGGTGCTGCTCACTTCCCCCGCCGCTACACATTTTCCCCTGCAGGTTCTGGGAATCAAACCAGTGACCTTTTGGTCCCAAACCTGCTTCTGTAACCATGAGCCCAGGGCTGTGCAGAATTGAGCATCCTTGACAAAGAAGACCAATCCACACAAGCCCCGCCTCCAGCCCACATCGTAGTAATAATCTGTTGTTAACAATTTGGTGGCAAATACCACAGCACATCCTTAGAGGGCCTCTGGAGTTCATACTGTGACATCATAACCTTTTTGGGAGCACAAGGGGGACGAAGCAGTAGGACAATATTCAGGCAGGATAGTTAATGTTTTGGCTGGTTGGTGTGTGTGTGTGTGTGTGTGTGTGTGTGTGTGTGTGTGTGTGTGTGTATAGACAGACAGGCACACAGACATAAGTACGGATCATTAACATGAAGATGTGACTACAGGTATTGGCTTGCATAATTTATATCCAGTATGTCTGTGTGTCTAGGAGTGTCCTTTCAGTGTGTGTGCGTGTGCGCGTGCCCGTGCCCGTGCGTGCACATGGGGGAGGGGGCAGGCTGGATTGAAAATGTTGATGCTCAAAGGAAGTACGTATATCATCTGTATGCCTGACTCAGACTGCTTGGCTCCGCTTAATACATTCCAGCCAGGTGCTGCCCTTTTACAGTAATATCGCCCTCGCCCAGCCACAGCTGCACACGAGCACCCAGCTGTAAAGTGCTCAGAGGCTAATAACCTCAAACCTGACTGTTGTAGTCTATGCCTGCTGTGTTTACAGTATATTGTCTCCATTTAAAACAGATACGTCCAAAACGGCATATCAGTTCAGGACCAACATTTAAACAGGGCACACAGGAGGATGCACACTGTTTTTATTCAAACTGCTCATCTGTAGAAAGCCTGATTAATGAGGTCAATGTAATGCTGGCATTCCCGAAGGAAGACATTATGCACACATTCCTCCAGCCAGAGATGGAGTTCATCTCTGTCTCCTGTATCTCAGGCACATGTACCAGCACAACCTACACCCAGTGGTGCCCACACTTTTTCGGCTTGTGTGCTAATACCCCCATTTCACTGGAGCACGGCAGACTTACGGAAGCAAAAAAATGTTGTCATCCGCAAACGTTCCGCAATGATTCCCTCATCTTCCGTGTCATTCCGTGTGATTCCGTAGTTATTCCTCAAGTCTTCCTCCACTTCCATATGCTTCCGGCAGGCCAACATGTCCAAAAGCACGTTCGCGGAAAAAATTCTGTGAGTGTTCCGTGGGGTCACTTTGGCGTACTTTGCCGTACCTGTTCCGCACATGCTGTGACCGTTCCGAGAGTGTAAGAATTTCCACTTTTCCGTAGGATTTTCACCCATTTTCTGTGTAAAAATGCCGAAGCTCTTCTGTAGCCTGCGTTCCGCGCCTTTCCACTACACGATCCTTGCATGGCATATTCCAGTGAAATGAGGCTATAAGAATTTCCACTTTTCCGTAGGATTTGCACCTGTTTTCCATGTAAAAATGCCGAAGCTCTTCCATAGACTGTGTTCCGCACCTTTCCGCCACGATCATTGCATGCCATGCTTCAGTGAAATGGTATAATTTTTTAAATGACCAGGTCAATATGATGTACTTGCCTTTAAAAAAAGTCCAGAATATGAATTTATTTATTTGCATACAATCCAGAGCAATGGAGAGTGTGGAAAAGAGGTGAAGAAGCGTGTGCAGGCAGGTTGGAATGGTTGGAGAAAAGTATCCGGTGTGATGTGTGATAGAAAGGTATCGGCAAGAATAAAAGGAAAAGTGCACAAGACGGTGTTGAGGCCAGCGATGTTGTATGATTTAGAAACAGTGGCCCTGGGGAAAAGACAGGAGGCAGAGCTGGAGGTAGCAGAGATGAAAATGTTGAGGTTCTCTTTGGGAGTAACGAGGATAGATAGGATTAGGAATGAGCACATCAGAGGGACAGCACATGTTAGATGTTTTGGAGACAAAGTCAGAGAGGCTAGATTGAGATGGTTTGGACATGTACAGAGGAGGGATAGTGAGTATATTGGTAGTAGGATGCTGAGGTTGGAACTACCAGGCAGAAGGCCTGGAGGAAGACCAAAGAGATTTATGGATGTGGTGAAGGAGGACATGAAGGTCGTTGGAGTAAGAGTAGAAGATGCAGAGGATAGGGTGAGATGGTGGCGGATGGTTTGCTGTGGCGACCCCTGAAGGGAACAGCCGAAAGGAAAAGAAGAAGAAGACAGTTTAAATTCTGGGAAAGTTTGGACACTCTTTAGATTTTAATAAAATGAAAACTGAAAGACCTGTAGCAGGCATCACATTGGAGATGAGCTCCTTTTGTGCTAAAATTGTAAACATTTCTGTTATCTATGTTCTGTTGTGAATAAAATATTGGTTCGTGATTTGAAAAGTCTTTTCATTTCGATTTTATTCAAATAAAAGACCAGGTTTTCGAATTGGCCTGCCTTTCATAACTGCTTGAGCCCTTATGGCACAATACAATTCAATACATTTAAGGTCACCGCCTACTCTAATGACTCGCACTGATTGGAGTCGGACTGAGCTGCATAGTGCGGACAGTCACTGCTGGTCTCCAGCCTCAAGCAGGTTCCAAATGATCATCAGTCATGGTCGAACAGTATTTAGACTTAATAATCTTCACGTGGGAAAAGGCTGACTAGCATAAATAAGTAGAGCTGAATAATGCAATGATGGGCAGAGCACTTTTCTTCATACATGGGTACTTCACCTTTCTTAAGTAAAATCCAGAACTGTCCATGAGCCCTGGACTTCTTCAGCTGAGTGTCGGTCTGTCGTGTCAGAATCTCATCCTCCACTGCAGATGAGTTCAGGTGAAACCTCAGCATGTTTCTGAAATGGATTGCACATCAATCTAGCAATTGGTTCGAATGAAGCAAAATCCTGCAGCGGTTTATCATAGTCCGACAGAGAGGTTTTCAGTCTGCTTTGTGTAGCGTGCACTGTCCAGTTGCACACACGCTTTCTCCAACTGTAGCACGAGGTTTTGGAAGTTCCTTAAGTTCTGGTGCTGGAGCTTTGAGGACATACGTTACATTTTTTTGTTTGAAGTCGTATTGACCGTGGGTTTGTTTTTCTTGTAGGTGTAAATTAAAGGCTAACAGTATTTGTCATCCTGACAGCATATTTAGTGTATATACAGGGATCCCGCGCTACATCATGCTTCAATTCACAAGGCTTCAGTGCATCGCGGTTTTTTAAAATACAGTAGGCCCTTGACATTCACGGGGAATGACATTGACATTGACATTGGCTGAATTTGAATCACGTGCCGGTTGCTTGGCAGTCAGCGAATACTCAAACCGTGGGTGCAAAACCGTGAATAGTCAAGAGCGTACTGTATATATAGAGTCGGCCCCCTACTTATGAGATTAATCCGTTCCAGAGCCTTTTTCGTAACGCGGGGATTTCGTCAGTAGGGGTCGCATTTTACATGTTAAATGCCTAATTCGTTCCAAGGCTCCAATCTTTGGACTGTATAAACCGCATAAACCCTTTAAAAATTATAAAACTACACCAATTTTGTATGAAATATGTGTTTAAAGTAAAATAAAATTATTTATGAAACCATTTAAACATTTTATGAACATATTAAACCATTTTATTAACATATTTATTAATTAAACCATTATGAAACATTTTTTATTAACACACACACACACACACCCCTGTCCCTCTCTCTCTCTCTCTCTCTCTCTCTCTCGCTGTGGGTCATGCCCACAAGACATGGAATTCAAAGCGCATTCCCTGCTTGACAAGGAGATCCAAACTCAACTTTAACTTGATTCCTTGAGGTATCGGAATTCCAGATGAGCTCAAATGCACCCACATTTATTAAACGTTTACTGAATTAAACAACTTAAAACACTAAACTAAAAACTAAATAGTGAAGCTTCCTTCTGTCTCTATCTGGGAGGCCAGCGGGGCGGGATGTTGAGAGACAGCCAATGAGAATGCAACTCGCGCATCATGTGAAATTTTGATTGGCGCGTTTGAATTTTGAATTTCTTTTCGTAAGAGGGGCTTGTTTTCGCATCCTGGGGACGTAAACTTAGGAAAATGATCTTCATAACCCGGAGATTTCGTACACAGGGGTCTTCGTAAGTAGGGGGCCGACTATATATATATATATATATATATATATATATATATATATATATATATAGCTTAAGCGTTCGTCAGCGGAGGTTTTACTGTATATATATATATATATATATATATATATATATATATATATATATATATATATACAGTAAAACCTCCGCTGACGAACGCTTAAGCTCACGAACTTTTCGCCTCAAGAACATTAAATTCGCGAGCATATAGTCTCTGCTGACGAACTAGTTTTCGGCGGATGAATCAAACCACGCGGTCGAACAGTGCCACGGTGGCTCATGGCGTCACAGTTCGTCACCCCCTTTCTTTGAGTGCGGAAGTGGTTTGTGTTTGCTAGACATTTTGGACCATATTGAGTGTACTTTTGCTATTATGGGACCGAAAAAGACCCCACCACAGGCGGAGATCATTGAAAAACACGAACGAGGTGTGCGTTTGTGTGACTTAGCGTCCCAGTACCAGTACGCTAAGTCTACCATTGCTCCCATCCTTAAGAACAAGGAAGCTATTAAGGGTGCGTGTGTGGCTAAGGCTGTTTCCAAACAGTAGGCGTTTCCAAACACTCCTTCCAAACAGTAAGTCCCTCCCTCCCTCCTCCTCCCACTCCATTCCATCAAGCCATCAACTACCATCACAAAGGTAAATAAAACGACTTTATTATACAGTACAGTTTATTTCTTTAATTACAATACAAGAGCACATTTATTATACATAAAATAAGGTATATTTTTGTGTAGTTTTAAGGCTTATTTAGTAGAAAATTATGTATTATGGGGACCTGGGAACGGATTATTCTCATTTTAATGGTTTCTTATGGGAAATAAATGTTCGGAAGACGAACTTTTCGCCTCACACACACTTTTTGGGAACCAATTATGTTCGTGAGCTGAGGTATCACTGTGTATATATATATATATATATATATATATATTGAATTAAAAAAAAATAAGGAAATTAAGGAAGATGCCACAAAACAAGGCTAATTATGAAAAAAAAAAAACGAAAACAACCCAAAACCTCCCATCAAATCTACTTACATTCTAATGTGAGGTGCGCATTCGAGTGTGTGCATGCGTATCTGCGCACACAGATACATGTGCACACACTCAGATGCGCACCTCACATAAAAATGTATGTGTGTGCATTTATATTTTATTTACATTTTATGCATTATTTTTGAATGTGTAATTTTGATTATAAGCATTTATAGCGTTGAATATGTATTTATTGATATTATATACACATGTACGTATGTACATGTACATCAGAAGGGCAGTGGTGGTCTAGTGGTATAAGGCGCCGGATCGCTGATCCAAAGGTTGGGGGTTCGAGTCCCACTCTCCACAAGGTTGTCACTGTCCTCCCAGTGCAGCTAACTGGGTTAGCAAAGGCCGGCTATGTCTCTCACTGTCTATGGTGTGAGGCATGTAAAGTAGGCTGCAAAGCCGTCAGCGTGTTTCTGCCCTGCGATGGCCTGGCGAGCTGTCCAGGGTGTACTCTGCCCTCGCCCTGAGTTGGCTGGGATGGGCACCAGCCTCCCCGCGACCCTAATTAGGATGAAGCGGTTACAGAAATGAAATGATATCATATACACATGTACGTATACATCAGTCAGGGGGGTAGATCCTAATTTGCAGAATTGGATGGTCGCGGGGGGATCTCGGTCCCCATTAACCTCAGAAAGTGAGGGATCCCTGTAATACTTTTAAGAGAGGCAGTGGTGGCCTGGTGGTGAATGGCGCTGGATCACTGATCCTACGGTTGGGGGTTCAAGTCCCTCTCTCTACAAGGTTTCACTGCCCCCCCCCCCCCCCCCCCACTGCAGCTAACTGGGTTATCAAAGGCCGGCCATGTCTCTCACTGTCTATGGTGAGATGTTCATGTAAAAGAACCATTGCTGACTTTCGTAAAAAGTAGCTGCAAAGCCGTCAATGTTTTTCTTTCTCTTGATTAAGGGTTGTGTCAGGAAGGGCATCCGATGTAAAAACCTCTGCCAAATCGAATATGTTAATGATTAATATGACCTCCATGAGTATGGAGGCAGATGATTCGCTATGGCGACCCCTGAAAGGGAATAGCCGAAAGGAAAAGATGATACTTTTATGAGATGTTTATATTTACATAAATGACCATAAAAAGCACAAAATATGTAATTATATCCCGTCTATTACGAATGTGGCTTTCTTCAGAAGTGATATGAACTTGTTGGGTTGGGTCGGAAACCAGCAGATCTATTCAACGAGTGACATTTTAGGTGGTAAAAAAAGTGTTAAGGAAGCGAACCGTGGCTGAGTCGTGTGGAGATGGTGAGACGTCACAGTCTAGTGACTCTGTGGACAAGAGAGCTGCCAGAGATGTGAATGACTGTAAATCGAAAAATACAGCTAATGGTTTACAAACTCGACTTTCCTGTCGTAAGTTGGTTTACGAAAAACCCCCCGAAATGTTTTCCTTGATATCTGCGTTTGTTTTTGCAGCTCGCAGCTCAGTACTGGCTACTAATGTGCTATGATGCACGGGATCATTGTAGTCCAGCCAGTCTAACAAGTTTGCGTCCCTACCAGGCTGTAACAGCCAATGAGGGACGGCAGCATGTCTGAGCATGCCCATTGTCACAGCACTCTCATGTACTTTCACCAGGGGCAAGGACCGATGTTGCCAGAAGGGGCCGCTGATGTCCTATGTGATAGTTTTAGCGCTGGAAAAAATAATTCACCACAGGTGCCCTTTAAGATCTTTAAGATCCGGAGAGCAGTTAGGGGGTAGGTACATTGCTCAAGGGCACTTCAGAAATGAGGGTGGGAGAAGGGAAGGTCCTGTTCACACTTTGCTACACATTATTCACTGTTGGTTCAGAAGTTGAACCAGCAACCTTTACATTTATTGTGCAATGATAATTAAGGAAGCTGGGGGAACGCAGCATCCTCCCTGCACTCCATTCATGCGGCGCATCACTGCTGGTACAATGTGTGGTGATTGACCAAAGTTTACACGGGAAGCTGGGCTTTCTGAATAAAGTTTTTGAAAGACTGAAAAGTGTCCTCCCCCACGTGTTCTTTCATGGGCTAGTATTGTTAACAGCTTCCCTTTTACAGTCATCTCTCAACACCATCTGAATAAAAATGCACAGCGGGGCGACAACACATGTCCACAGACTCGGCTAATTGCAGTGAGAAACACTCACAGTCCTTGATGTCCTTCCAAAGCTGCTGTGTCAAATCATTGGCCATTATTTTGCAACACCGTGTAACTGTACCTTTCAAGGGATGAAGAGCTTCGACTCTGAACTGTAGTTCTGGTTTGTTTTTTAAATCCAGAAATGACAAGTCAGCCGCCTCAACGAAGACCTGTTTCATCAGCTCTCCATCTTGGAAGGAATTCTTAGGCTTAATGAAGCAGCGACTGCCTGGAACGATCAGTGGCTGCCTTTGCTTTTGAATTCAGCAGTGTGAAAAAATGACTGCTGTCTGATTAGCCGTGATTTCAGTTTTCTCACCTTTCTTCGTCGGCTCACTTTCCAGAGGGAAGTCAGTGTCATAGATTTTATGAACAGTTTGAAAGTGGCTGACTACATTTGCCTTCTGTGTAAGAGCAGTTATTAGATAATGATTGATAAATTGACAGGTCAGACAAACACACTTGGATAAATGGTGGTGGTGGGGGGGAGTGCATACTCCCACTCCGCATGGAAGTTGTAAGGTTTTGGTTTCTTATTTGGTCCAACTCTCCCACTCATTTTTACACCTGAGCCTAGCGGCTCATCAGGCCGGTGCTTATCCCCGAATTCCGTAAGCGTGAAGCTACCAGGAGTTCAAGTCCTCCTGGATGGGACGCTAGTCCATCGCAAGTTACCTTCCCAGTATATTTTTACTGGTATCCATTGGTATGTCTGGGTGAACAGAGGGACACTTGTGTTTAAGACCATTCCCAGGGGTCTTAGCACAGTGAGGGTTTAACTGGAATTTGAACACACAACCTCCCGATCATGAGCACAGCACCCTAACCACTACGCCACCGGCCCCAGAAGTAGTCCCTTCTTCAGTAGGTATAAATTGAAAGGTTGACAAGGTCACTCGACTTGCTGTTGTTTTGCAGTAGCTTGAGTGTTTGATATGTGTTCCAACCCTTATGGTAAAAGAGTAAAGATCTCAGACTGGCCGTCTTGTGCATCAGTCGATTGGCAAATTCAAGAGGAAGGCTGGATGACAGAATAACATTTAAATTTATTTATTTTTGAATAGCAAGCAAGCCATCCACACTAGCTTTGCCAGCAACCGTATTTAGCTTCTCTGATTTAAACCCTTTGTGTATGTGTGTATGTGGTCATATCTCCTGCAGGTTGAGAAAAGGCTAGAGTGTCGTTTATATACGGAACTACGTACACGGAATGGAACTTTAAACTAGATACCATTCCGATGGCAGCCATCAATCAAACATACAGACTTAAAATATGTAAACCAGATGATGGTTAACGTAAAAAATATTTACCCTTGTCATGCTGTCTTTCAACTAATTTAACTCTGAGCTGTGACCTTGACCTTGAAACGAGTGACCCGGACATAGTGGTCGACACCCTTTACCTCACTATCCTATACAGTAGGCCCTCGAAATTCGCGGGGGCTCGGTTCCGGGCCCTTCCACGAATTGAGATAATCTGCGAGTTCTGTACCCGGAAGTAAAACCCCATGTATCACGTCACATGCGCGAATGAGCCGCCGGAAGTAAAATACTATGTATTTATTACATGTGCTAAAATAATTCAGTATTAATGTAGTAAAATGTAGTAATGATTAAGAAAAACTTTTCAATTTTTACTGTGATATTTATTGATAATAAAATATAAACATTATACAGCATACATATAAAAACACATTTAAATGCATTCTCTTTGAAAAACATACAGCACTGTAGTTTTCAAAAATGCCCCCTGGAGGAACGTATTGCATTAGGCATGAGATTACTGAATTCAGGTATTGACTGCATTAAGTCCTAAGACCGAGCAGCTCAGCCACGCTTCTCAGTGAGTACAAAACAGAGTTTTAGAGTGAGAAAGTTAGAGGCTTTACAAACCAAAGAAGCGGTGATGTGATGTGAGTTAATCCTCTGGCGCAGAGGTGAGGGTGCTTTGTTTATTGGGAGTAAATGAGAATAGTGAATCCAGGTGTGAGCCACCACCGAGCAGCTCAGCCATGCCCCTCAGCCGAAGCAGAGAGTAAACAGTTAGTTAGAGGCACAGCACTAAAATTAAAGTCCCCCAAAACATAGACCATAACAAAAAGGACACCAGAGAACAAGAAATGTAATAAATTGGATAAACAAAACAAAATGAAAAACATGCTACACCACAGTAAATAAAATATAACACACAAACATTTTAAACATTACCTTATAGTCATGTACTGGAATAATAACTGAAAAAGACTTTAATAGTGGAGTGTTTTACAACAGTTCAGACGATTATTCCTCTTCAGGCACTTCAGAGGAACTTATTTCTTCAGAAGAGACATCCAACGTCATTACCTTTTTCTGGTGCTTAGCAGGCATTTGAGTGACATCATAGAACTTAACTAGTAATTAAAACACACTAAAAAATGCTCATTGACAACTTGTGCGTGAATTAGGAAAAGGGGGCGTTACATCACCTCATCCAATCAGCAGGAAGGACAGCCATTGGCTGAATTTGAATCACGTGTGAGTTACAGTCCGTGAATACTCAAGGGCCTACTGTACTGTATAAATATATATCCACCAAGTCTACGGCAGGTGCATCCAATGATTGGAAAGTTACAGCTGGAACAAGGAGGGGCCGAGTGACCCAGCCGTAGCTGTTGTCTGTAATTCCAGCCATATAGAAAATATAGCTTGAACAGCCTTTTGTCTTTTAAGTGAGATCAAGGTGACCGTGACCTGATATTAATACGCAACACTCCCACTTCCCAAGATGTATATGTAAAACAAGTTTAATATATGCTCATCGTTTATTTTCTGTAATCGCTTGATCCTAATCAGGGTCGTGGGGAGGTTGGCGTCCATCCCAGCCGACTCCAGGCGAGGGCAGAGTACACCCTGGACGGCTCGCCAGGCCATGGCAGGGCAGAAACAGGCTGACGGCTTTGCAGCTACTCTTGTCGAAAGTCAGCAATGGTTCTTTTATACCCCAATTTCATTGGACTATGGCATGCAAGGACCGTAGCGGAAAGGCGCGGCACGCGGTCTACGGAAGAGCTTCGGCATTTTTACACGGAAAACGGGTGAATATCTCACGATAAAGTGGAAATTCTTCTACCCTCATTTCACTGGACTACGGCATGCAAGGATCGTGTAGCCGAAAGGCGCGGAACGCAGTCTACGGAAGAGCTCCGACATTTTTACATGGAAAATGGGTGAAAATCCTCCGAAAAAGTGAGAATTTAGTGGAGAGTCGGACTCAAACCCCAATCCTGGGATCAGCGATCCAGCGCCCAGCGATCCAGGCTGCCACCGCCACATCATGCTTCAGAGTATTATGATTTATCCAATTAGGTGATGTAATCGAGTCCAGCTGCCTGGTTGAAAGCAGTTGGAGTTTGGACTTTAGATCTGGATATAAATGAAAAAAAAAAAACTGTATATTTTGGTGCATGTCGAGGCTTTTAGTGAAAGCTTGAGAATGTGAAGGCTCGGCGTATTTTACTCACTAAGCTGGGTGTCATTTTGTCATTTTTTTCTTGATACGTTGGCGAGTTGGCGCGGTAATGTTTGCTAGTAGCAGTGGGTGGGTTTTCCATTTTCTTCCCACCAGTCCCTTGCATGAAGTAGAGTGTGAAGATACTGGCACATTTTTTGTTTTTTAACAGACAGAATGGGAATGTAATTACAAACGTATTCTTCAATTCAAGTGATTGTTTGCTCTCTTTGTTTATCTCTGCTGTCAACAGAATTATGAGTTTTAATACTCGGACAAGGACACAAACAAAAATAAAATGCTTCAGCGGGCTAACATCGTATGTGTGTGTGTTTAGGTCGCAGAGGGGCAGGAGATCTGTGTGATTGAAGCGATGAAGATGCAGAACAGCATGACCGCTGCCAAAACCGCTAAGGTGAACACACACACACACACACACACACACACACACACTGCGTTTAGTCACCAATACACTTGCTCATATCCTCCAGCACAACACACAGCTCACGATACATGATCCACCTCAGAACCAATAACTCGAATAATCAGCATGACATATAGAACGTCCTCTTCTACCACGTCACACTGAACCAACTTAGAAAGACAAGGAACAAGACAAAGACAAAGGAACACTCCATCTGCTCGACTCCATCTGCTGATAAGTGAAGTTATTTCTCTCTAATTGTGTGATGGATATCGTAGTGTGTAATGAGTGATCTGACGCATGATTCAGTTAAATGTGTTCTTCCTGCATCGGAACTGAGACACACAGATGACACGCCTCCTTTGCAATGATTGACATGCACAAGCCATGCCTTGGGACAGACACATCGAGGTCATGCCTCCTTCACTGTGACTGACACACAGAGGTCATCTACTTAACCTTTACTAAGACTGACATGCAATCAGAGGCTATGCTTTCTTGAGACCGACCCACACAGAGGCCACACTTTCTTTGCTGAGACTGATCATACAAAGGCCACACCTTCTTCATTGTGACTGAACCACATAGAGACCATACCTCCTTTATTTTGAGACTGATCCATACAGAGGCCATGCCTTTTTCATTGTGACTCACCGCATAGAGGCCATACCTCTTTTTTTTTTTGAGACTGATCCATACAGAAGCCACGCCTCCTTCATTGTGACTGACCTGAATAGAGGCCATACCTCCTTCTTTTTTTGAGACTGATCCATGCGGAGGCCACGCTTCCTTCATCGTGACTGACCTGAACAGAGGCCATACCTCCATTTTATTTGGGAGTGATCCATACAGAGGTCATGCCTCCTTCATTATGACTGACCTGAATAGCGGCCATACCTCCTTTTTTTTTAGACTGATCCATATAGAGGCCACGCCTCTTTTATTGTGACTGACCTGAATAGAGGCCATACCTCCTTTTTTTTTTTTAGGCTGATCCATGCAGAGGCCACGCCTCCTTCATTATGACTGACTTGAATAGAGGCCATCCCTCCTTCTTTTTTTGAGACTGATCCATACAGAGGCCACGCTTCCTTCATCGTGACTGACCTGAACAGAGGCCATACTTCCATTTTATTTGGGACTGATCTTTACAGAGGTCACGCCTCCTTTATTGTGACTGACCTGAATAGAGGCCATACCTCCTTTTTTTTAAGACTGATCCATGCATAGGCCACACCTACTTCATTGTGACTGACCTGAACAGAGGCCATACCTCCTTTTTTTTGAGACTGATCCATACAGAGGCCACGCCTCCTTTATTGTGGCTGACCTGAATAGAGGCTATACCTCCTTTTTTTGAGACTGATCTACACATAGGCCATGCCTCCTTCACTGAGACTGACCCGCATAGAGGCCATACCTCCTTTTTTTTGAGACTGATCCATACAGAGGCCACGACTCCTTAATTGTGACTGACACACATAGAGGCCATACCTCCTTTTTTTTTTGGGGACTGATCCATAGAGGGGCCATGCCTCCTTCATTGTGACGGACCCGCTTAGAGGGCACACCTCCTTTTTTTTTTTTTAAGATTGAGCCATACATAGGCCATGCCTCCTTCATTGTGACTGACCTGCATAGAGGCCATACCTCATTTTTTTGGGGTCTGATCCATACAGAGGCCATGCCTCCTTCATTGTGACTGACACACATAGAGGCCATACCTCCTTTTTTTTTTTTTTTTGGGACTGATCCATAGAGGGGCCATGCCTCCTTCATTGTGACGGACCCGCTTAGAGGCCACACCTCCTTTTTTCTTTTTTTTAGATTGAGCCATACATAGGCCACGCCTCCTTTATTGTGACTGACCTGCATAGAGGCCATACCTCCTTTTTTTGGGGACTGATCCATACAAAGGCCATGCCTCCTTCATTGTGACTAACTCAAGAGGCCATACCTCCCTTTTTTTAGGCTGATCCATACAGAGGCCATGCCTCCTTCGTTGTGACTGACCCACATAGAGGCCATACCTCCCTTTTTTTGAGACAAATCCATACATAGGCCACTTCTCCTTTATTGTGACTGACCTGCATCGAGGCCATACTGTACCTCTTTTTTTTTTTTTAGACTGATCCATACAGAGGCCACGCCTCCTTCATTGTGACTGATCCACATAGAGGCCATACCTTTTTTTTTAGACTGATCCATACAGAGGCCACGCCTCTTTCATTGTGATTGACCCACATAGAGGCCATATAATTTTTTTTTTTTTTTTTTTTGAGACTGATCCATACAGTCTCAAAAAAAAAAGAGGCTGATCCATACTGAGGCCATACCTCATTCATTGAAGTGGACCCACACAGAGGCCACACCTTTGCATTTTATTTATTTTTTCCAAAACCTGTTTGTGTGTGTGTGTGTGTGTGTGTGTTTCTGTCTCCCCTCAGGTTAAGAGTGTACACTGTAAAGCTGGGGAGACGGTTGGGGAAGGAGATCTGTTGGTTGAGCTGGAATAAACACACCATGTGCCTACACTCTGCAGTCCAGCCCAATATTCAATGGAATACTCTATGGACATCCACAGACTAAGACACTAATAGCCTGGAGTGAACATCCTGAAGTCTTTCATCTTTGTTTCGTCTTTGTTTTCCTCGGTGATGATTTTAGCGTATACGTGGAATTTCCTGATCAGATTTCAACAAAGAAATTTCCAAACCCAGACCAGTACTGTGCCTTTAGACAAACAGATTCAGAGGGTCATTCACGTCACAACGTGTCGTCGCTGACATTTCACTACCATGTCGCACAGGAACCTGAATATTCACTTGTGCTTAAGACATTGCCACAGTCCTGCAGGCCTGATTTAGCTGTGGGTCTGGTGTCTCTGTGTCGGTGTAGGCGAAGCTTAAAGAAGAGAAGCTGAGTAATGCTAGCCTGGTTCAGCTTATAAAACCCATGTTTATACCACTGCTGAAGTGAAGAGGAAGGCTAGTGGTGATGTCACAAGTTTAAAAATTAGCACTTCTTATTTTGAGAGCAGGATGTGCATGCTGGGTATGTGTGTGTGATCTGTACACACATTTAATTTAAGCATAGTGTCATTTTACTTTCCTGGTTATTTTGGGCTGTGTGCACTTTAAAAAAATAATAGTGATGGTTAGATATAATTTGGAATGAGCCCATGTTCTGAAAGGATTAGAACCCCCCAAAAACCCACCCTACAATGTGTGAAGAAGGACAAAGAGAGAGAAAGAACGAACACTGGATTATGCAACATAAGAACTTGAGTAAGTTACTGAAGTGGCCACACATATACACAATGCATCACGAAACCAGCTTCTAAATGTTTATAAAAGTCCCTCATTGTTATAATAATAACTCTCGTGTGTTTTTTTTTAAATTTTTTTTTTGGGGGGGGGTTGATCTGTATGTTCTCAAGTCAGAGACAGACATGATGTTCTATACGAATGTCTGTCCTCAACCAATCAGTGAGAGTGCATTAGAGTGAGTGAGTGGCTTGGCTTGATGTACAACAGAAACGATGATGTCAACGCTTTTCGCATTTTTCGTAGTCATTAATCCTTACCACCCTCCCGCTCACCCTCCTTCCATCCTACATAGAGAAATAACAAATCCGTTTTTTATACTGTTCTCTTTCTTAATCTTTTAATGTAGCAATGTTTTCTTTTCTGACATTTTAACAAATGTAAACAAAATGAGTCCGTCAAACAGGAGTGCTTGACTCAGGCCACGTTAGTTGGGCAGGTTCAGTGTGGCTGCAGGTCATGTCTGTTGAAACTTCTCTTGTTGAACGAAGAGTCCGTTAACATCGTTACTTTCCCGTCTCCAAACACTCAGCTCTGTTTCAACGTAAACTTAAAGGTGTAGTTGAGCAGAGGAAATATTTTCCACTTGTCTTAAATAGAGTCGATGATGTTCGCTGCTTGACTTGTACACACAAGCTACAAGGCTAATGTAACTATCAAATACACGGCCCAGCCAAAAAAAAAAAAACGCCACCACCACATACGTACTCCCAAACATTTTCATGGAGTCTTTAGCCTTGATCACAGCATATAATCTCCCTGGTATTGTTGCTCCAGTTGGGCAGGTCGAGGCTCAGCAACATTAACGTTGCAATAAAGTCAGTTCACCTGATGAGCTGAACAAACTGAATTCGTGGGTTTTCACATCAGTGGACTTTTTCTTCCCTAATGATATGGATGTAAAATGGGGACTCGAATATTGAAAGCGTGGTTCAGGGAGCATGAGGAATCATTTTCACATATGTATTGGCACACCAGAGTCCTGACCTTAACCCTATAGAAAGTTTTTGGGATGTGTTGGAGAAGACTTCTGGGAGTGGTTCAGTTTTTCGCTCATCAATCGAAGACATTGGTTAAGAATGAGACCGACACTGGATGGAAATCAGTGTTATGCTGCTTAAGTTTTTTGAAACAATGAGATAATGATTACATGCTATCAGTAAGGCTAAAGGCGGGGCAGCAACATATGTGAGGCGGTCCATCGAAAGTAGGCACTTGTTCCAAGTGACACATGGAGATTGTGAGACGAAGCGCGGCTTATCCGGACTTTTGATCTTTCGAGTGAGTAAGTGATGACTGAGTACTAAACAAGTATTCAACGCACACTTGCTCACTTGAACGATCGGAAGTCCGGAGAAGCCGCACTTCGTCTCATAAGCTCCGTGTGTCACTTGCGACAAGCACCTACTTTCGGTGGAGCACCTCACATATGTTGTTGCCCCGCCTTTAGCCTTACTGATAGCATGTAATCATTATGCCATTGCTTCAACAAACTTAAGCAGCATAACACTGATTTCCATCCAGTGTCGGTCTCATTCTTAACCAATGTCTTGTTGTATGTGTGGTGTATGCGACTATTTTTTAAATTTTGTTACATGTTAGCTAAATTAGCCTCATAGCTCTAGTGTAAAACTATCTGGAAACCCAATATGTCCGGGCTGATGGACTACATTTGAGACTAGTGGAAAACTGTACATCTTTTCTCCTATAAAATTCCTATCATTCCAAGTATGTATTATATATTCAGAGCTGCATTGCATTGTTGAATTTTGTGCTTGAAAATACTTGCCATATTGTGTGGCAATGCACTAACATCAGCCCTATTGGGCCACTCACTTAAAAAAAAAAAAAAACAATTCACTTCACTGAAATTGACTTTTAGTATTCATAGCAAGGCGGGGTTCTACAGCTCCTAAAATCCCCTAACAAACATCACGTCCCAAAATTTATTACCTCCACAAATGGCAAAGTATACCAGGAGGACCTTTGTGCTCATTTGCTAGCAAATGTCTCTGCCACTTGGTCCAACTGTCATTCTTCCCTTTTCCCCCAAGTTGTCATGTATCTCCAGTCTTAGACGGTGGTGACTCTCATGACCAGCTCGCGGTTGTCGTTTCTGGGCTGTATTGTGGCATTTCTGGGCTCCTGGTTTCGGAGATTGAGGTTGAGCAACTGCAACAGACTGTATGCACGGTGACGCTCCGCCTCTGAAGAGTCCTCTGGAGCACCCGTGATAGCTGGCACGATCGTGCCAGGGGTGATGGTTACTGTAGCAGCTGTTGTGAGGGCGGAGCCAGAGGGAGAAGGGGACGCGGGCAGGGCCACTCCACCCCGATTGCTGAAGGGGAGAGTGAGGGATCGTAGGGTGCTGCTGCCACCTTTCTGTGGGTCGTCTGAGTCCTTCAGCTTGTCGTAGTTGAGCACCTTCCATTGCTGATTCACAGCCTGCCAGCGATGGAAGATACGAAACACGGATGGCCCCTCATGCACAATCAGAGCTGAGAGGGAGAGAGAGAGAAGGGGGGGGGGTAAAGACATGCTTCATTATCTGCTACTGGAAAGATTTTTATAAATACAGTAATCCAATAAACACAGACACTTCTTTTCCTTTCGGCTTTTTCCCTTTTATCACGGGTCGCCACAGAGAATCATCTGATTCGCACATTTGATTTGGCGTAGGTTTTTTTTACATCGGATGCCCTTCCGAAAGTCAGCAATGGTTCTTTTACATGAACCTCTCACCATGGACAGTGAGAGACATGGCCCGCCTTTGATAACCCAGTTAGCTGCACTGGACACTGTGTGTGTGTGTGTGTGTGTGTGTGTGTGTGTGTGTGTGTGTGTGTGTGTGTGTGTGTGTGTGTGTGTCTATATATGTATATGTGTGTGTATATACTGGTCCTTCTCAAAAATGAGCATATTGTGATAAAGTTGATTATTTTCTGTAATGTACTGATAAAAATTAGACTTTCATATATTTTATATTCATTGCACACCAACTGAAATATTTCAGGTCTTTTATTGTTTTAATACTGATGATTTTGGCATACAGCTCATGAAAACCCAAAATTCCTATCTCAAAAAATTAGCATATCATGTTCAGGTAGTCTAAACGAGCTATTAACCTAATCATCTGAATCAACCAATTAACTCTAAACCTGCAAAAGATTCCTGAGGCTTTTAAAAACTCCCAGCCTGGTTCATTACTCAAAACTACAATCATGGGTAAGACTGCCGACCTGACTGCTGTCCAGAAGGCCATCATCGACACCCTCAAGCAAGAGGGTAAGACACAGAAAGAAATCTCTGAGCGAATAGGCTGTTCCCAGAGTGCTCTATCAAGGCATCTCAGTGGGACGTCTGTGGGAAGGAAAAAGTGTGGCAGAAAACGCTGCACAACCAGAAGAGGTGACCGGACCCTGAGGAAGATTGTGGAGAAGGACCGATTCCAGACCTTGGGGGACCTGTGGAAGCAGTGGACTGTGCTACAGGTGCCGCATTCCCCAGGTCAAGCCACTTTTGAACCAGAAACAGTGGCAGAAGCGCCTGACCTGGGCTACAGAGAAGCAGCACTGGACTGTTGCTCAGTGGTCCAAAGTACTTTTTTCGGATGAAAGCAAATTTTGCATGTCATTCGGAAATCAAGGTGCCAGAGTCTGGAGGAAGACTGGGGAGAAGGAAATGCCAAAATGCCTGAAGTCCAGTGTCAAGTCCCCACAGTCAGTGATGGTCTGGGGTGCCGTGTCAGCTGCTGGTGTTGGTCCACTGTGTTGTATCAAGGGCAGGGTCAATGCAGCTCGCTATCAGGAGATGTTGGAGCACTTCATGCTTCCATCTGCTGAAAAGCTTTATGGAGATGAAGATTTCATTTTTCAGCACGACCTGGCACCTGCTCACAGTGCCAAAACCACTGCTAAATGGTTTACTGACCATGCTATTACTGTGCTCAATTGGCCTGCCAACTCTCCTGACCTGAACCCCATAGAGAATCTGTGGGATATTGTGAAGAGAAAGTTGAGGGACACCAGACCCAACACTGTGGATGAGCTTAAGGCCGCTATCGAAGCATCCTGGGCCTCCGTAACACCTCAGCAGTGCCACAGGCTGATTGCCTCCATGCCACGCCCGCATTGAAGCAGTCATTTCTGCAAAAGGATTCCCGACCAAGTATTGAGTGCATAACTGAACATAATTATTTGAATGTTGACTTTTTTTGTATTAAAAACACTTTTTTTTTTTTTATTGGTCGGATGAAATATGCTAATTTTTTGAGATGGGGATTTTTGGTTTCTCTTTACTTTGTTGTCAAAATGATCAATATTAAAACAATAAAAGGCTTGAACTACTTCAGTTGTGTGTAATGAATCTAAAATATATGAAAGTTTAATGTTTATCAGTACATTCCAGAAAATAATGAACTTTATCACAATATGCTCATTTTTTTTATGTGTATTATATATTAGACATAAACCTAGGTAAAAATAAATCAAGTTTAATCTTTACTTGTATTAACAATGACAGAGGCAGGTCAATGGAGTAGCTACTGGTGTCTTTATATCCCTTTTGTTCGGAGTTAACCCAGGCTGCATGGAAACAAAAGTAAATCACACTGAAAATACTCATTCAGAGTTGAGTGTGGTTCCCGTTCCCATGTGCTTTATACTGTATACTAATAACTTCAGCATTCAACAGTCACCATCATCATTTATTCACATCAGTCTCTTATGTGTTTATCAGCATCTAAACTAAAAGTAACATCGCACTCTGGATCATTTTTATGCAACTTGGCTGCTAATCAGTGCAACATGGTGACCCACAAAGCCACACCCACCACTGGAATTGGGTATCATTATCTAAATGCTCACAAGAGACTAATCCAGATCAAACGCAGTGACTTAGTCTTTTCTAGCACGAGAGCAGAGTCAGCACTACGCACTCAATATCCTCGTGCTTTACTCGTGAAAGAATGAAACATTGATTCGTAAAATAATATGGGGAGGGAGAGAAGGGAACATGCAGTACACACACATTTCATCTTCCTTCTTCTCAGCAAGTCTGACTGATTCAGGTCAGCAAAATCCTACACAAACGTGAAGCTGGTGTCCAGCCTATAACTTCGGCTTGGCTTTTTTTATAACATGCATCTTCTCAAGAGTGCACATTCAGTAGCGAGGAGATAAAAATGTATTGAAAAGTACCAGACCAATACGTAGCCACCGCAGGGTCACAACTCACAGAAGAGAAAGCTGAAGGCTGACAGTGGATCGCATCGTTTGCTTTTTTCAGTTCTAATGAGAAATAACATTAGGATAAAGACATACAGTTTCTATATATACGGATGCGTTCAAAATCCTAGCAGTGTGTTTTAAAAAGGTGAATAAAGCTCAAAATCTTTACAGTAGCTTTTATTTCCATATAAACAAATGTATTGGAAACACTACACATTCTATTCCAAATCACAACACGAAGAAAAGTCTGAAATGTGTGTTCTTCCCTGAAAGAAATTGAAAAGTCTAATGTTGACAACCTTGTGGAGAGTGGGACTCGAACCCCCAACCTTTGGATCAGCGATCCAGCGCCCTATTCCACTAGGCCACCACTGCGCTGCCTCGTCCTTTGAATCACTGAACTAATATTTATTTGTATAATCACTGTTTCTGGACACTGCTGCACACCTGTGTCACATGGACTCAACCAACATCTGGCTGCTGTGAGGTTTTCCAGCCCAGGATGATTGGACTATATTTCACAGTTTTTCTGTATTTCTTGGTTTTGTTTCAGTAACTGCATTTTTTATGTCATCCCACTAGTTTTTATATTGGATTTAGGTCCCAGGATTGAACCGCCGCTCCAGAACATCAATCTTCTTGGTCTGGAACGGAGATGTTGACTTTTACTGGTGTGTTTGGGGTTGTTGTCTTGTTGGAGGATCCACTTCAAGGGTATTTCCTCTTCAGTATCAGGCAGCACGACCTCTTCAAGTGTTCTGATGTATTCAAACTGATCCATGATCCCTGGGATTTGATAAATAGGCCCAACGCTGTAGCATGAGGAACATCCAAATATCATGATGCTAGCACCACCAGGCTTCACTGTCTTCACAATGTACTGTGGCCTGAATTCAGTGTTTGGGGTTCGTCTGAGAAACTGTCTCTGGCTACTAGACCCAAAAAGAACATTCTTACTTTCATCAGTCTGTTATGTATGGAATTTGGGAGATGAAAATTGCCCCGTGAAACCAGTAAAGCACGACAAACTATATACATTTTAATAATATAAATGAAGTCAGGCAAAATAATACTTGCAGTTTAAAGCTAAACAACATACAAATTAAACAAAGGGTCGTCCCATAGTCACCAAGCACCTGCAGCATGGGAAATTTAGAAGTGGCGCCCGCGCCGGTGGGGAAAGGCTTGGAATCCTGCGTGTCGAAAGAAACAAATGCTTGAAATCCTCGCGTTGGCTGTGGGTGAACGTGGACAATAGACTTTGGACTTTGAAGTCCCGAACGACAAAACTTTGTCGAAACGCGTTCCATGATCCGCCTTGGATGAGACGACCCACCGCGATGAGTCTTTTTAGAGGATCTGCACGCCGAAGAGACTGGAAGAGGCTGCACGAGACGGGAAGAGGCTGGAGCCAGTCGGCACCAGATCCTTAATAGAACCTCCCCAAAGTTCTGGAAAGTTCCATTCTCGAATTTTCTGAATCACCTGACCCGCCACCAGGGCGCATGCGCAATCAGGTCCATCTCGAAGTTTCCAGACCCCCTTACAGCTGAGTTATACCATGTGACACTAGTTGCCCCACACTTTGAATCTAATTATGTACACCGTTTACCGAGTCACGTTTATATACACGCCCCTAACAAGTCCACCAAAAGTCGCTCTTTAAGCCCGTCAATGGGGTAGTGGTGGTTTAGTGGTTAATGCAATGCGTTACTGATCCGAAGGGCAGTGATTCGATTCACACTATCACCAGTGTTGGGCCCTTGAGCAAGGCCCTTAACCCTCAATTACTCGGTGGTATTAAAAAAATAATAATTGTAAGTCACTCTGGACAAGAGCGTTTGCCAAATGCTGTAACTGTAACGTGTCACTGTGCTGCTCTTTGGTAAATTGTAACCTCTTCAGCACGTCTTTCTTTCAGCAGTGGGACTTTGTGGAGGCTTCTTGCCGATAGCTCGGCTTCACATAGGCGTGATCTAATCGTAACAGGTAAGACCTTCTCTGATCTTGCTGGACCTGATTGCTGGCTGAGTCCTTGCCATTTTCGCTTCTTCGATCCATTCGAATGGTAGTTTTTCACTTTCGTCCACATCTTTCAGGTTTTTGTTGCTATTTTAAAGCTTTTGGGATCATTTTAGTGGAGCAACCTGTCATTTTCTGCACTTCTGTATATTCCGTCCTCTCCAATGAACCTTTTGAATCAAGGTAAGTTGCTGCTCTGAACAATGTCTGGACGACCCATTTTCCTCAGAATTTCAGAGAAAAATGTTCTATAACCAGAATCTATAACACTTGTTGCCTTCCTTCCTTAAATAAACACAATAATAATTGTCACCTGTTTTTCAAAGAATGAATGACCTCAACAAACGCCATGACGGCTATGCAGCTACTCTTGACGAAAGTCAGCACTGGTTCTTGTACATGCCTCTCACCATACACAGTGCGATAACCACAGCTGCACTGGGGGTCAACAGTAACAACTGTTGACGGCGGGGCCCGACCTTTGGCTCTGTAAGCCAGCACTCTACCCCCGGGCCACCACAGCCCCCCCTATAGTATTTATTAAAACTACTTCCTCAGGATGTTGCTGGGGCTTGCATTCGGTGCATAATGAATAATTACCATCAGATTGTGTCATACCGATGTAATAATTATCAGTAACCATTGCTTTTTCTATTCTCATGGAAGTCTATATCATCGGTTTTCACACTTTTTGTAACCAGAGGCCACCATAAGCTATCGAATAACTTTCCTCAATATTTTAGATTTAAGATTAAATTATTAATGTATACAATAATATTCTGTCGATTTATTCCTTTTCGACACACTGCTCAAGCCAACAAGTATTCGTCATTGTCTAGCCATGGTAGTTGTTTCCTTTGAGTTCCATTAGAAGGATAAATTGATTAAAATTTCTGGAAAGCAAAGGAAACTGACACTGTGTTATAAGAATAAGATCGGGATAAGTGGTCTTGGAGAAAAAAAAATCTGATTACAATTTTCTCTGTAAATGTATCGACCGACGCTATCAACTAAAATGTGTTTGTTGTTCAGAATATGTTCTCTCACCCTACACCGGTGTGATGAAGCTAATGCTGCTAACAAATAAACACTGTTTGTGTTTTTAGCTTCTCGTTCAATACCAGGCAACCAACATGCTGAAATCTTCACCTACGCACTTTTATCTGTAGGGTTTCTGATCCATTTCTGGCTGGAAAAATGGATATCAGGATTTGGACGCTAATATTCGGATGCTATTTGATGAAAAATGTCATGCGTCAACATATACAGAGATTACGATCACGTTCCGCGGTTAATTGGGACCGAGACTATCAAAATCCGCGAAGTAGGATTAACCCACCAACCCCCCCCTGACTGACGTACGTCTGTCTGTCTTCCTTTCGGCTTTTTCCCTTTTACTCGGGAGTCGCCACAGTGAATCATCTGATTCGCACGTTTGATTTGGCAGAGGTTTTTACGTCGGATGCCCTTCCTGTCACAACCCTTTTTTAGCAAGGGACAGAAACACGCTGACGGCTTTACAGCTACTCTTTACCAAAGTCAGCAATGGTTCTTTTACATGAACCTCTCACCATAGACAGTGACAGACATGGCCCGCCTTTGATAACCCAGTTAGCTGCACTGGGGGGGACAGTGACAACCTTGTGGAGAGTGGGACTCGAACCCCCAACATTTGGATCAGCAATCCAGTGTCCTATACCACTATACCACCACTGCCCCCCGCCCTGACTGATGTATACGTACATGTATATGTGTATATATAATATCAATACAGTGATACCTCAGCTCACGAACATAATTGGTTCCCAGAAAGTGTGTGTGAGGCGAAAAGTTCGTCTTCCGAACATTTATTTCCCATAAGAAACCATTAAAATGAGAATAATCCGTTCCCAGGTCCCCATAAAACATAATTTTCTACTAAATAAGCCTTAAAACTACACAAAAATATACCTTATTTTATGTATAATAAATGTGCTATTGTATTGTAATTAAAGAAATAAACTGTACTGTATAATAAAGTCGTTTTATTTACCTTTGTGATGGTAGTTGATGGCTTAATGCAGGGGTCACCAACCTTTTTGAAACTGAGAGCTACTTCATGGGTACCAATTAATGCGAAGGGCTACTAGGTCGATACACACCTCTGAAATTACAAATTTGCTCAATTTACATTTAATTAGATTTAATTAGATGTTATTATTAATAATTAATGATATTCATCTATGTGAAGATATTGACTTGATTTAAAAATATATTCAAAAAAATTATATGCAGCTCAATGGAGAGTGGCGCTGTCCTAAAAATGGGCCTGTCCTAAAAATAGCAGTGAACAGGTCCGCGGGCAACTTATATTGTCCTTGCGGGCTACCTGGTGCCCACGGGCACCACGTTGGTGATCCCTGGCTTAATGGAATTGAGTGGGAGGAGGAGGGAGTGGGAGGAGGGAGTGGGAGGAGGAGGAAGGGAGGGACTTACTGTTTGGAAGGAGTGTTTGGAAACGCCTACTGTTTGGAAACGCCCTTAGCCACACACGCACCCTTAATAGCTTCCTTGTTCTTAAGGATGGTGGTAGACTTAGCGTACTGGTACTGGGACGCTGAGTCACACAAACGCACACCTCGTTCGTGTTTTTCAATGATCTCCGCCTGTGGTGGGTCTTTTTCGGTCCCATGATAGCAAAAGTACACTCAATATGGTCCAAAATGTCTAGCAAACACAAACCACTTCCGCATTCAAAGAAAGGGGTGTGACGAACTGTGACGCCATGAGCGTGCGTCAGCTTCTCGTGGCTGCCACCGTGGCGCTGTTCGACCGCGTGGTTTGATTCGTCCGCCGAAAACTAGTTCGTCAGCAGAGACTATATGCTCGCAAATTTAATGTTCTTGAGGCGAAAAGTTCGTGAGCTTAAGCGTTCGTCAGCGGAGGTTTTACTGTATATATATATATATATATTCAATGCTATAAATGCTTATAATAACAATTAAACATTAAAAAATAATGCATGAGATGTAAACAAAATATAAATACTGTACACTCATACAGACGCACGCAGATGCGCATTTCACAACAATGTAAGTAGTTTTGATGGGAGGTTTTGGGTTGTTTTTTGTTTGTTTAGGTTTTTTTTTTTGCATAATTGTCCTTGTTTTTGTGACATTTTCTTTAACTTTTTCCCACTATTTGTCCTTAATTTCCTTATTTTTTTAATTCAACGAATAAAAAAAAAAAAAAAAAACGCGATGCACTGAAGTCGCCTGAATTGAAGCGCGATGTAGCGAGGGATCCCTGTATACTAAACCAAATGTGATTTATGCTCAACATGTGATTACTAGACGATGGTTGGCGTCATTAGGCCTGCAGCTCGTGTCCTAAACTAGACCTTATTGTGAATTTTTACCTGAGCGATTCCTTTCAATTGGAAAATAAATACAGTGGAAGCGATCAGGAAATGCTAAATAAAAACAAGCCTCCTTATCTGCCAGGTAATGTTTCCCTCTTTATCACACTCAATCCTTTTAAATAAACACCACAGAAAGGACTCCGTATCCATCAGGTAATCTGTCTCTCTCTCTCTCTCTCTCTCTCTCTCTCTGCACGTTGGACTGCAGCCTTCCTCATTACTGGTGGAGAATTTGAGCTACGTATCGATTTAACAAACACAATTCGTCCACTAGAACCGAGAAAATGGAAAATGAGACCGACTGGAGGATGCTCTTGGGGTGATGCTGGAATTTTGATCAGTGAGTCAATTCCAGAGTCTGGCGGCTTCATGCCTTTCCTTTCTGTCCATCACTTTCTTCACTCCTCCTCGCGATAACCGTAAATCATTCTTCCACCTTGTGGGAAACTGAATTAAAATGATATGTCTAGAGTATAATGAGGCTCAAAATATTAAATGGGATCCGTCTTTAGAAGAGTGCTGGCTCAGCAGGTAAGCTACTATTAAACGGAACTCGAATCTTTCTTCATGTTTCTAAATAAAGAACCAGTTCTCTGGAGGATCTTCTGTATGGCTGCAGTGGTTGTGATCATCAAGCTTTTATAGCACTTCAGCAGTGGTATACTGGATTAAACATGATCGTACTCAAGCGAAATGGGTGCTGGGTTTTACTCCACTAACCGAATCCCAGTTGTCTGTGAGCCATGTGGCTCAGATTCTGAGAATTGGACCATCATTCTGACCATTTTAAACATCTTCCTGCTTCTGTATAGTCTCACTCACTCAATCAATTTTTGTACCACTGAATCCTACTCAGGTGTCGGGGTCACTGGAGCCGATCTCAGCCAATACTAGGTGAAGGTGAGGCACACCCTGGACTGCTTACCAGACCATTGTGGAACCAACATCCATACAACCATTCACACTTACATCCACATCTAAGGGCAATTTTAAACAGCTAAATAGCCTAATGTGCGGGCAGTGGTGGTCTAGTGCATAGGGCGCAGGATCGCTGATCTTAAGGTTCGGGGTTCGAGTCCCCACAAGGTTGTCACTGTCCCAGGGGTCTTAGCACAGTGAGGCCCCACATTACACACAGATGCGCACTGCACATAAAAATGTGAGTAGTTTTGTTGGGGGGTTTTGGGTTGTTTTTTGTTTTTGTTTGTTTTTTTTTTGTTTTGTTTTTTTTGTTTTTTTTTTAAATAATTGGCCTTGTTTTTGTGGCATTTTCCTTAACTTTTCCCCTATTGTTCCTTAATTTCCTTATTTTTTAATTCGATGAATATTTAAAAAAAAAAAAAAAAAACCCGTGATGCACTAAAGCCGCATGAATTGAAGTACGAATTAGCGAAGGATCCCTGTAAGTCAGGGGGGTTGATCCTACACACGGAAATCGGGGGTCGCGGAGGTCTCGGTCCCCATTAACCGCAGAAAGTGAGGGATCCCTGTACACGCATTTTCATATACTCATTTTATAATATATTGGTGATTGGATGATTTTTAGCAAAGTTTTTGGCCTTAAAATAGTGAATTTCGCCTTGTCCCTGACTCTCTTTGAACTTTGCATGCATGTCGGACAAGGTGCTACTGATGACTTTTTTAAGTTCCCCCAACTGACATAATCACAGCAGTCAGAATTTTAGAAACCTCTCCCTCTTCTGCCTCATGAACTAAAATCCAAGGTGATATCTGAACTATGATCCAGTTTCATAGGAAAAGCTTGTACAGCGGATAATACTGTGCTCCCTTGAGCTCTAGTTACCTCCAAGCCATCAGGCTGTTGATTTATTGTCTTCGGCTGCATCCATGTTCATGGCCACATCCACGTTTAAATTTCTCAAAAACTGCTGGGTGAGATTATCATTGTAACATTTTGCATGCCGGTTTCCCATCATGTTCAGATGTGCCTCAGCTTGTCAGTTTGAGCTTGTCACACAGATCCTGACCTTATAAATACATTTTGTCTGGCTATTTCTTAAGAACTGATGAGCAACTGAAGGGTTTCACTCTCTGCTAAAAGAGTTTTTTCTACAGTGATGACCACCCTCTAGTGGTATAAGGCGCCGGATCGCTGATGCAAAGGTTGGGGGTTCGAGTCCCACTCTCCACAAGGTTGTCACTGTACCCCCCCCAGTGCAGCTAACTGGGTTATCAAAGGCCGGCCATGTCTCTCACTGTCTATGGTGTGAGGCATGTAAAAGAATCATTGCTGACTTTCGACAAGAGTAGGCTGAAGAGCCGTCGGCGTGTTTCCGCCCTGCGATGGCCTGGCGAGCTGTCCAGGGTGTACTCTGCCCTCACCCTGAGTTGGCTGGGATGGGTACCAGCCTCCCCGTGACCCTAATTAGGATGAAGCGGTTACAGAAAATGAACTGAACTGATGACCACCCATTGCTTTCCCATCACCTTTCTAACCTTTTGGGTCTTCAGAGGTTAGATATTTTTATTTTTATTTTTATTTATTAATCCCAGGGGAAAATTCACATTTTCCAGCAGCACTACAGTAAAAGAGCATACAATTATTCTATAAACAAAAACACAAACTTAAATTAAGGCAAGTACAGTCAGTCCTCTACTTACGAAAACCTCTGAATACGAAAAATCCAGGTTACGAAAAACATTTTCCGAAATTTTCGCCCTCTGTACATGAAACAACCTCTTCTTATGAAAAGCGCCAAACGTGCCATTCAAAAATTCAAACAATGCCCGAGTTGCTCTCTCATTGGCCATCTCCCAACAACCCACCCTGCTGGCCACCTATTTGCCAGGAGAGAGCTGAACTGTACCCATACTTCCTGTACCCATACTTCCTGTTTGTCACACACGTGAAGGAGAGTTGAACAGGACTGTTGGCTCATGAGTTTTTTGAGAGTGATTATTGCAGCATTATATTTCGTTATCCATCATGGACCCCAAGAAAGTGATTCCCAGTGACACTGAAAAGAAGTTATCAATCGAAGTGAAGCAGGAGATAATAAAAAATACGAAAGTGGGATGCGGTTGAGCGAAATCGTAAAGGAGTATGGCCGAAACCCCTCGACAATCGGGATGATATTGAAGCAGAAGGAGGCATTAAAAGCGGAGATACAGTGACAGAGGCGATTATTTCAGAAAAAGCAACCGCCATATTTAAGGATCTCGTGAAGGAGGGTGGGGGTGAGGGTTCTTCAGACCAGCAACCCCTGGACTTTAAAGTGTCGCATGGGTGGTTTGAGAAATTAAAAAAAAAAAGTAAATCATTTTCTTTTAATTTTTAACACATATTTCATACAAAATTGGTGTACTTTTATCATTTTCAAAGGGTTTATGGGGTAGTCTTGGGAGCCTTGGAACGAATCATGCGTTTACATGTAAAATGCACCTCTACTTACGAAAACCCAGGTTACGAAAAACACACACACACACACACACACACACACACACACACACACACACACACAGTATATAGGGCAGTGGTGCCCCAGTGGTAAAAGGTGCTGGATCACTTATCCTAAAATTCGGAATTCAAGCCTCACCCTCAATGGGTTGTCACTGCCCCTCCCCCCAGCACAGAGACACAAGAAAAACAAACAAAAGTGAGGTTTTCATGGTTGAGTTTTTCATTTTAAAGTGTGATAATGATGCTGCCTACCACAAGTGATTGCACCAAGCTCTGAGTGTTCATTATTTTAATTTAAGTATTATTAATATGAAATAATGGGTTTTTTTTTAATCCCAAGAAAGTAGACCAATAAGACTGTTCCATTTCCATATAATTATTCAATTTCTACAACAAAAGTTTATATTGATATCTTCTTCAAAGCCATCAGGAAACAGGCATGTTTAAGTATGAATAATTAAACTGACCCCAGTGCAGCCAACTGGGTTATCAAAGGCTGGCCATGTCTCTCACTGTCTATGGTGTGAGGTTCATGTAAAACAGGGGAGCTCAATCCTGCTCCTGGAGATCTACCTTCCAGAAGACATTCGCTCCAACCCTAATCATGCCCACCTAACCATCCAATCATCTAATCTAGACCTGACTGGATCGTAGATGTCACATGGGCCACATTCGGGTTGGACATAAAGTCATCTGGAAGGTAGATCTCCAGGAGCAGGATTGAGCTCCCTTGATGTAAAAGAACCATTGCTGACTTTCGATAGGAGTGGCTGCAAAGCCGTCAACATGTTTCCGCCATGTGATGGCTTGGCGAGCTGTCCAGGGTGTACTCTGGATGGGCACCAGCCTCCCCGCGACCCCAATTAGGATTAAGCGGTTACAGAAAATGAACTGAACTGCACATCTATGATGAGGCATCTATAGTAAAAATCATAGATGTATTACACGTATACTATATGTGCGGGTTAAGACGTGTTCGAGTCATATTTCAGGACCATAACATTTTCTTTTCAAGCATACGCTATGCTGGCAGCACAAGATATTTTTGATTTAATTCTGCATCTTTATAGTGAATTTATTTTTAGGGAGCTAATTATTCATTCTATAAATAACTGTTCATGGATCTTTACTCACTTTTAAGAGAAGGCAGACACTACACATTTGTAAGATTTTATTTGTCCATAACCTATTAAATACACTGTCCTTATACTTTACTGCTGTTTCAACTATATAGTGAATGGGCCGGGGTGACCACTGGACATGCATTATTACATTGCCGTTGCATTCATGAATTACAGTCGGCGTTAATCTGATGCGGTGTCACTTGTACGTCCTTCTTTTCTGAGGCGGAGACAGCCACAGTGCTGTAATAGATGGCACCCCACGTGTGTACGGAGAAATAACAGATGACTCACCAGAAAATCCAATAAAGACAGACACTTAAATATTACAGTAAAATGCAGCCTCTGTTAATCAGATATTTCTGTTTCTCGTTCGTTTTCACTCTATTCATCATTTCGGTATCGCCAATAGCGAAGATGTCGTGATCCGTCACAGAAAGGACCATTGAAGAATAGCCATTGATTTCTCACTCTAACACACACACACACACACACACACATACAAATTATTCACAGAAATGCTCCCTGGTAGTCGGTATGCGCTGCCAGTTTCCCATCAGCACTAATAAAAAAAATTGTATTCTCTTTAATATGGTGAAGGAGTGTGTAAGAGCCTCCATTCCCAATCCAATAGCTTTGCACGCTCTATTCAGGCATGTCTGTCGTCCTAATTGAGGGAGAGTCTTTCCCTTCCATCACAGCGTGGGTATTAGAGCCTTGGCCTCTCAAGCCCTCGCTGTATTTCTCCTCTGTTTTTATGGACCATCTGTGACACGACGTTACAGAACAGTGAGTCTGTCAAAGCCTCGTATTTCACACGGTTGTCAGAGAGGAGCGCAATCCTTTAGAGTGGCCTGAGGATTATGAGGCAGCCTTTTATTGTAATGTTTATGTTTGAGGAAATCTTCTCCAGCCGTTTGTCATTCTGTCTTTCTCCCGCGGCGGCTACCTCTGACTTCCTGTTTATCTCTCTCTCTCTCTCTCTCTCTCTCTCTCTCTCTCACTGTAAACGTGCATGTATCTCTTGTCAAAGATCTCACAGTGACCTTGTAGTTATCACCTGACAATTAGTAAACAATTCTGAAATGTAATTTCAAGAAAGTGAGAGACAATGATAGCAAGAGTGACTTATCTGTGATTTACAAGCAGTTTTTCGACCGATTTATGTTTCCATGCCCACTAGGTTGATAAAGCCGGGACGACAAACACCGAGTGACGTTTAAACCCTCTCTGATTGAGGATATGCTCTAAAGACAGAAATGGAAATCCTGCGGATTTACTGCAAATAAAAAGTATTATATTATTGTGTGATATCCTTCTTGGCGATGCCCTACCGAGGGCGAGAGCCTTTGTTCCTCTGTCTCTGTCACAATGTCTCGCCAGTGCGTTTTATATATAGCACAGCACGGTAGCGTAGCGGTTAGCACGGCTGCCTTACATTATTAGGATAATTGGCCATTTCAAACTGCCCATAGGCGTGTGTGTGTGTGTGTGTGTGTGTGTGTGTGTGTGTGTGTGTGTGTGTGATGGCCCTGCAATGGACTGGCGATCTGTTTAGGGTGTACTCCACCCTCACCAAAAAATCAGTTTAGGCCCTGCTAGAATTGAGCAGATTGTTGAATCTTCTTCTTCTTTTCCTTTCGGCTGTTCCCTTCAGGGGTCGCCACAGCAAATGATCTGCCTCCATCTCTCCCTATCCTCTGCATCTTCTACTTTTACTCCAACGACCTTCATGTCCGCCTTCACCACATCCATAAATCTTCTCTTTGGTCTTCCTCTGGACCTTCTGCCTGGTAGTTCCAACCTCAGCATCCTACTACCAATATACTCACTATCCCTCCTCTGTACATGTCCAAACCATCTCAATCTAGCCTCTCTGACTTTGTCTCCAAAACCTCTAACATGTGCTGTCCCTCTGATGTACTCATTTCTGATCCTATCCATCCTCGTTACTCCCAAAGAGAACCTCAACATTTTCATCTCTGCTACCTCCAACTCTGCCTCCTGTCTTTTCCTCAGCGCCACTGTTTCTAAACCATACAACATCGTTGGCCTCAACATCGTCTTGTACACTTTTCCTTTCATTCTTGCCGATACTCTCCTATCACACATCACACCGGACACTTTTCTTCAACCATTCCAACCTGCCTGCACACGCTTCTTCACCTCTTTCTTCCACACTCTCCATTGCTCTGGATTGTTGAGCCTAAGTACTTAAAATCCTCCACCTTCTTTATCTCTGCCCCCTGTAACCTCACCGTTCCTCTTGGGTCCTTGTCGTTCACACACATGTATTCTGTAGATTGTTGAATAAATGAATAATAATATATAAAATTGATTCCCACTAGAACAATTAACAGTTATTCCACAGGCTCTATTCTGATGCGGACAAATGAAGACAGGTGAAAATCAGTCATATCTGCTGAAATTGAGTGAAATAACCGTTTTATTTTGTCTACACCCACTGGACTGTGAGATGAGCCGGTTAGCCTTGCATGGAGTCTCGTCATATTTAAAGCGGAATTAAACACAAATTTAACTTAAAAACTTCTACTGTTTATGTCTATGCTGTGAAAAGGTGGGACTCGACAATGTGGTGCATTTAAATGCATTGCACTATATACCATGAATTCATGTACAGTGATCTCTCGCTACTTTGTGCATCAGTTTCTGCGGCTTCAGTGCATCGCGGGTTTTTCAAAAATATACATTGAAAAATGAAAAATAAGGAAATTACAGAAAAATATGGGAAAAGTTATGGAAAGGCTGCAAGGCTGTAGGCTGCAAAGCCTTCAGCGTGGTTCTGTCCCTTGCTAAATGGTTGTGACAGGAAGGGCATCCGACGTAAAAACCTATGCCAAATTTAATGTGCGAATCAGATGATTCGCTGTGGCGACTCCCGAGAAAAGGGAAAAAGCCGAAAGGAAGAAAGAAAGATTGAAAGAAAGGGGAAAAGTTATGGAAAATGATGCAAAACAAGGCCAATTATGCAAAAAAAAAAAAAAAAAAAAAAAAAACCCAAACAATACAAAAAACCAACAACCCGAAACCCCTATTAAAACTACTTACATTTTTATGTGAGGTGCACATCTGTGTATGTGCGCGCACGACTATGTTTGTGTGTATTTATATTTTATTTACATTTTATGGATTATTTTCGAATGTTTAATTGTTATTATAAGCATTTATAGTGTTGAATATGTATTTATTGATATTATATACACATATACATGTACGTATACATCAGTCAGGGGGGGAAATCGATCCTACTTCGCGGAAATTGGTGGTTGCGGGGGGTGGGGGTCTCGGTCCCCATTAACCGTGGAAAGTGAGGGATTCCTATATATGAGCAGACACTTGTCAGATGTATGCAAAACCAAATGTAGTACGTTTTATGTGCAGAAGTGCCCAGCTTTTTAATTCAGAAGTTCACTAGTTTATATCTGTAGAGTGTTATTATTGCTGTTATCTTTGCTTATTAGAAACAATGCATCTATGTGGCATTCCCATGAGAGTGAACTGAGTTCCAAATGGTGGCCGTTTCAAACTGGCTACGCAAGTCACAACTGCATATATGGAAGTAAAAAACGCCTGATGATGAAAATACATATATTTCCAGTGCAACAGGAGATATCAGAAGACTTTCCTTTCATTCCATTTTAGGATTGCTGGACACTGCTTTTGAATAGTCTCTTGCAACAGGCCATTAAATTTGATTTTGGTGGTGAGGGAAATAAATCTCATTCTTCAAAATACATTCATACCACCAAATACTTTCTTCCAAATTTTGTTGGTTTTCTTGTAAGTGTAGCATGAACGGAAGAGCGGACAGACTAGCATTGGTGGTTAGTTTAGCATGTGTTTTTTTTAGGTGGTTCAGAAAATGAATGAATGACATTACTGCAGGACTTGTGCTGTATTGCTGTACTAAGACATATTGGGATTAAGTCTTTTTCACATTCCTTTAAACTTAAATATACAGGCTGAGAAAATGTGACTGAACAGTAGAAAATTCAAGCTCTGCTCAGTCTAGACAAGTCTGTCTGTCCGTTTAAATTCCGAGATGAGTGGATCCGGCGGCTTTTATGTATAAATATCTCAATTATCCGTAGCCAAGAATGAAGCCGCTCAATAACGCCCACTGCCCTGTCGTCGTCTTCCTTTTTCTAGGAGATTTTTATGCTGTCATTTTTAAATGAGTTTTGTGGGTGTTTGTGGTGCTACCGTCCCAGTAGTGCTTCAGGGGACAACTGGACCAACATGTCTTAATTAAAAACGACTTTAACTGAGAAATAACAAAACAAACAAAAATGTTGTTATGCAAACACCAATGGCAGTCCTGGTTTTTACAGGTGCAGTTTGGATGTGCTGCATTCTCATGGTGATTATTATATTGATGGAAAGTCATAACCTCCTGGCAGACCCAAGAAAATCCAGGCACAAAATATCTTGGGTCTTGGCAGCACTTCTTATTTACTTATTTTATTAAATTTTTTTTTCCACTTAAATTTTTTAGTCACGACCAATTCCGATCCATCTCCCTATGACATACAACCGGCGTGTGTGTGTGTGTGTGTGTGTGTGTGTGTGTGTGTGTGTGTGTGTGTGTGTGTGTGTGTGTGTGTGTAATCAAGCATTTGTCCCCTTTGTCATACATGGTGCTGCCCCTTGAATCTTTACGAACGGCTGCGTATGCAGATTTGGGGACGGCCTAACACAATCGACGATAAAGTGGTATCCACCCCTTTGTATGAATGAGCTCTCAGATGCCCGTGATTGGCTGGTGATTGTTATGAGTGATCGTGCCTTCATTTGCATATTTCCCTCAGTACTTCCAGACAGGGTTCTCATTTATCAACAGGCCTCGTGAGATTATAATGTAATGATATTGCATACACATTTCCTAGCCCAAGCTTCAAATCATACCTAAAAGATCACCATACCAGGTACAGTGGTGGTTGGGAATTTTCCTTGCCTTTTTTTCATCAGTGAAAAAAAAAAAAACTGACCCAAAAGACTAACATAGGTCTCACCTTATCACGACAGGCAATTCATATTGTACTTCAAATTTAGGTTTTGTATGTGATTAAGTACATAGAGGGACGACGTTAATGTTACATTGTCTGAACCACTTCCCACTTATTATGATAATAACAGGCATGCACCCATCTCAGCCAATGCTTGTTGAGGGCAGAGTACATCCTAGACAGCTCACCTGGCCATCACAGGGCAGAAACACACTGACTATGCAGCCTAAGGTTTTTTGGTGCTAATTGTATATGGGCAATGGTGGCCTGGTGGTAAAGGTGCTGGATCACTGATCCTAAGTTTGGGGGTTCAAGCCCCACTCTCAATGGTTTGTCACCACCACCCCACACCCCACACCCCCAGTGTAGCTAACTGGGTTATCAAAGGCCAGCCATGTCTCTCACTGCCTATGGTGTGAGGTTCATGTAAAAGAACCATTGCTGACTTTGATCAAGAGTAGCTGCATAACTGTGAGTGTGTTTCTGTCCTGCGATGGCCTTGTGAGCTGTCCAGGGTGTACTCTTGCCCTTGCCTGGAGTCAGCTGGTATGGGTGCCAACCTTCCTGTGACCCTAATTAGGATTAAGTGGTTACAGAAAATGAATGTATTTGATTATGTCTATGGAAGGACTTTCCAACAGTTATGACAGCTGACTATGAACGAACCTCCAGAGTTAAATTTTAAAACTACAGTCGGCTCTCTACTTAGGGAAAGCTCTGAATACGAAAAATCCAGCTTACGAAAATCATTTTCCTAAATTTTCGTCCTCCTTTTACGAAAACAACCTCTTTTTACGAAAAGCGCCAAACGCGCCATTCAAAAATTCAAACGCACCATTCAAACAATGCGCGAGTTGCTCTCTCATTGGCTGTGTCCCAACATCCCACCCCGCTGGCCTCCCATTGGCCAGGAGGAAGCTGAACTGTACCCATACTTCCTGTACCCACACTTGTGAAGGAGAGCTGAACAGGACTGTTGGCTCGTGAGTTTTTTGAGAGTGATCATTGCGGCATTATATTTCGTTATCCATCATGGACCTCAAGAAAGTGATTCCCGGTGACACCGAAAAGAAGAAGCGGGCTCCGTTATCAATTGAAGTGAAGCAGGAGATAATTAAAAAATACGAAAGTGGGATGTGGTTGAGCGAAATCGCAAAGGAGGATGGCCGAAACCCCTCTATCATCCGATATTGAAGCAGAAGGAGACATTAAAAGCGGAGATACAGTGACGGAGGCGATTATTTCGGAAAAAGCAACCGCCATATTTAAGGACCTTGTGAAGGAGGGTGGGGGTGAGGGTTCTTCAGACCAGCAACCCCTGGACTTTAAAGCATCGCATGGGTGGTTCGAGAGATTTTAAAAAAGGTAAATAATTTTCTTTTACTTTTAACACATATTTCATACAAAATTGGCGTAGGTTTATAATTTTTAAAGGGTTTATGGGGCAGTCTTGGAAGCCTTGGAAAGAATCACGCGTTTTACATATAAAATGCACCTCTACTTACGAAAACCCAGGTTACGAAAAAGGCACGGGAACGGATTAATTTCGTAAGTAGAGGGCCGACTGTACTTTTTCTTTTTTTGCTTTTTGAATACCGGAATTGTATAGGTTAATACCCATGTCTCTTTTGTGTTCACAGTGACTCACCGATGCACACCAGGTCCATGAATCCATACATAGCATAACAAATCTGGAAGAGCAGGTCCTGGCGCTGCCACTTGGCCGACGGACTGAGTGAAGACCACACAAGCCATGAGATGCTGGCGATGAGGAAGAGCGAACCCAGAACTGCTGCTGCAATCTGCACCTTCTCGATCACCGTCAGAGAGATCGCCTGCCACTGCATGGACAGAATGACGGACACATGTGCCAGTTAAGTACAAGATAACAGAGTACCACAAACTGCTAGGGCAAGTCTGCATGGTAGACTGTTGAAATGTGTTGTTCGACTGTTTCAACCCTGGAACAATCAATGAAACAAAATATACAGAACTTTATTTTGCCTGAAGTACTGAATGGTTCATTGGATATGTACTGGATTATGAACTGAATGTGCAGTAGGTCACCTGTAGTGGATTTTTGGTGCTGATGGCGATGACTTGGTACTTGTAGTAACACAGCTCACAGCTCCATGAGCCTCTCTCGCTGATCCACTTAATTAAACATGGTTCATGAGTACAACGTACTGAGCCGCTACAGCGGCACGGGCTCAACAGCTCACCCTGTAGGACCAACACACACACACAGCAAACTCGTTAGTGCATTTACATCCAGAACGTATGCTTGGAACAAACTTATTGACGGCGTGTTTTTTGGAGGTTGTGAGTGTTTGACAGTTTGTCTGTGAATACAATTCTGACCACACCAATGCACAGATTTTCACAAAACTTGGCGGTGACACTACCCTACTGAATTACCAGACATGATTTGATTTTGTAGGGTCAAGGTCAAAGGTGAAGGGCAGGGCAAGGCCACAGTGTTTTGGAGACAGCGCACGTTGCTATGGAACCATCAGCAGTTCATTTTCTGCAGCCGTGTAATCCTAATTAGGGTCCGGGGAGGCTAGCGCCCATCCCAGTTGACTCCGGGCGAGGGCAGAGTACACCCTGGTCAGCTCGCCAGGCCACCACAGGGCAGAAACACGCTGACGGCTTTGCAGCTACTCTTGTCGAAAGTCAGCAATGGTTCTTTTACATGAACTTCACACCATAGACAGTGAGAGACATCGCCGGCCTTTGATAACCCAGTTTAGCTGCACTGGGGGGGACAGTGAGAACCTTGTGGAGAGTGGGACTTGAACCCCCAAACTTTGGATCAGTGATCCAGAACCCTATACCACTAGGCCACCAATGCCCTGGAACAATCATGGCAACAATACATGGACTTTCCAATGACACTTTGACTTTGAGTGAATTTCAAAAATCAAACCCCAGCCAACTTCGTAAAAACCTTCAAACTAGATGGGATTTTTTTCTCATTTTTTTCACACTCACATACAATATAACATAGTGGTTAAATAAAATCAGTACCTATACCGGGTCGACTTGTTACATTATCTATGCTCCATGGTGGAAGTAGTACCTTGGACTCCATGAAAGCCTTTCTAATTCATATTTCGCACAGTACATTACCATGTACACAGACTCACAAAGTCCAGGTTAATCTCATTGTAAAGTACATCTGTTCATGTAGAATTGTGTTCTGACCCACCTTTTAACTAATAACTGGCATGAAGCAGAGTTGCTGCTAATGTGAGTACATTAATTGCACCTGCACTGACAATTTCCTGATAAGCTCAGTCCAGATTATGTAAAGCAATTCAAAGACGAGTGCTCGCCATATTCAGCGGAGAACACTGCACAGCTTGAAAGTGCCTACAGTAAACTGTGTGTGGGTGGCAGACACAAAAACACACACAAACACACACACACACACACACACACACACACACACACACACACACACCCACACACACACACACACAATACTCAGGAGAAAGGCTGCTGTGTTTGCATGAAGCTCTTTTAGCCAATTTACTGAATGAGTGTACATCCTTCTGTTGCTGTCTTTATTACCAGAGTACAAATGCCCCTTATAGAGAAACTTTGTCTGAAAGCGTCTTCTTTATTCAACAGTAAGGCGAGACAATGACTGCTTTGCACTCATTCAGCCCAATAGCTTCTTCATACACAAACTACAGTATAATGTCTATACCAACGGCATAGAAGAAAAACTAGACTGTGCACAGGCCCCTTTCACGTGGTCATTCGGCTTCAACTTCCGGTCAGGGCAAAACATTGCTTTGGGCACCATTTCACTTGAAAGTTCACATCCTTTGGCATCCTTACAATAGACCAAATTCGCATCTCGGGTTGCGCACGGCATCATGGGATCGCGACTACCATACAAGCTACCAATATGTGGAAATAAACCTTGATGTGGATGAGAACTGCACTATCGATACGTTCAATTTATGGAAAGTTCCCGACCTTCGAGCGTATTGTATACGTAGGGGTCTTCCCGGTTGTTCTCGCAAAGGGTAAAGGTGAACTTGTTGCGCTTGCATTTGCGGCGACGTTACAAAAGCTACCTATAGTTTTGTCAAAGGCCGAGGAAGCTAAGCAAATCCAACGTGACTATGCCAGATTGTTGACATTTGAAGTGGATGAGGAAAGCGTGACAATTCCCGACCCCTTGGGACTTGAAGACGGCTGGGAGACAGAAAATGACGCCTTATCGAAGTGACCGCCGTGTATGTACGCTGACATAGCGGATTTTTTGTTAATGAAGGACCAGGCACCCCTACTAGCGCGACTTCGTAATGACTACAAAGAAGGTAAATACAAGTTTGACAGCTGTCACCGAGTGATCTGACAGCTCTTGTTTGTCTATTTTACAAATTAACATAACAGTAATTTTCAAGATCCAAGCCTTTGATATGTAATGATTACGGCATCGCGGATTTTTATGGTAATTTAACAAGTAAATTAAAGGTAATGTAGTCTATAGGGTCTTTGAATTCGAATAAAGAACTCTTTAATTATAAACTGACTGCTTTAATCCAACGTTTGCGTCCCTCCGGATCCTTCAGCTTGGTAGGGAAGGTAAATAATGTGAATGGCGGCGGACATGTACATGCGTTAGTCCCAAATTTGCAGGCATGTATACTGCAAATTTCCTTTTTCCAACGCTCGAGATGATAAATGTCGTTCCCACAGTTCACTACGGTACAATGCGCACCTGGAATAACGATACATGTAATTTAAGGCTAAAGGCAGGATTTAAGCGCCTGTTGTTAGGATGTGTTTACATACACAAGCAAGTGGCTACAAGAAAGTTTGGTAGCAGTGACCCTTGGACCAGAGGTTGGGTCACGTTCCCCGCACATGCGCAGTCGTAATGCGAATTTGGTCTATTGTACGCTGTGAAACATAACAACATCGAATTTAATTAGAATACGTTAGGTTTAGCTTTTTTGGTGTCAATATGATTAATTGTTGTTGCGCTGTTGGCTGTCAAAAAACCGTGCAGGCGGTCGCAAAGAAGTAACTTTTCATCGGTGAGTGTGTTTCAGTTTATGAAAGTTTATGTTATATTGATAACATTTCCGAGATTGTTCATCCTCTTGGACAGAAATTGTCCGAAAAATTCCTTGTAATTTGTGGAATATATCAACTGAAATCCCTGCTACACTATACTAAGACAAGAGAGGTGGGCGTGGCAGTTGACATGTTTGGCATGGGGAATATTATTAATGTCTGTACCTCCTATTATGTGTCGATGTATCTTCCAAACCTTCCTGGGCATACTGCAAATGTTCAGATTATATTCAAGTCTCTAGGGATCCAAAACATCCCAAGTATTTAGATTTATCGCATCGTATTCCGTATCCATGTGTGTATGTTTACCAAACTTTTTGCCCTGACCGGAAGTCAGAGTCTATTGGCCATGGCGGCATACATAATGTATGTAGAGCGCGCAGTCTAGTTTTTCTTCTACGTCATTGGTCTTTACCAGGGTGTCAAACTCGTGCCACAATGGGCCAGGTGGCTGCAGATTTTTGTTTCAACCAAGCAGCAGCACACCTGACTTGGCTCATTTAATCACCTGAGCTGAGTGTTCAGGCAGTTGATTGGTCAGTCTCTGTACAGAGCACACAAATTGACCAATCAGCTACCGAAAGACCTAGATCAGTTGATTAAATGAGCAAAGTCAAGGTGTGCTGCTGCTTGGTTGAAACAAAAATCTGCAGCCACCTGGCCCATTGTGGCACGAGTTTGACATCCTGATCTATACTCTCCAGCAGGGGTCCCCAACCCCCAGTCCATGGACCAGTACCGGTCCGCTGCTCAATTGGTACCGGTCCGCAGAAGAAATAATTCATTATTTCAGTTTTATTTATTATCTGAGTCTGAACGATATTAATTTTTGAAAAAACTTTTATTTTGAAAAATGACCGGATTGTCTCACTTACATGTCGGTCATTTGAGCACTAAAATGTAACCCACAAGGGGACGGCACATGAACAGAGGCGAGTTGGACATGTTTCAAACAATAAGTGGGGATTTTGGGTGAGACTGAGCCCAAGCCTTCAATCTCCCAGCTGGTGCATCATCACCTTTGTTTTTTTTTTAAAGTTCAAGCTCTACATCCCAACCAACTTTATTACAGCTGTTGAAAAATAACATTCATGAAGTGCTTATTATTATTATTATTATTATTATTATTATTATTATTATTATTATTATTATTAATAATAATAATAATCTATATAAATAAATTATATTTACAATATAAACAATCGGTACAATTGTCACGCGTTGACCAGTCCGCGGTGATAAAAAGGTTGGGGACCTCTGCTCTACGGTACACTCCAAGTTAAATAAATTTAACCTATAATTAATATGTTTAATACATCACACATGAGTGTGAGTGTGAATGGTTATCCGGGTGATGGACCTGCGATGGCCTGGCGGGCTGTCCCATGTGTACCCTGCTCTCACTCAAAGCCGGCCGAGATGGGTGCCAGCTTCTCTGTAATGAGGATTAAGGAACATACAAAATGAATGAATGAGTGACATAGCACAGGTACATGACAGGTCCTTGTCATCCGAACCCCATCTGTTATTTGACCCTTAATACATATTTGATACTCAGTAAGTGTGCGAGTTAATTTATTATGTTGATTCGTTCTTTATCTCTGACACTTATTGATTGTGGACCATGTTTGAGCTGAAGCCTGTTCCAGCAGATGTTGGAAAGAGGTGGGTTACACTCTAGGTAGATCACAAGTTGACCGCAGGGCTAACACAAAGAGACTTCAGCCATTCACATTGACATTCACACCAAAGACTAATTTAGATCTGAAGTGTGCAGCCAGCTGCCCTGTGGTGGCGTCTTTTAACTGTAGGAGGAAACCACAGAGTACCAGGAGGAAGCCCACACTGGAACGTGCTTATATAACATGCAAACCCCTCACAGAAATGTTCCTCCAATCCCAACAACTGTATAAAAAAAAAAAGAGTCTTGGTTTGTTTCATGTGTCTCGCAGGTTTGTGTGTCATCTAATAGGCGAGACTTGGCAGGTGGATGGGAATTGGCCAAGACCAAATTAGAAGTAAATAAGGAAAACAAAAGAGAATCAAAACTGAATGTTCTTTAAAAGCTCTTTAAAAAAAAACTAACCAGGCAGATAGACAATGATAAAACTGTTGGTGTATTAAACACGTCAAGTTGTCAGCGTAAAGCATGAGCTGAATCTTGGGGATTTCATTCGAACACATGTATAAGAGTCAGTGCACAGAACATATTCCAGCAAGTCCTTTCTAATGAAACTTTTCTCAGCTCCATTTGGATCTCAAGTCTATTTCATACATTATTATTATTATTATCATTCAGTTCATTTTCTGTAACCGCTTAATCCTAATTTGGGTCACGGGGAGGCTGGTGCCCATCCCAGTCAACTTCGGGCGAGGACAGAGTACACCCTGGACAGCTCGCCAGACCATCACAGGGCGGAAACACGCCAACGGCTTCGCAGCCTACTCTTTACGAAAGTCAGCAATGGTTCTTTTACATGCCTCTCACCATAGACAGTGAGAGACATGGCCCGCCTTTGATAACCCAGTTAGCTGCACTGGGGGGGACAGTGACAACCTTGTGGAGACTCGAACACCCAACCTTAGGATCAGCGATCCAGCGCCCTATACCACTAGACCACCACTGCCCCGGTATTATTATTATTATTATTATTATTATTATTATTATTATTATTATTAGGGAAAGAGTTAAATGTGAAGCCAGAGCATATTAAAGTAAGTCAACCATATTGAAGCTGATGGCCATTTGGACCAAGGACTAAATTCTTCATCAAATGGCTGTTGGCGTATGTTCATAATACAGTGCTTCTCAATTATTTTCTGTGGCGCCCCCTCTAGGAAGAAAAAAACAGTTCACACACCCCCAGCGACTATAAATAGTATGTTTGGGGCTTTTTACAGCCGAGCCTCGTGGCTCATCAGGCCGGTGCTTATCCCCGGTTTCTGTAGCGTGAAGCGACTAGAAGTTCAAATCCTCCTGGATGGGACGCTAGTCCATCGCAGGTTACCTTCCCAGTATATCTTTACTGGTACCCATTTATACTGCTGGGTGAACAGAGGCACACTTGTGGTGAAGACCTTGCCCAGGGGTCTTAGCACAGTGGGGGTCTAACCGGGATTTGAACTCACAACCTCCTGATCATGAGCCCAGCACTCTAACCACTACCCCACCGGCCCCGCTATAATTAGTATTATTTGTCTATAAAATTGTTACGTATTAGTACACCTTTGCATAACATTGTATCTTTATTATCATTAAAAACAAAAAAGAAATAAATATACTTCGTCATAATAAAGAAAAACTTCATTAACATTGTTTGTTAATCTGTAATAGAAAAGATTTAAACTGCACCAATGTGCCTGGAAAAAAAAAAAAAAAAAATCCTTATTTAAACGAATTCAACTTATTTACGTCTTAATGTCGGCGTCTCTCTCCACCTTTATCTTCGTTCCTGTTATAAATTTTCCGTGTTGTTTCTTGAGGGGTTATTTACTGCACTTCACATCGTTTTCTCGTGCGAAAAACCGCTACACCATAGCGCGACAATGAGAGAGCTACTGCCAACTAGTGGAGTAGAGGTGCAATTACACTTAATTCTCGTACTCCAGAAAAACATGTTCCCAGAGTCATGCACACGCGGCATCACACACACACACACACACACACACACACACACACACACACACACACACACACCCTTGCCTTAAGGAGGACACGCCCCACTATTTGAGAAGCACTGACATAGTAGCATGATGAAGTAATAAAGAGAATGCAATATAAGAATAAAAATAAATAATAGGTAATGAAAGATGTTTGAAATGCAAATATAAAATGTATGAATCATCCTGTGTAACAACACTGAAAAAGCAGCATTTGACAGTCGCACGGTGACAAAGTCTGAACAAGGTACTGCGTGTCACTTGGTGTAATTTGAGTGTGAAAACATTGCTGATACGCCACATGGTGCAATGTTCAGAAAATTCCATGGACAAAAATTACTACAAAGACCCTTTTTGATTACCCAAGTGACCCCAAATGGACATTATGAGTTTTTTTAATCCAAAATTTAATTCCAGATTTATAAAGTAGGTTTTGTAAACTGATATTCAACTACCATAAATGCATTAAAGTGTTTAATACCCAAGTAGCAATATGTGTTTAGGATTTAATTACCCATGTTCTTGTCTTATGATATGTTCCGTAATACATAAATGTAACCAAATCACTTTTTTTACAGGACGGTTTAGGATTGACCTTTGATGGACACTCAAGTTCAAAGGTAATTATCTGATTCGAAAATCCTATAACTCCTGGTTTCCTATTCGTGTTCTGTAGTAAAGGCGCATAGGCTGCAAAGCCGTCTGTGTGTTTCCGCCCTGCGATGACCCTGGTGATCTGTCCAGGGTGTACTCTGCCCTCACCTGGAATCGGCTGGGATGCGTGCCAGCCTCCCCGTGACTCTAATTCGGATTAAGCGGTTACAGAAAATGAACTGATAGTACAGTACAGGCAAGTCTATCACCAAAAATCTTAAGCTTGCTCTGACTATGACCTTTGACCTTGATATTTCAAAATCAATTCATCTGTAAAACGCGGATAGGTAATGTCCTCACCAAGTCTTTTGAGAATCCATGCATGTCAATGTGATCATATAAGCAGAGATAAAAAAGGACTCACAAATGCCAGTGATTACATTACTTCGAACAAAACCTCTCTTTGAGCATTTATTCATTAATTCATTCATTTTCTGAACCACTCTATACTTTATCAGGGTCAGGGTGAGGCTGATGCCTATCTCAGCTGACTCTGGGCAAAGGAGAGGTTGCCAGACCACTGCTGACCAACACACATACAAGCCATTCACACTCACACTCACTCCCACACCTCGGGGCAATCTGGAAAAACAAATTAGCCTACTGTGCATGTTTTTGGACTGTGGGAGGAAACTGGAATGGATGAAACGCACACAAGCAAGTAAATCCAACACAGAGACAACCCAAGTCCGGGAATTAAACCCAATCCTTTTTGCTGTGAGGTGGACATGCTAACCATGACGCCATAATGCCATTTTGTTTTGAGAATGGGTAAAAAATATGCAGTATCCCTTCTTTATCTTTATGGTTATTTCTTTATTTCTTTTGTTAAGTCTTACACTTTTCAGTAAAATTGTTTGCATATGACTCTAATCAACATTGTATAATATAGGCACATAAAATGTGTCTTCATAGTAAGACATCGCAAGGTTTAAAACAAACAAATAAAGCAAAAGAGGAAGCTGGACATTTATTATGACTTCATTTGTAATCTAAAGACACTTCATGGGGGTCGTTACCTGTCATTTTAGAACCCGCGAGTTATCATTACAGTACTTGGTTATTATAAAAACCGGATTCCAAAAAAGTTGGGACACTATACAAATTGCGGATAAAAACTGAATGCAATGATGTGGAAGTACCAAATTTCAATATATTATTCAGAATAGAACATAGATGACAGGGTCGGAAGTTTAAACTGAGAAAATGTATCATTTTAAGGGAAAAATATGTTGATTTTAAATTTCATGGTGTCAACAAATCTTAAAAAACTTAGGACAGTAGCAATAAGAGGCTGGAAAAGTCAATTGCACGACAAACGAACAGCTGCAAGACCAATTACCATTAATGAGGTCCGTTGGCAACATGACTGAGTATAAAAAGAGCTTCTCAGAGTGGCAGTGTCTCTCAGAAGCAAAGATGGGTAGAGGATCACCAATTCCCCCAATGTTGCACAGAAAGATAGTGGAGCAATATCAGAAAGGTGTTTTCCAGCGAAAAATTGCAGAGTTTGACGTTATCATCATCTACAGTGCATACCATCATCCAAAGATTGAGAGAATCTGAAATAACCTCTGTGCGTAATGGTCAAGGCCGAAAAACCATACTGGATGCCTGTGATCTTGGTGAAAATGGCCTTGTCCCGACTTTTTTGAGATTTGTTGACACCATGAAATTTAAAATCAACATATTTTCCCCTTAAAATTGTACATTTTCACAGTGTAACCTTTTGACCCTGTCATCTATGTTCTATTCAAAATAAAATATTGAAATTTGGCACTTCCACATCATTGCATTCAGTTTTTATTCACAATTTGTACAGTGTCCCAACTTTTTTGGAATCCGGTTTGTACAAACTGATTAACAAAGAAGTCCTACTGCTACTGCATTTTTTTCTGCAGATGGGAATATATAAACTACAATAAAGTCTAGACTGCCTCCAGATTCAGGCTGCTCAAGGCTACTTTACCCAGAACAGATAGTCTGTTAGTTTTTCCTGGAGCAGACTGAAATTAAACTTTTTTCAGTTAGGAATCAGATATAACATATTAATGCTGCTTGGATTCTACTTAAAGTAAAAGAAATAGTTTATACTTTGTTTCTGAACAAAAATGACCCCACATCCTGGTGGCCCCAAGGATTACAGACCCATGACAGTGACTTCACATGTCATGAAGACCCTCGAGAGACTATCGGATCAACTCCGACCGGCTCGACAACATATGGACCTTCTTCAGTTTGTCTACCAGATTCATCTCTGAGTCAAAGACACCATCATGTATTTTTTAACCATGTCTACACCCACCTGGACCAACCGGCAAGCACTGTGAGGGTCATGTTTTTTTTTTTTTTTAATTTTCCAATACCCAGTCCAGTAACAGTCCGTTTTTGGAGGTGGAAGAAAACCAGTCAACAGAAGACACCCAGACTGACATGGGATGACTTTACAAGATTCCAAACCATCCAGGACTGCACAGCAGAGGCTGCACCACAATATCACATGCGGGGTTTGTAATGATTTTCTAATTTTAAGTCACAAAGTAACTTCTAAACTTATAAATGTCAAGATTGTCCTTTTTCATGAAATCAGGAAACCATATCAATATTATCATGCAAAGAAAGCCCAGCTTTATATGAGACATCAAAGATGCTTATAAAATTGGCATATTCCATGATGCTCTTATGGCTTCTCTAAAGCAACTGAAGGATATACAGTATGCTGATTAGCTGGTTTGTGCTCAGTAAATATGCACCAACAACTCTATGCTGTGCATCTGCTGATTCACAAGCTAGCATCTGTAACCTCAAAACCCTATCAGCACTGACAGCTGACAGATAATCCATCCTTCATCCAGTCATTTTCTAAATTGCTTAAACCTATTAGGGTCTCGAGGAGGCTGGCAACAATCTCAGTCAACTGTGGGCATGGCAGGGTATACCCTGAACAGCTTGCAAGGCCATCACAGGGCCAACACACACACACACACACACTAAAACATTCACTCTCACACCAAGGGGCAATTTGATTCAGCCAATTAGCCTACTGTGCATGTTTTGGGACTGGGAGGAAACCGGAGTACCCAGAGGCAAGCCACACAAGCAAGGGAAGGAAATGGAAACTCTACACAGAAACACCCCGTGCCTGGGAATCAAAGCCAAGCCTTCTTGCTGTGAGGCAAACATGCTAACATATGGATCATATGCTAATACATGATAATATCGGTGAGTATTTTTTTTAAATTAAGATGGAGAAAGCCAAAGAGAATCATCAACTGTATGTGAGTGCTTGTTAGCGATGTTGAAATGCCCTGCTCCAATTGTCTGCCTCTTTTCAGAAAGGTCATTTCCTACACAGTAAAATCCCCAGTGCTGAATTAAATTCCACTGGACTCCACTGAACTCTGAAAAAGTTAATTAAAGCAACATTCTTGACTTTATGTTGTATAAAAATGCCAAAGTTGGATTCAGATGAGACTTTGGGTAATATCCACTATATTATTTGTACCATTTTTCCCCATTTATGGTCACAGTGAAGTTGAAGATAAACCCAGGTGACTCTGCTTAGAGAAGGGTACACCCTGAACATCTCGCCAGTTCAGTGCATGGCCAACATAGACCGTCACAAACATAAATTCATACTCGTGGATCAATCTGGAGCAGCCAATTAGCCTAATAGCATATCTTTGAATTGTGGGAGGAAACCAGAGCACCCAGAGAAAACCCATTCAAGCATGAGGAGAGCGTGCATACTCCATAGTACCAGAGGGCTTGAAGTCAAGACCTTCTTGCTGTAAGGCGAGATTGCTTACCACCATGCCACTGCACCGGCCTTTTCAAGATTAGAATCGGAATAAATTATTGATTCTGGAGCAACAATCAGTTCCTTGGTCTCTGTCACATTAAGCTGCATATGATTCTGGTCACACCATGTGACGTAGGAATCAACAGCAGTTGGTTATTCCATCTCCTCACCTCCACTGATACATCCAACTACAGTAGAGTCATCAGAAAACTTCTAAAGATGGCAGGTGTCTGTGCAGTAACCGAAGTCAGAGAAGAGGAAAGGGGAGAGGACGGTCCCTTGTGGTGCTCCGGTGTTGCTGACCACCGTGTCCAACACGACGTGCCGTAGGTGCACATACTCTGGTCTTCAAATCACGTAGTCCACAATCCAGAATACGAGAGGGGTCCACTTGCATCAATGTCAGCTTCTCACCCAGGAGGGTCGGCCTGATGGTGTTGAATACACTCGCTGGCTGGTCCAGGTGGATGTAGACATGGTTTAAAGATAGATGATGGTGTCTTTGACTCCGAGATGAGACTCGTAGGCAAACTGAAGGAGCTCCATATGTTGTTTAACCAGTTGGAGTTGATCCTATAGTCTCTCGAGGGTCTTCATTGACATGTGAAGTCAGTGCAGATTCATTTACTGAATCCTAATAATTGTCACAGGAAGGCTGGCACCCTTCTCAGCCGACTCTGGGCGAGGGCAGAGTCCACCCTGGACAGCTCACCAGCTCATCGCAGAGTAGAAACACGCTGATGGCTATGCGGCTACTCTTGAAGTCAGCAATAGTTCTTGTACAGCCTCTCACCATAGACAGTGAGAGACATGGCCAGGCTTTGATAACGCAGTTAGCTGCACTGGGGGGACAGTGACAACTTGGGATCGTTAATCCAGCACCCTACCACTGGGCCACCACCACCCAGACTGGGAGCTAATTGGCCAACACTCACATCCATGTCACTCACAGCAATCGAGAGTCAATCATGGCCGTCAGTTCATATTGATTTGCTCTCATTCTTACGAGTGGGTGGATAGCGCTTTCCCTCTGCGTGTCTTAGACCGCCCCCCCAAATATGCATGTGCCACAGTTCAAAAAGATGGCGGGTGGCTAGCATTACATGTCAGAGTGGGCGTGCGCATTGTTTCGACCCTTTCTGATTGGTGGAAGTTGTGTGACAGGGAAGGCAAAAGTTGATGGGTGGGGATTGGATACAACTAAAATTAGGGAGAAAAAAAAATGGGGAACATATATTTTTAAAAAGTTTACTGGGTTTACTTTTCAAAAGATAATTCAATAAAAAAAATGTTCATTGATATATTCGTATATTCATTTGCTAAGATGCTTAATCCTACTTAGGGTCGCATTGGAACCGATGCCTATCTCAGCCAACTCTGGGCGAAGGGCGAGATAAAAATGTTCACCTGTAAATAAAATTAGTAATCATGAAAAAATGTTAGAATTTTCTGAATAATTATTTGTTGTTTTTAATAGATTACAACATATTAGCTGTGGTTGCATGTCACATAACTAAAATAAAAGGAAATCAGCTACAATGTCTTTCTGAGGAATGAGCACATGTAGGAGGTTTTGGAGACAGTCAGACAGGCTAGATTGAGATGGTTTGGACATGTACAGAGGAGGGATAGTGGATATATTGGTAGTAGGATGCTGAGGTTGGAACTGCCAAGCAGAAGGCCTGGAGGAAGATCAATGAGAAGATTTATGGATGTGGTGAAGGAGGAGGACATGAAGGTAGTAGGCGTAAGAGAAGATGCAGATTATAGGGTGAGATGGAGGCAGATAATTTGCTGTGGCGACCCCTGAAGGGAACAGCTGAAAGGAAAGGAAGAAACTACGATGTCTATCTGAAACCATTTGCTTTCTCCTGTATTCAAGTAGCATTGACCCCTGCACCAGGCTCGGTGATATTAGTAAACAGTAATAAAAATAAATTGTTTGATTTTTCCTGTTTATTACCACTTGATCTTGGACTCCACTGCCGATGAATCAGTTTTGCACTGGCAGTTTATTGCATGTACGCAACATCGTTCCTCAGGTCACATGGTCTTGTTATTGTACAGACACAGAACCAAAACAAGATGCAAAAAAAGTTGAATAAGGGAAACTAATCCTGGAAGCTTGGTTGATTTGTTCCATGGAACTTTTATATTCAGCCAAAATGGACTGATAATGGAGAATAAAATGTGTAGGCTATTCACCAGTGAGTCTGCACCCTGAATACTTTGCATGTGCATGTTCTGTAAATTTGCCCTTGTGAAGCCACCCATGAGGTCACACCAGTTTTTAAATAGCAATCTAAAGCACTCCAGGCCGGGGCCAGCGGTAAAGACTCCGTTAAAACTGCTGGTCTTGCCTTGTGGCTTATATAGACAAAAGGGTCACATTAAATAGTGGGCGATAAGGTGACTTGCTATTGATCTCTGCTTCTTCAGTTGTATTTTAAAGGGACCTGGACAACTCCAGAACCTTTCAAAGAAGAACATTAGTAATTAGTGCAGTTGGTGTATCATTAATTATGAAGAGCTTACTGATGGATTGGTTGTGTTATTTTGTTGGATCAAAATTAAAGCCAGTAGGACTGATTGGCGTGATGTCTTAGTAAGTGCATATACATATATAATTCAGGGAAAGCAAGTAAAAGAATGCTACAGTAGTTCATTGGCCTTTGAGAGGCTTTGCGGCTTCAGGAGACACTAAATTGAGAGTCTGAGAGTTCATGCTGACAGTTTAGAGGATGCATTTGGATTTGGGGACAACAGCATTCAGTCATTCGTTTTCTGAACTGTTTAATCCTAATTAGGGTCGTGGGGAGGCTGGAGCCCATCTCAGCTGACTCTGGTCGAGGGCAGAGTACACCTTGAATAGCTCAAGAAGCCATCGCATGGCAGAAACAGGCTGATGGCTATGCAGCCTGCGCTTTAAAAAAGTCAGCAATGGTTCTTTTACTTGCATCCCAGCATCCACAGTGAGAGACATGACCACTGGGGGGTGAAGGACAGCATGTGCTATAGAAACACACTTCACTTAAGAGGATTATGGTATAAGGGTCTTAAATTAAGAACCAGAATCCTGAAAATTTTCACTTTTCTATCCAGGTCTGCTTTATAGTATGAGAAATACCTGTCTCCGCTTATTTTGTACAGCTAAAGATTCTTAATGCTCTGCTCTGAAGTACGGACATTGATTACCTAATTATTATTATATGGATGCTTGTATAGCGCATTATTCATACAAGCGTATGCTCAATGCGCATGAGAATATTGCGTTGGACTGTGGATGCTGAGCGCCAAGCGGGAAGCAACAACTCCCAAATTTTAATGTCTTATGGTATGACGCGGCCGGATTCGAACTCTGACCTTCCGGAGGATAAAGCGGACACTCTACTGTCTGTCTGTCTTCCTTTCGGCTTTTTCCTTTTGACTCGGGAGTCGCCACAGCGAGTCATCTGATTCGCACGTTTGATTTGGTGTAAGTTTTTACGTCGGATGCCCTTCCTGTCACAACCCTTTTAGCAAGGGACAGAAACACGCTGACGACTTTGCAGCTACTCTTTACGAAAGTCAGCAATGGTTCTTTTACATGAACCTCTCACCATAGACAGTGACAGACATGGCCCGCCTTTGATAATTTGGTAACCCAGTTAGCCGCACTGGGGGGGGGGGGGGGGACAGTGACAACCTTGTGGAGAGTGGGACTCGAACCCCCAACCAGCGAGCAGCGATCTGGCGCCTTATACCACTAGACCACCACTGCCCCTTAATACTGTAGTATAAACTTAAAATAAACCCTACAGTGTGTTTCTAATGTTTAATTAAAGAACAGGAACCTATGCAAATGTTGGCTGAGAAATCTTGAGGTTTTACTTCAATATCCATCAGTTTCAGATATGAAATGATATATGTAATGACATCGTTAACTTAAGATGGACTTGGTGTTATGATTTGTTACTTTGTCTGATTGATTATTCAGTTAATCAATCAAACTCTGAAATTTATCCTGCCAGTCATCCAGATGTACCACCAACGGCAGACTTACTGAGATCATTCTGATCCTCTGTCTCTATATTTATTCATGAATTCTTCTTTTAAATAATAATCTACAGGGTGTCCAAAATGTGAGGAACCCACGAAAGTAAAGTATCACATTTTTATTCTTGGATTTATCCCAACCTTTGGATCAGCGATCCAGCGCCTTATACCACTAGACCACCACTGCCCAAAGCGGATGCTCTCAGTTAGTTAGCTAAATCCACGATTTGACTTGGGTTCAGGATCAGCTTGATGAGGAAACACTTGTTCCTTCAAAATTCGGTGAGTTTTTTTTCCTACCCTAATAAAATGATCCCACCGCTGTCAGACTGTACAACGCCACTTTGTAACTGTCTGTGAAAAAACCGGTTATGTGCAATAAAAACCCCGTGCACTTTAATCAACCACATCTACCCCACTGACTGTGAACCATATCAACCCATCTACTCTGCACTCAGATACATTACACTTGAATATAGGCCAGTTCTTTTATTGTTTATTAATTTATACTATTTATGTATCTATTTATTTATTTACTTATATAATATATATGTATGTGTGTATGTTTGTATTTGTATCTATTTTTGCACCCCCTACTGATAGTACCTCAAGAGCCTGTAACAGTGAATTTCTCCATTGTGAGATGAATAAAGCTGTATCTTATCTTATCTTATCTTATCTTACACTATGACAGGTGGTGGCCTGGTGATAAAAGGTGCTGGATCACTCATCCTAGGGTTGGGGGTTCAAGTCCCACTCTCCACAAGGTTGTCACTGTCCCCCCAGTACAGCTAATTTGGTTATCAAAGGCCGGCCATGTCTCTCACTGTCTATGGTGAGAGGTTCAAGTAAAAGACCCATTGCTGACTTTCGTAAAGAGAAGCTCCAAAGCCGTCAGCATGTTTCTGCCCCTTGCTGAAGGGTTGTGTCAGGAAGGGCATCCAACATAAAAGGCTGTGCCAAATCCAACATGCGATGATCCGCTGTGGTGACCACTGAAGAAAAAAGGGAACAGCCGAAAGGAAAAGAAGAAGAAAGATTCTTCACTTCATTAGGTACTCAACATGGAGATCTTGACTGGCGCACTGAAATGTCACAGAGGGAGTATGTGGACGCTTACACCCCTCATTGGTTGGTGATGGTGGTGGTAGCGCACTGACATGTCACAGAAGGAGCATGTGCACGCTTGCACCCCGTCCTTGGTTGGTGGTGGTGGTACGGGATAGGAAGGCAACATTTGACAGGTGGGAACCGGATACAAATAAAATTGGGTGAGATTAGAAAAGCAGCGCGGGGGGGGGGACTCAATATGGTCGATTTTCTACATATAACCATCATGTATATAAATATATAATTTATGCTTACTGAATGTAGAATTTTTGAAAATTAATTGGCGTATTTTATGTCAAGCCAGTGCCAGTTTGTTGGCTGGTGCTGTATTTTCATGATTCCCATAAAAATGTTCCACTCTCTGACATCACATTCAGATAACAGTTTCATATAATATCAAGATTTATTCCCAGCAAAGCAGATATACAGTGGTGCACATTGGGAAAAGCATATTTAATCATCTAGAATCAGCACGGAAACGTCGTGGTTAGTGTGTCTGCCTCACATAAACAGTCATGGGTTCAAGTCCCGGGCTTGGTGAGGGCGTTTCTTTGTGGCGTTTACATTTTCCCCATGAATTTCTTCTGAATACTTCGGCTTCCTCTTGCAGTCTAAAAATACGTACATGCGCATCGTCTAACTGGCTTTTTCAAACTGACCCTGCGTATGAATGGTTGCATGTATGTTGTCATACAATGGACTGCTGAGCTATTCAAAGTGTATCCGGCCCTTGCTCAGAGTTGGCTAAGATGAGCTCCAGCCTCGCTATGACATCAGCAAATGAATGAATGAATAGTCGAAGATCTCAAACACAAGGCAGAATGGTAACATTTTGTTGTTAGCGCCGAAAATCTGCTTTTCTCAGTCGCCGTTTTCCAGCTGAGTTCAGTGCCAAATTCATAAGAAATCCAATAAAGACACAGTAGGGACATTTCCACAAATGTTAGACTCCAAGTTTCAGAATGCAGTACAGTTACATGATGTTGTTGCACTGATTGAATCTCTCTCTGACACAGACTCTCAATGGTTTGGCTAATTACTGATCTACTGTACAAGCTGATGTCTGCATCGGGATAAAGGTGACGGTAGTACAGGGATCCCTCGCTACTTCGTGTTTCAATTCATGCGGCTGCAGTGCATTGTGTTTTTTGTATTTTTAAATATTAGTCGAATTAAATAATAAGTTAAATTAAGGAAAAATAGGGGGAAAAGTTAAGGAAAATGCTGCAAAAAAAGGCAAATTATGCAAAAAAAAAAAAAAACACAAAAAAAACCTAAACCAAAAAAAACCCAAAAAACAACCCAAAACCCCCCAACAAAACTACTTACTTTTTATGTGAGGTGCGCAACTCAGTGTGCATGTGCATCTGTATGTGTGTGTATTTATATTTTATTTACTTCTTATGCATTATTTTTGAATGTTTAATTGTTATTATAAGCATTTATAGCATTGAATATGTATTTATTGATATTATATACATGTACGTATACACACACACACACATATATATATATATATATATATATATATATATATATATATATATATATATATATATATATATATATATATATATATATATATATATATATATATATATATATATATATATAGGGGCAGTGGTGGTCTAGTGGTATAGGGCGCTGGATCACTGATCCAAAGGTTGGTGGTTCGAGTCCCACTCTCCACAAGGTTGTCACTGTCCCCCCCAGTGCAGCTAACTGGGTTATCAAAGGCGGGCCATGTCTCTCACTGTCTATGGTGTGAGGCATGTAAAAGACCCATTGCTGACTTTCGTAAAGAGTAGCTGCAAAGCCGTCAGCGTGTTTCTGTCCCTTGCTAAAAAGGGTTGTGACAGGAAGGGCATCCGACGTAAAAAAAAAAAAAAAAAAAACCTCTGCCAAATCAAATGTGCGAATCAGATGATTCGCTGTGGCGACTCCCAAGTAAAAGGGAAAAAGCCAAAAGGAAGACAGACATATACATGTACGTATACAACAGTCAGGGGGTTGATCCTACTTTGCGAAATTCGGTGTTCTTGGAGGTCCCAACCTCCCAACCTCCCAATTAACTGTGGAAAGTGAAGGATCCCTGTATTAGCATGAAATTTTGATCTTTCGAATTTCCTCTGTTGGAACAGAGCAGGTGGGATAGACAGTAGAGTTAAGTGGTGCTGCATCGCTGTCTTTAAGTAGAGATGATGTAAGGGCTAAATCACAATAGTACTTCTATTATTACATAGTTGAATGGCATTGTGGGTAACACAGAAATCCTTTAACTAATATAAAAAAAGACCAGAATGCCGACGAACAAAATTCAACCCAGAGATTGTTACGGAACACGTCTACAGTATATAAATTTTCAATGTTACTTGATCCTAATTAGGGTTACAAGGGGGCTGATGTTCATCTCAGCAAACTCTAGATTGAGTACACCCTGAACAGCTTGCTACACTATTGCAGGGCCAACACACACACACACACACACACACACACACACACACACCCCAGGGGCAATTTGGACCAGCATGTTTTTGGACTGCAGGAGGAAACAGGAGTACTTGGAGGAAACCCACACAAGCACGGAGAGAACATGCAAACTTCACGCAGAAACTCCCGAGCTGGGAATTGAATCCAGGACCTTCTTGCTGTGAGGCAAACATGCTAACTCCCACAGCACCGTGCCATCGGGGTGAAATTCTACTTGGAAATACTTAGAATAGAGGTACATGATTTCGATCTGATTCACTTTGCAGTAATTATTCATCTGATTGGCTCTTTAACATTAATGCTAAGTGGTGTAATGATAGTGTGCAGGGCGTGTTTGATGGAGCACTTTGATGCAGCATATTTGAGCAGGAAATGAGGCCACTTTATCTAATAGAGTCAAGTGAGCCAATCAGTTTATCTGCTCCACTCACCTGCAGGCCAGCTGGCTGTTTCCCGCACACTAACCTGATGATTTTATTCCTTTAGATTTACATCCTGCAGCATGTCCTAGGTGATCATTTCTATCAGCCTGATTGAGAGCTATACTGTGGAACAAGGCTGTGAGAAACAGCACATGAAGATCCTCATTAGACTTCATCAGTCAGATGAGGGCAGACATCCATGGAAATGTCAAATGTCAAATTGTAGGAATCATCCTAGAACTTACAGCACAAAATGAACAGTGACATCTGATGAAACCATCTTCGTCTTATTAGCATGTCCGTGACTTATCAGAAAGCCGAAGCAAAAAAAAAAAAAAAAAAAAGGGGGGCAAGCAGAAGTAGCAAAATGAAAGGCAGTGTTGTTGTTAAAATGCATTATTGTTCCAGCAGTCGGCTTGAATTGCCTTATTGCCTCAGATTTCAACAATAGCACAAGCTAAAACATTCACACATGCTGCTTTAGAGTCTATGTAATAATAAGCAGATTGAGCAGGGATCTGATTTTCATAGATGGAAAAATATCCCGGGGCGACATGATGGGCAACGACAATATGGCGCACTCATTGGCCCGTCCATCTCACAGAAAGAAGGTCCCGGACTGGGCATTTCTGAGTGGAATTTTGGTCTCCCTGTGCGGTGGTTTCCTCAGGGTACTCCAGTTTCCTTCCATAGTCCAAAGACATGCACATTTGTCTCACTTCTTCTTTTCTTCTATTCCTTTCAACTGTTCCCTTTCAGGGGTCACTACAGCAAATCATCTGCCTCCATCCTCATGGAAGTCATATTAATGATTCGCATATTCAATTTAGTGTAGGTTTTTACATCGGATGCCCTTCCTGACACAACCCTTGAGCAAGGGGCAGAAACACGCTAACGGCTATGCGGCTACTATTGACGAAAGTCAGCAATGGTTTTTACAGCCTCTCACCATAGACAGTGAGAGACATGGCCCGCCTTTGCTGACCCAGTTAGCTGCACTGGGGGGGGGGACAGTGACAACCTTGTGGAGAGTGGGACTCGAACTCCCAACCTTAGGATCAGCGATCCAGCGTCCTATACCACCAGAGGCACATTTGCCTAACTGGCCACTCTAAATTGCCCCAGGTGTGTGTAAATGGTCATTTTTATGTTGAGGGTGTGATTGGTGAGCTATTCAGGTTGTACCCCGTTTTTACCCGGAGTCGGCGGAGATAAGCTTCTGCAGCCCCTGCTAAGCTAATAAAGGATAAAGCGGTTTGAAAAAGAAATTAAATGAATGATATACATATCAGCATATAATGCAAGTGACCATATGCTCCAGCCTCCCTGATTCGGGGTAAACAAAATGAATGACTGAATGAAAAAATATTGCTATGTTTCAACAGGCCATTATCCAAAAAGCTTTCTGAGTTGATGCTCTGTGTATTTATTTATTTATTTATTTTTCAGAGCTCCCTGCAGGGTTTTGAATTTGCTCTGCGGCAATTATTAGGTGCACTAATAAACTTGAAAATATAGTATAATGACAACCCATTTATCTTTCCTGTTTATGAACCTATTCATCTCCAAACAGAGGCAGCGTCAGAATTAATAAAGCAACATGAAGAGATAGGATGTTGAGATGAGAACAGTATGTTGTGGTCCTGGAAAGCCTTTCGGCAACATCTCACAAAGCTTAATAACCATGTTGCTGCAAAGAGCTGAATCTTACATAAGAGGTTCACAGAGGAGAGAACGGAGTATTGGAGAACATTAACTTCCTGTGTTCTGTACCTTTTCCCTCACCTTAGGTTCTGTGCCCCATACAAGTAGGTCAGAGCTGGCTGTAGAACAATAGGTGGAGTGTGAATAGACATGTCTTGAGAAGTCAAATCACAAACAAGAGTGCAGTCAGAATGGAGAGAAACGGGTGTGATGAGCTGAAGATGAACCTTTCATGCTACTTTGAGACTGGGAATCCACTGTTTAAACCTGTTGCACCCTTGTCTGAAAATGAGAGTTGAGAAAGCATGATCTCTATTTGTATTTGACAAAAGAGAACATTCGTTCATTTTCTGAACCGCTCCATCCTAATTTGGGTCACGGGGAAGCTGGCACCCATCTCAGTCGACTCTGGGTGTGGGCAGAGTACACGCTGATGGCGATGCAGCTACTCTTGATGAAAGTCAGCAATAATTCCTTTTCATGAACCTCTCACTATAAAAACTGAGAGACATTTGAATGGGCAAGGGTAGGGTACTCCCTGGACAGCTCACCAGGCCATTGCAGGACTAGTTTATGTGTGATCTGTTACTCGTTTCATACTTGTGTAGTGTTATTGTTGCCAGCAACCTGCTCACTGAAAAGAATGACAAACAGACTGAAGCAAACAAGTGAAGACAGTTTAGCAGATTGTCACCTTGTAACTGATTAGTCATTCATTCATTTTCTGAACCGCTTAATCCCAACTGGAGTCATGGGAAGGCTGATGCCCATCCCAGCCGACTCCGGGCGAGGGCAGAGTACACCCTGGATAGCTCGCTAGGCCATCACAGGGCAGAAACACACTGACGGCTATGCAGCTACTCTTGTCGAAAGTCAGCAACGGTTCTTTAACATGAACCTCACACCATAGACAGTGATAGACATGGCCGGCCTTTGATAACAAAGTTAGCAGCACTGGGGGGCTATCTGATTATGAAAGCATATTTTTTTAGTGGAACAGAAGAGTTCAAAAGGCTTACATTTTCATTCTACTTTAAACATGTTCGAACATCATAAATCCAGCTTAAACCCTCAGAAGGTCATAGTCCAAACCCTGATGATTGCTGCTGTTGCACCATTGAGTATGACAATTATGTAACCCTAGGCTTCATCAGAAAGACTATCCGAGATAAAATCGGATGTAACGCAATACTGGATTTATATGATTCACCAGAATAGACAAAGACAATCAGAAATGGACTTGGTGTTTTCCTTCAGTGAACCATGTTGGTGAAGGGAATTAATCGGAAAAACCACTGCATAATCATTTCCTTTCCTGTTAATGCATTTATAGTAATATTTCGCTTGCGCAGTGTTATCACATTTTGTTGATTTGCATGGTGCAATCTGTTAAGAGTAAGCTGTGTATAAGATTCCAGGCTAGACACCCTTCAGCAGATCAAAAATGGCAAATTTATTGGTGTTTTTATGGTAGGGGCGCAGTGGTTAAAAAAAAAAAAAAAAGTGGTCTGAAACAAAAGCTCACTCATTACTCACTTACTCATTTATGTTAATCCCACTAGGGTTGCAGGGAGCCTATGCCTATCTCAGCCGACACTGGGCGAAGGTGTGGTACTCCCAGAACAGCTCGTCATACCATCACAGGGCCAAAACAAAACCTTTAAATTATAAAGGTGCAACATTGAACACTGCACGGTCTGAAATATTCATTATTATTATAACAATTGCTGAGATCTGCATCCCAATGTTCTAATAACTTATTTTCATGGTTTTCAAAATGAAACGCATATAGGGTCGCTCTACAGGTTTGGAAATTCTTACACTCTTGGAACGGTCACAGCATGTGCGGAACAGATACCGCAAAGTACGCCGAAGTGACCCCACGGAACGCTCACGGAATTTTTTTCCGTGAACGTGCTTTTGAACATGTTCACGGAATATTTTGGTCTGCCGGAAGCATACGGAAGTGGAAGAAAACTTGAGGAATGACTACGGAATCACACGGAATGACACGGAAGATGAAGGAATAATTGTGGAACGTTTACGGATGACAACATTTTTGTTTCCGTAAGTCTGCTGTGCTCCAGTGAAGTTATAACACCAGGGCTAATGCTACATGGCTACATGTTCGTAGGGAATATCTTTAATTCGTTTGGGTTGGAGTGTGGATCTCAGTAATGAAAGTAGGCTACATCTTTTTAAAACACTTGTATTAAATCTTTATGTAAACAAGCATCATTACACATTCAATATTCTATGTTTACCTGGGAAAAAAGGTACTGTATTCTGATTTCCTATTCTAACATCACTGTTTAACGTCAATGTTCTTGTTAAAGTAACCGTAAGGATTTAATTGCTGAACTACATACACTGATAAGTACTTCTGGACTTCAAATATGGACATGACCTTGTAAGCGGAACCCCTCATGTGATATACAGGGATCCCTCACTTTCCTCGGTTGATTGAGATCGAGACACCCCCGTGACCACTGAATTCTGCGAAGTAGGATCAACCACCCTGACTAACGTGTAGGTACATATTCAACGCTATAAATGCTTATAATAACAATTAAACGTTCAAAAATAATGAATAAGATGTAAATAAAATATAAATACAGACAATACAAAGCGTTGTGTTGGTATATACTACATGGTAACATCATAAAAAAAGTTAGTAAGACAAGATTTCTGACATTTTCCCCCCCTGGCATATAATGCATGGGAATGTAGGCTTCATTGTTTCTGCCCCCACCACCCAGCCCACCCCAGTCATTCCACCCCACCCCAGTCATTCCGCCCCACCCCACCCCATCTCCCTGTAATCATTTCAAATCAAGGCCAGGACTCAGAAAATGTTCGAGATTTCTTCATCACACTTGGCAGTTTCTTTAAATAGACAGTGTGGTTGTGGCTTTAAATATTTTCTGATATGAGGAGGCCAGATGGTAGTCATCTGATGACCCTTCATTCAATCATGACAGATACTGGTAAGTTCCAGTAAGTGCAAGCAGGTGTAAGCGCTGTATAATGGTATCTGGCATGTGTACTGCACGAAAACACAAATAAAAGCAAAGTAACAGAAGGCTTTTATAAATCATATATTGTATATTTTAACCATGACAGAGGCAGGTCAGGTGAGCTTCGTGCCAAACGGAGTGCTGTTCGGTCTACCTGTCCGAAGTAGTTCGGTGCGTATGACACAGATGAGTTTGGAAACCACATCGTGCAAATATGTTTTAGTTTATACAGCACAGAAACGCAAGAAAAACAAACAAAAGTGAGGTTCTCATGGTTTAGTTTTTCATTTTAAAGTGTGATAATGATGCTGCCTACTACAAGTGAGTGCACCAAGCTCAGGATTTCCATCATTTTAATGTAAGTATTATCCATATGAAATACTGTAATGCTTTTTTAATCCCAAGAAAGTGGACCAATAAGACTGTTCCATTGCTATATAGTTGTGTGGGGCCCGTGGCGTACTGGTTTGGGTGCTGCGCTCATGATCGGGAGGTTGTGTGTTCAAATCCCACCGAGACCCCCACTGTGCTAAGACCCCTGGGCAAGGTCTCAACCACAAGTGTGCCTCTGTTCACCCAGCAGTATAAATGGGTACCAGTAAAAATATACTGGGAAGGTAACCTGTGATGGACTAGCGTCTCATCCAGGAGGAGCTGAACTCCTGGTCGCTTCACGCTATGGAAACCAGGGATAAGCACCGGCCTGATGAACCACTAAGCTCGGGTGTAAAAAGCCCAATGGACTTTACATTTCTTCCATATAGTCATGCAATTTCTACAACAAAAGTTGATATTGATATTTTCTTCAAAGCCATCAGAAAACAAGGTATGTTTAAGTATAAATAATTAAACTGACCCCAGTGCAGTTAACTGGGTTATCAAAGGCCGGCCATGTCTCTCACTGTCTATGGTGTGAGGTTCATGTAAAAGAACCATTGCTGACTTACATCAAGAGTAGCTACACAGCCTTCAGCATGTTTCAGCCCCTGTGATGGCCTGGCAAGCTATCCAGAGTGTACTGTACCCTCGTCCAGAGTCGGCTGCGATGGGCGCCAACCTCCGCGCTACCCTAATTAGGATTAAGCGGTTACAGGAAATGAATGAATGATAATTACATTGAAAAATAAATAATTTCCCAAGAGACTTCTACCATGGAAAGTTGGTGCTTGGGTTCTGCAGGGCTCAATCATACAACACAGATCCTGCTACTTGACCGGTTCAGTCACGAACATTCATGAAGGTGAAGTATTCCTTAATTCGAGTTCTAAGCAGCTTTTTCGTTGAGAATATGAATTCAGCTTGGACATGTCCGAATGGCATTGCACATCATGTTTCACAATAAGGCTAATTAATGAACACTGTGTGATTGAAACTGTGCGTCCAGTGAGAAGACGCTGAGTATTCCCATTTACTCTTTATTAAACAACCAGCAATCTCTCTCTCTCTCTCTCTCTCTCTCTCCCCCCCCCCCCTTTCTTCCTCACATGTTCTCTCTCTCGCTCTCTCTCTCTCTCTTGTTTTTCTGTCCCTCATTAAAATAACGACCGATACAGACACAGGGTGGATTTCTCTTCATGATGAATAGGAGAGGGACAGAAACAGGATGGTGCTATTCCTCTTGTGCAGCATGTAACTGCTTCTGTATCTGTCACGCAAGCAGAGGACCATTCTATATTTTCCTGTTTCTGTTTATGTTAGGCTAGGATAGTGGACCATTTATAAAGCACTCGTCCTTGTTTGATCCATGGCCACACGAGAAGAGATAGAGCAAGAAAGATAGAGATACAGGAAATGGAGTGACTCAAGGTCTGGCAAATGCGTACACACATGCACTCATATGTACGTACACACACACACACACACACACACACACACACCTCTGTTAGAGAGAGTCTTCTCGCAGACCCATCTGCTTCCTGCAGCCCTCTCATTATAGACAAAGAACCATCCATCAGCCGCCAGCCAGACCGCATTAGCACACTTCACGCGCTGATGGATACCAGGGAGAAATACACTGCTGGCACTAGGACTCGGATCCTATAGAGCCATATAATATTAATATTGAAATGATCTGTCACAAAATACTTTTCTATCAGTACCACAGGTGTCAAAAAACTAAAGATCAGTATACATATTGATCATTATCATTAGCAACGTGTCTCTGTATCATAACGTGAGGTGTTTGTTTTGTGCTCTGTTCACTCTCGCAGGTCATAATTCATCAAGCTGATTGTTTCCTTCTGTTTGAGAGAAGTAACTGTAATTGTTGCCACATTTTATATTATACTTCAGGTAAGCAATGCTAGCGTTGGAATGGATCGAATATGAACAAGTATCTTATTAGATGAACAGTGAATTGGATTACAGAAGATCATGAGAGTGGTTTTAGGGTGTGGTTATACTCAGATGGCTTTGCAGAATAAAAACCATGCACATATCGAGTATAACTTCTCCCCCACATTTTCTCCCCAATTTTAGTCGTATCCAATTTTCACCCATCAAGTATTACCTTCCCTATCACATGACCACCACCAACCAGAGAGTGATGAAAGCATGCACACACACCCCCCACTCTGTGACATGCAATGCTAGCCACCTTTCTCTTTAAACACTGTGGTGCATGGGCATTTGGAGGCGGTCGAACACACTCGGAGGAAAACACGATCCGACCTCTCACACAAATAGATAGATGAAAGCATGCACACCCCCCCCTACACTTTTTAACATGCAATGCTAGCCACCTGCCTCTTTAAACACTGTGGTGCATGGGCATTTGGGGGCGGTCTAACACATTTGGAGGAAAACACTATCCAACCTCTCATACAAATGATTCACATTTAAATGATTCGTCATCACAGACGCCCTTGATTGGCTGGCAATCTCTGTGAGTGACAGGGAAGTAAGCATATGCCGTCCCTCCCATAAGAGCTCGGTCAATTAGCACCCATGGACTCCTAGCTGTGGACAGCTGTAGCATTGACCCGGATTCAAACTTGTGATCTCTGGGTTAATATTCGTGGACTCGGGAGCCCGTATTGAGAATAACTCCATAATTGCGAGTGTGAAATTGTCTTTGCCCAACGGTACGTTAAACAAGAAATTTATATCAGACGAGTTAGATTTTAGATAAAATATGAGCAAATGTAGTATATTTTGGCTACACTAGCAGAAGCTAATCAAAAACTCAGCCACATTCAGTTAATAGCATGCTGGCTAGCTCAAATTGGTCTGTACTTTCTTGTTAAACGTGCCTTTGGAGAAATTGGCATCCCTTCTACTTTTTCATCTTTATCTGATATGCTTTTATATTTTAAGGCAGAAGTCATAGTCTTGAAAAATATATACAGTACTTTTTGATCCACTAATCATGCAGCTAATGCTACTCCAACAAAAGCACCCAGAGAGCTCAAACTTCTGCTGAGCACAGCAATCCTCATATTGATTGAAATGCCAAAACCCGTTCCATCTCACAACATTAAAGAACTTTTGTTATTTGCTGGAATCTCTTAACGATATGTCTGTGATCGGTTCATTCAATTATATTAACGGTGTTCAATTCTATACAATATAAGTGAGTGTGTGTCTGTTCATAATTATCTACGCTTCTCGTAGAAATTTCATTCATTCCATGCACACATTTTTGTACATAACAAAAATAGCCCCTATATAGCACCACCTGCTGGCCCCGCTTTAACAAGACACTTCCAAAAAACCCATCATCCTGGCTCACTATGGTAATGAACCTTAAAAAAATCTCTTCTCCAATATGTAACAGAGTCTTTCTAGTCCAAAGCTCCACCGCTGATAGAAATATGAAAATCTGCTCCTAACGTTTTACATTATCCTGCCTGCTAACAAACAAACACACAAACTACAGGTGAAACGTAACTTTCATGGTAAAGGAAAATAGGACCAAAATATACTATTCTTCGTTAATGAGAAAAGTATCTCTTAGTTTAGTGCTAGCTTAGTTGGCAAATTAGCAGAAAAGCAAGACAATTTTACTGGTACAGTACATAAAGTCACAAGAGACACCAACCATCTGTGCTAATTTATTCCAAACTTTAATTTTTTCACGATTTGTATATACTTTTAATGAGAGCTCAAAGACAACAGGATAAGAGGAATCCAATATGTATTTCTGTAATATGTGAATATGAAAACTAATCTCAGCTTAAAGTCAATCCTCCTGTGGCTTGTTACTCTGTGGAGTTGGATGCTATGATGCTAAGACCTCAATGATGCATCCAAAATTAAACG